>CM041294.1:112889615-113295762 GCA_023052935.1 Piezodorus guildinii
GAATACAATAAGTAAATATGTAGAATGAATATAAACAGTCATGAAAATGTCTTGAGAAAGAACCACCCAGTGGTAGCACTTCACTAACTATTTTAATACAGTAGGTCCCGAGGCCACCTTCTTTTCAGTCGCCTTGGAGGGTTATCAGGGATATCTGAGGAAGATAAATTACGGACAAGTGGGTTTGTAGGGGCAGAGAGTTTAGAATGGAAAGAGGAGTATCTATCACGGGCTATGTCTGCAACATATGAGATGTTTAGGTCATTATGGAGGAGTTGATTTGTGACAAAAAAAGGAGCATTCAGGATTTTGCGAAGGATTTTGGATTGTAAGGACTGGATGCGGGAGGAATAAGATGGTTTCGTAGAGCCCCAAAGCTCGATTCCATATGTCCAAATAGGTCTGATAATTGTGATGTAGATGAGTCTTTTGTAATGTACTGGAAGTTTTGAACGTTTGTCTAGTAAGTGTTGTAGTAATCGATATCTTCGAGCAGTTTCTTGTCGTTTCAGTCTTGTGTGAGGATTCCAAGTAAGGCGCTTGTCAAGATGGAGACCTAGGTATCAGATTTAAATGATCTTAAGTAAATAAAAACTGATGCGCGCAACACACGACTTTCACTTACATCCGTTGGTAAAGTAAATTTAAGAATTTTAAAATAAAGTTAGAGATGGAACTAAATTGTTAAAGAATTAATTACATAGAGTTTCAATAGAAACATTTTTTTTTATAAAATAATCTATTATCACCTAAGAAAATCAGCTAATTTTATCAGCTTCTTATCAATCTCCGTCAACCTTTATAATTTTGTGTATCTGATAATATTTATCTAAAACCTTCAGCTTTAGATTAAATAATATAGCAATACCGAATTGTTATGTATAATTATCAGTAATAAATGTATGCCCAATTGGTCACTTTACATTGCCTTTTACAATTTTGTAAATAAGATAATATTGTTCTAAAATCTTTACTTTTCCAACCGTATATTATACCTCTATATTATTATTTGTATGTTCAAAAACACAAAAAATTACATTAAAAAATATTTGTCCTCTGTTCTCATTTAGTTGTATATCGAATTCGTTCAACTTATATATTTATCCGTTTCTTATTAATAATAATAATAATAATAATAATAGGCTTACCGAACCCGAAGGTTCGATGCCGATACCACCAAACTTCGCCTACACAGACTCGTCCAATGTTCACCGGTCAAGCTCAAGCCACCGAGATCAGCCTTAAAGCAATCCTCCCATCGACGCTTCGGCCTACCTTTCAGACGCCTACCAGTCGGTTCAGCGAACACCAACTTTCTCGGAATCCGTTCCTCACTAAGTCCAACAACTTTACGCGTCCATTTGAGTCTCCGCGATGCTATCAACTCAATTATATTCACAGGGTACAAACTCCGCAATTCCGCGTTGTGCAACCTTCTAAACTCCCCAGTGGCCTCATCCCTCTTCGGACCAAATATTTTACGCAGTACCTTATTCTCGAAAACCTTAAGCCGTTGTTCATCCTTCAAAGTAAGCGGCCACGTTTCGCATCCGTAAAGAACCGTTGGAAGAATAATAGTTTTATAAATTCTAACCTTTAAGTTTTTAGAAAGAAGCCGCGAGCTAAGTAATTTAGCAACTGAATAATAACACGCATTTCCCACCTTTAACCGGGACTTTATTTCTTCCTGGATTTCATTTTTTTTTGTTATCATTGAACCTAAATACTTGAATTTCTCTACGTGTTCAAAAGTATGACCTGAAATATTAATATCATCAAGATCGCCACCATTTCTGCAACTAATCATATATTTCGTCTTATCGGTATTTAATGCGAGACCTATTTGTTTACCTGTTTTTATTATCCGTTTCTTATTAATGCTAAAAATATGATAAGGTAAATTTTTTATAGAACCTACAATATTAAAGGTACTTTAGAGGAATAAAATTTAAAATATTGGTATTTAAGTCTTATCAGACTATTTTCGAATGAACCTAAATGATATTAAAGCAGATTAAATTTTATAATGATATAGAGAGTTTACTTTCCCTTACTAAATATTTTATATACTCGTATATAGGTAAGTGAAAGTAAAAATTCTCCAGCCACTCTTGAATGGGCATTGTAAATGCAATTCTTGAACCAATCATTGCCCTTTACTACAGCTCAATATTTGAAGGGATTAAGTGACATTACCCTGTAAGAAGGCGTAAGAATCTTTATGGAAAAACAAATAACTGAATGAAAATTATGAAATTTATAAAATATACTTTATTTGAGAGCCAAATCGAAGCAAAGACAAGATCTTCTCAACCAGCACAAGTGGCAGCTAGAAAGGATTAAAATTAGATTTTCAGTGATTATTTTTTAAAATTTTATTTAACAACAATTTTCACTTTCACTTACTGTATATAGTAAGGGAAAGTATTGCGATCATGAAAATTTTTTAAATTCAAGTTTTCAACGGAAATACACGTTTTTGGGTCCCCTGTGTCCAAATAACCAAGTCCCGCAAAAAGGTCTGTGTGTGGTAACTTTCGGGCGGAAACGAAAAGTCCTATAAAACTGAAATTTCATATTTAAGATAACTATACGCCCGAGATGTTACAAATACTTTTTTATTAAAATCGGCTAACCAGAAGAGCCACTTTATACCATGCATATTGCACCGTCTTATGGTTTTCTCAAAAACAGCTTTTGATTAAAATCGCTATATCGATGTGAAATTTAATGTGCTTTAATATCATGTAGGTTTCATATTGATTAAAATAGACTGACAGGGCTTTAATGCCGATATTTTAAATTGTCTTCTTCTAAAGTACCTTTCAATTTTGTAAATTCTATAAAAATAACCATATTATCTTGTTAGCATTGATCAATAACAGATACATATGTATGTTGAGCGAATTTAAAGCTTTTAAAAGTTAATAGAGAGTGGTGAAAAGCCGATAAAACTAAGTGATTATTTTAGATAATAATATAATATATTTTTTAATAAAACACCTGTTTCTATATAAATTCCATTTAATTAATTCTTTAATGGTTTCATTTTTATCTCTTAATGTATTTGAAAATTCTTTAATAGATTCTACAAACGGAAGTAAGTGAGAGTCGTGTGTTTCCCGCACCAGATTTTTATTGAGTAGTATTATAATCTGTCCTAATTTGGACATTAATAATAGTGGTGAAAGATTACATTTATACAATATTTACACAGCAATCAAATTATGATATAAAATATATATATATATATATATATATATATATATATATATATATATATATATATATATATATATACAATAATGAATCAATAAAATGTAATATCGTTTTAGCAGAACTAAAAGGATTTCATATAAATGGGTACATAAAGGAAAAAGTACTTAGTCTTTGAACTATCAAAAATAAGTTATTTTTAAAACCATCATCTTCCGCACCTTTTGAGTACACTTGTATACGCTCGTGTTTGCAGTTCTTTATGCACTCAGCTAAAATACCATATTCATTGAAAAACTTAGTTTGATCCACTTTACTAGTATTCATGGGATCACTTGTAGCTGGGTGGTTAGCGTGACAGCCTCCTATGCCAAAGGTCACGGGTTCAAACCCGCAAGTGGTCCTAGGATTTTTTAATGGGAGTAAAAAATCCTTAGTTATGCCGTCCTTCGGATGGGACGTTAAAAGGTTGTCCCGAGCCTGTCAGATACTCGTTAAAGATCCCTATCCTGATAAAACCTAGATAGGCAAAATTTAGGACTCCCACTGTAGCATCGTCCGATGAGCCATAGTAGCATAAAGTGACGTTAAATAAATAAACAAACAAACAAACTAGTATTCATTAAGGACTTGAGACTTTTCGTTCTTATTGAAAAGCTTCGTAACTGAAGTGTGCTATTTCGTATGGCCAACTAAATTATTTACAGTTAATTATGAATTATATTGATACGACTGCTAGTATCAACTGAGACTTCCAATCAAATGTCCCTATTGATCCTCGTCTAATTAGTTTTGAAGTTCATCATCAGATCCGCAGATCACCGAGAGCCTATGGCCTTTTCATGGCTTAAGTTCAATAACTTTAGCAACATATGATCCAATGTGGAGTGAGTTGAAAGGTAGGTTAGACGTCGCTGGAACCTGGGGTGGGTAAAATCTAGTGTTATTGTTTTACTTTATTTGTAACATTATTTTAAAGTTATGGAATGAAATGCTTTAGTATGATTAGGAACGAAACTAAGTGTGTGATTAGTACCTTCAGAAAATAATATTATTTCTAAATCGTGTCTTTAAAGGATCTGAGTTTTCATTAGATAAAATCAAATAGAAGATTTAGATAAAATTGAATAATGAGATTACAAAATGTCTTTAGTAACTTTTGGAAATCAACGTCTCAATTTTGTAAAATAGATTGACGTAAACTAGTGTTGTATCATAAATAATGTTTAGGTTTAACTACTATGTAATGTATTACACCCTTTAGTTATAATAATTTACGAGATACATACATACATACATACATCCTCGGCGCTACAGCCCCGTTCGGGCCCTGGCCTCCAGAAGAAACCTTCCCCACTCTTCTCTATTCCTGGCCATCGTCCACCAGCCTAACGCTCCCAGCTGCACTGCATCCTTTCCAACCTGGTCCAACCATCTCATTCGGGGTCTCCCTCTCTTCCTTTTGCCTACCGGCGCATAGCTCATTATTCTCTTGGGGATACAATCATCTGCCATCCTTTGAACGTGGCCAGCCCAACGAAGCCTGCTTATCTTTATAAATCTCACCACTGGGACATCCTTATACTTTTCATAAAGCTCTCGATTGTGTCTTATTCTCCAAAGACCATTTTCGCATATAGGCCCATAAATCCTTCTCAGTATTCTTCGTTCGAAAACAGCAATCTTTTGTTCATCTGTTTTCCTTAACACCCAGGATTCACAGCCATAAGTCAGTATGGGCCTAATCAGGGTTTTGTAGAGCGTGGCCTTCGTTTCCTTATTAATTTCTTTAGTTTTAAATATTCTTAATAGACCATAATAACCCCTCGTAGCAGCTAAAATTCTCTTCTCTATTTCTTTGGAGGAATTATTTTCGGCATCTACAAACGACCCGAGGTATACAAATCCATGAACTGTTTCAAATTTGTATCCTTGTATCTCAATACATGGTTCTCGTACCTCAGCCCCTGCAACCATATACTTGGTCTTGGATTCATTTATGACAAGTCCCATTGTCTTAGCAGATTGCTCTAAAGCTTTAAAAGCCTCTCTTATGCCCGATTCTGATCTACTGACTATATCTATGTCATCTGCATAAGCTAGAAGCTGAACACTTTTATTAAAGATATGTCCGCCAGTTTGTATTTGAGAATCCCTTATCACTTTCTCCAGAGCTATGTTGAATAGTAGGCATGCCAGGGCGTCTCCTTGCTTCAGTCCATTCCATGTTTGTATGGGGTCTGACAGGTTGGATTGGATCCTAATTATACATTTAGTGTTGGAGATGGCTACTCTCATCATACGGACCAATTTGGGCGGTATATTCATCTCTCTCATAGCTTTATAAAGCATCTCTCTATTTATGGAGTCATACGCAGCTTCAAAGTCCACAAATAAATGGTGCGTTGTAATTCCGAATTCTAATGTCTTTTCCAGGATTAGTCTAAGCGTGAAGATCTGATCAGTGGTTGATTTACCTCGCATGAAGCCACATTGGTAGTCCCTTATAATCATTTCTGCATACGGAAGTAATCGAGTGAATATTATATTGGATAATTTACGAGATATATCATAAAACTATATAAAGAATAAGTCATCTCGCGTGCCGACTTCTGAAGAGGACTCCAATCATGTCAGATTTGAATAGGTAGTAAAACAGCATTACTAGTATCGATCCCTGAGGTAGTCCAACCTCAAAATATTAGACTACTAGGTATATATAAGATCTAACAGAAAATTTCTATTCTGGAAGAGCTATGACATGGAACAAAAATAAATATAGAGTAATCGAATTACATTTCTTTAAATTGAAATATTCTTTCATAGACTTCGATATAGATCCGGAACACATGTTATTTTTCCTCGATTGATACATACATAAGCATCTAAATGGCTGACAATAGGCATGATACTCACGAAAAAGTGTAATATCGAAATTTTAAATCAATTTGTGATAAGAGGAGTGTCATATTTATAAAATATATCTTCAAGTAAACAAAAAATCGTCTGTCTGCAATCGCTTACCATTTTATAGTACATTTTGGAACAAGTATCGTAAAAGATTCTGTAGAGAATATTTCAATAAGTGTTTATATGGACGCTTCGAAACTATTTTTTATAAATCTGTTTTTATTAAATCATATTTTAGTTAAATAATTATTTTCTCAACCTACCTCGTAACATAACATATACATTAAATCGATTAGATATTTTATGTAGATAAAATATCTGGTGCGCACAACATATGACTCTCACTTACCTCCGTTGTTAAAATCAATTTAATAACTTAAATATATCTTGATAAGATTCGATAGAGATAAGATTTTATTTCATAAATAATGTATTATATTATTTTATCAACTACAATGATTTAGTTTTATCCACTTTTTATTAAAGTGTATCTATTTCTTTTAACAACATGGTGTATAAGATAATATTTTTCATAAAATCTTCAGATTTCTAACAAACAAAAAGTTACATAAAGAAATATGTTTGCTCTTTTCAATATCGTTCGGTTAGATATAAAATTAAAAAAACAGCACAATATACAACGTTAATGAGAAAAAGGTGGATAATGCATGGCATAAAGTGGCTGTTCTTGTTCGCCGATTTTATTGAAAAAGTTGCTGTAACCTTTCAGGCATATAAGCTCCTAAAATATGAAATTTCGGTTTTATATAACTTATCTCTTTCGAGCTAGACTGAGTGCATACACACAAACAACGACCTTTCTGTATCTGGACGTAAGGTACCCTAAAACATGTTCTAATTCTAATGGTGATTCTAATTCTCAAATTTTCTCGATCTCAATACTTCCCCATACTATATACATATCTTTTTATATATATATATATATATATATATATATATATATATATATATATATATATATATATAAACCATATCTTCGAAATCTCTCGTCTCACATTCTCCACCTTAAAACACCTAAATTACCTTCGTCACCTTCTTCCTTTAGAAACCCGTAGGCTTTTGGTTAGTTCCTTAATATTCCCCCACTTTGACTACTGCTGTGCGGTGTATGGGGGTGTCTCTGGGGAGCTCAAGGCAAAACTAAAACGATTATTCAACTGCTTTATCCGCTTCATCTTTGGGATACCCAGGGACACCTCTGTAACCCGATTCTACGAAGAGTTGAAGTGGCTTTACCCCTAGTACCGTTGTATTTCGTGGCTTCCTTTCTCTTCCAAGTTCTCCAATCCCGCCGTCCCTCTTACATATCAGATATGTTCCTTTTCAAATCCTCAGTCCACTCTCGCCACACTCGCTCACGGCCTTCGGACATGTACATAACGCCCCATCGAACTGCAGCTTTCGACAGATCTTTCCTAATTCGACTTCAACCTTATGGAACTCTATTCCTTCTTACATCCGTGACTCCAATAATCTTCCTACATTCAAATCTCGCCTGTTCAATCACCTTCTGTCTCTCCAATTTTCGAAGAATCCTAATTAGTTTTCTAATTTCAATTAAAATTAATAACAAAACAGATAGAAACGTTAATATACCTATTATATTTTATGTTATCTTGCGTTTTGCACTTATTATAATATTAGCATATTGTTAAAAAAAACAACAACACTGTTATGATTTTTTAATGAAAGTTGTATATATGTTCATATTTCTTATTATGTTTATCATCTAGTTTAGTTTTCAATATTATTATTTGAGACTGCTTCTTAATCCATTGTTTGTAATTTCTATTGTTTTTGTATACTCTAAGACCTTAAAGTTTTAATTTTAATTTTCTCGTTATGTTATTCTAAAGAGACTAGTCCCAGAATAAATAAAGATTTATTATTATTATTATTATTATTATATATATATATATATATATATATATATATATATAATATATATATATATATTTATGTAAGTGAAAATAAAGTAACTATTCATTTTAGTAAGGTGAAAAGCGAAAGTTTTAATCTACGTACTTCACCACATTTCGATTAATGAAGTGTTTAAAAATAATACAACATCAAAATGCATCATTATTTGGAGTCTTGAGCCAACGTGCATTAACTATAATTAGTAAGTGTAGTACACAATATTAATTATAACGTTTTAATCAAAACACATTGTTAATTAGTCTAAAACCGTTACTATTCCGAGCAGGAAAGAGAAGAATTAAATTGTAAATTCATTCGGAGAAAGGCTCTAGAGGCAGTTGTAAATTGAGATTAGTCTGCAATAAGGAGTTTAGGGCTCGGGCGAGCTACCTCGTGTTTTTGCAGCTCCTTTCGGGGCAGAAATTCTTCTTCAGCTGTTTGGATCCTTTCAGCAAAAACAGAGTTACTAATACTTTTTCCTTCTTCCGATATCAGGATTCTCTGGAACCCAAACTAAGTATTAATGAATTTTCTTTATTTTTTTAGTCGTATTACTTTATAATGCGATATTCCCACCCGTTAAAGGAGGGAAATGTCAGTTATTATTTAGTTGCTAAGTTACTTAGCTCGCGGCTTTTATCTAAAACTTAAAGGTTAGAATTTATAAAACTATTATTCTTCCGACGGTTCTTAACGGGTGTGAAACGTGGCCGCTTACTTTGAAGGATGAACAACGGCTTAAGGTTTTCGAAAATAAGGTACTGCGTAAAATATTTGGTCCGAAGAGAGATGAAGCCTCTGGGGAGATTAGAATGTTGCACAACGCGGAATTGCGGAACTTTTATCCTGTGAATATAATTGAGTTGATAGCATCGCGGAGACTCAAATGGGCGAGTAAAGTTGTTGGGCTCGGTGAGAAACAGATTCCGAGAAAGTTGGAATTCGCTGATCCGACTGGTAGGCGTCCGAAAGGTAGGCCGAAGCGTCGATGGGAGGATTGCGTTAAGGCTGATCTCGGGGGCTTGGGCTTGAACGGTGAACATTGGACGAGTCTGTGTAGGCGGAATTTGGTGGTATCGGCATCGAACCTTCGGGTTCGGTAAGCCTATTGTTATTACTTTATAATTCTATCCTTATGATTTTACTGAAGAAAGTAAACTTTTGCACTGATTGTTCGAAACTTAGGTCATAGAAAACAGTTGACTGTTTGTTAATCCGTTTGGTTGGGAGTATGTTCAGAATTTTTTTTTTTTCTATCAAAATTGGTCATAACTAGCTTCGACCAAACAAACTAAAATTTGATATTGAAGAATATTCACCACGACAATATCAAACTAATGGAGTTAAACATCAAAATATCGTTACACGCACCTGAAACATTGTGCTGAAGGGTTGAAAATTTGTATGTAAATTGAGTTAGAGTTGAAGTAATATCTTTAGAGTTCTCGTTTTTTTCCTCCCAGTTTTAATTTTTTTTTGTGCTTCAAGACAGCCCCTCTAAATTGAATTAGAGCGTTGAAAATATATAATTGAGGTTGTTGTTTTTTTTTTAGATAAGAGGCTTTTGAGGGCCTCAACTTTTTCCTCATTTCCTCACTATAATATTTATATATTTTATAATTGCCAACATATTTATATATTTCATAAATGCCATCCTATAATATTTTTTTTTTCAACATCGCCTTAATGACAGAGAGCTGCTCATCTCATTTTCTTAAAATCTAATTTTATGAAAGTAACTTTAGGTCACCTATGGTGCAAAGGCTGGTATAACAACCTTCTATGCCGAAAGTCACGGGTTCAAGCCTGGTATGTGGCTCTAGAATTTTTTAATGAGTTATGCCGTCCTTCGGAAGGGACATAAAATCGAGGCCTCAAGCCAGTACAATGTCTAGTAAAGTATCGTAAACGATTCCCAATTTAATTAAATCTGGATATGCAAAATTTATGAATCCCATTGTAGCACCGTCTGATAAGCCACAGTATTAAATGAATAAACGAACATACTTTAGGTAATTCACCTTTAATAAATAAAATAAAAATAAATTAATGTACCAATAAACCAATAAAATGAAAAATTAACGATATCAAAGTGGAACTAGAAGAATTTTAATGGTTCAGACGTACCGATACGTCTTTCTATTTGCAATGAGTATTGAGCATAAACAAATGTTAGTTGAACAAACATTTAAGAAACGAAATCTGGCGCATGCTTTAGCGATGTTTATCTAAACGCCGATTTAAATTGATTAAATTAACATTTTTCATATCTAACTTTTTAGTTGAACTTATTCATTCTTTCTATATATCATTCTGATATCTTAAGATCTTTTCAGCAGGACTTAAATAAATACTTATCGCTAACAGAATCATTATACAATCTATTCATAACCATTTCAACATATTATATATCTGGTGGTGATGATCGAATGAGTTATGGCGTAGTAACCTTACAGTCACCGGCCTGTACGTGTCAAAAGTTATTTACTGGCATAACCACTGAATGTATTGGGTTGATGCAAAATTAATGCAGGTTTTTAGTAGGTATTGTAAATACGCCATATCTTTACTTTAACCATATATATTTAATCAAAATAATTTCCATCTGAATCAATGCACTTTTGCCAACGTTCAACAAGCTTTCTTATTCCACCAGAAAAAAAATCCGAATCCCTGGACTCAATGAAATCACGAAAAGAATTTTCAATGTCGTCCTGGTTTTGAAAATTTTTCTCCCTCAAAAAGTTGTCCAGATGCCTGAAAAAGTGGAAGTCTGTAGGAGAGAGGTCAGGTGAATAAGGCGGATGTTGGAGAACTTCGTAGCCCAACTCGTGCAGTCGTCGAAGCGTTGGTTGTGCAACGTGTGGTCTGGCGTTATCGTGGAGCAGGATCGGCCCCTTCCGATTCATCAATGCTGGGCAAAGACGTTGCAATTTTTGAGTTCCGAGTTCCGCCGCCATTTCTCGTGTGGTTTTGGTTGGGTCTTCTTCCACTTTTGACCTCAGCTGGTCGTTGTCCAGAGCAAGATGACGGCCCCGACCTTCCTTGTCTTCGAGGTCGAAATCTCCTCTGCGAAACTTCTGGAACCAACGCTGCACCGTGCACTCATTAATAGCCCCCTGACCCCACACTTCATTAATATTACGAGCCGTTTGCGCAGCGCTGCGCCCTAATTTAAATTCGTAAAAATAAATTTGGCGAAAATCGCACTTTGACATTTTCGATTCAAGACCTTTGAACACACTGAACAAAACGATTTTACTAAACAAATTCATAGTGAAAGAGAGGGTATTAGATAAGGTTTGTTTTGGTATAATAATGATCAATGTTAGGATTAGCTTTGTTTACACAATTGGAATTAAGATATTGCAATAGAGGAAACCTGCATTAATTTTGCATCAACCCAATATATCGACCTACCCACTCAAGTTAGATTAGCTTGGTTACCTATATCATAATTCCATCCTGTTAACCATCAATGACAAAATAATTTATTAATTTTACATCAGTGATAGTCTTGCTAACATTTAATAATTAAATTTCTTCTCCCTGACTTGCCATACTAAGTTCATCTCCTAATTCCCAAAAGAATAGTATTTAGTAGTAGTAAGAGTAAGATTTAGATTTTAAATAAAACAAAAAAAATTAATAAAACTATGTCTTCACAATTATTATGACAGGTGCAGATTTACATTCCTTATATACCCTGCAACAGTATTTCATAAAATTACACGACTCCTTCAAGCTCTGGAAAATCCGACTAAATCATGACAAATCACATCTTATCACGTTTACTCTGCGACATAAGATATGTACTCCAGCCAGTTCTCTCAGACAACACACAAATCCCACAGACGCAGTAGTTACTTTTACCTTGGTCTGACATTTGACCGAACAATGAAATAAGGTACACGTATCAAGAAGAAAAAAAATAACCCTGAACCATAGACTCAGATTTCTTTACTCACTCTTTTCAAAGCATTTCAAATTAAAATTCATTCAAAATTCAAAACTAAAAATTAAAGACATAAACTTACAAACTGAAACTTATTTGGACTTACGCATCACAGATTTATGGGACAGCAAAAAAGCTTCAAATCTTTCAAGCTAAAACTTTCAGAACAATAACAAAAGCACCATGGTACGTTAGCAACATAACTTTACATATTGACTTTCACATGCCAACAGTCTATAAGCACATATACGGACATACTAAAAACGGTTCCATGACTGGCTACAAGACCATCCGAACAGACTTATCAACAGGATGCCAGGTAAGACAGGTAATGCCCACAGAAGACGAAACAGCATTTGGATGAGAGACCTTTAATAACTCATGTCTACTCATGTCAAGAGTGGGTGCCGCTGGGTACTGCTCTCCCTCATTGTTTATTGAATTATTAACAGCTGTGAATAATGATCTAAAGTTTAAAAAAATAATAATAATAAAATATAAGATTTGCAATAATTTACATATATCCATAATCTCTCATCCAGCTTTTAAGCTCACAATGGGTCAAGGCATTGGATTCGTCTGTTTGAGTGCTCGTTCGTCAGAATATCCTGTTAAATAGCCAACAGATGAAAATTGCAGAGTAATTCAAAGTTTCAATTGTAGCGAAACTTATAATGGTAATACTGAAAGACTTGTGATTGAAAAGTTAATTCGTTGTTTTATGGAGGTTTCGCGAATAACTGATAAAAAGAGCCAAAGGACAAGTAATATGTATGTTAATGGAGGGACAAACCACTCAGTCCACAGCCACCTCGATTGACTTGATCAATGAGGCGGTGAGCCACAAGAGGCCATTAGTTCCGAGTGACTCTACTCCTGGTTGGCGGTCTATCGAACTTCAAACTAGTTTCTATAAAGTTTACAATTAACTATTTATTATTAAATTCATATATATTACAAAATCTTTCTTTTAATTAATAAAATAAAATCATTGAATTGCGATGTGGCTTACTAGTAGTACACATGACTAGGTGTACTCAGGTGCCTTAATGAGGGTTTATTTATTTCAGCTGTGGGGCGATCCTAGGGTAGGGAGATCCTCCTTGGGCTAACCCAGCCTCCAAAAGTGGGTACCCGAAAATTGGGTGGCTAAACGAGTGAATCGGCTTAATCATATCAATGCCGGCTGTTGGCCTAGGAAGATTCCAGGTAATTAATTATTTTTATTTATTAAATAAACTGCCTACTCGAGGGGTGAGTAAAGTTAGGTTGGAACAAATATTAATTTAACCACAATAGGATTAAGATTTCGATAAGAATGCTAAATACCAAGAATCTATTAATAATGGATGTAATATGACAATACAGGATTAATTGTTTTGTTTTTTATTCATTTAAGCTAAAAGCTGGATGAAAGATTGTGAAATTCTGTAAATTCGTTCAAATTTATTGTCTTTCATTATTAATTCGATTCTAACATTCAAATTTTAAGGATAAAATGAACATTAAATTTGATTAAATACAATTTCACTAATAAAAAAATTAATTCAGCCGTTCCAGTTAAAAAAAAAAATAATAAAAAATAGATTTCCGCTGGATTGCATGAAATAGAGGTAAAAAATGTTCCCGCTATATTTGATAATTTTATTTAATAACATTCTGTTCAGATAATAGTTTCGTAAGAACCATTATAAACCAAGAACAGTATAAATTCAGTTTTAAAACTAATTTGGTAATATTGAAAAATAATTTAAAAAAAAATTGAATCTTTTAAACACCGATGCTTCTTCTTGTAAACACATGAAGTTTAAAATAAAATATACGAAATAGAAATTAAATACACGAATATAGTGTTATAATAAAATCAATCAGGCAAAAAACATACTATTACTCGAATACTTGGCTAGCTGGAATACATTCATTACTTTAGACGATGATTGAAGAGTACTGGATTTCCTAGATCTTTTCAGAATTACTTTCCTTTTTATATTTTATTTAAATGTCTATTTATACTAAAATACTAGAGTATAAAATATAACACAGTTGGATTTGAACTATCAATACCATTTACTAGAACCTAGAGAATAAAAAGGTTTTTAATAGATTTAACACTCTGATTAACGTATTCATGATAAAATTAAAAGAATATCTTAATAATTACAAGGTTGGTAACTGGCTTTTAACTATGTATTTATAATTCTTATTTCTTCAATCAGATTTTTCTTAATTATTATTTTAATATACAAAATAATAGAGTATAGTTCCATTAACACGGTTGAATTTGAGCTATCAATACCATTAGCTACCTAGAGATCAAAAAGGTTTTTAAAAGGAGATCAAAACTCTTTAACGTATTCATGATATAATTAAAAGAATATTGCTAATTACCTATTTTATATAGATATGATTGTGCGTATGATAAGGAACAATTATTAACAATTATTTATTAACAATTAATTAACAATTTAATTAATTTAACAATTAATAAACAATAAACAAAAACAAACAACAACAACAACAATTAACAAACAATAAACAACAATTAATAAAGAATAAATAAATAAGCAACAATAAATAAACAATAATAAATAAACAACAATTAATAAACAATAAACAAAATTTTAACAATTATTTATTTCTCATTTTGTATTTATCTTAATTATAGGTTGTACTTTTGTTTTGTCTTTGTATATATGATATATTTTATGTAATTTGACGTAACCATTATTTTCTGCATGTATATTGTTTCATGTGGTCTCATATCACTATTACTACTGTTCATTTAGAAACAAATTTTAATATATCTCAATAATTTTTTTTTTTTTTAATTGAAAATAATTACAGGGTAGTAACTGGCCTTTCACTATGTATTTATAATTTGTATTTCTTCAATCATATTTTACTTGATTATTATTTTAACATAGAAACGTAATTTTTAAAATGCCAAATTGAATTTTTTTTTTTGTCTAAGGTTATCGGCGTAGTTTGTAAAATATTCTCAATTATATAAATATAATAAAATCACCCGTTCCAATATAAATCAGTTTTTCGGATTTCTTCATATTATGTTATCACAGGTATTTTTTAAAAAAAATTTAAATTTTTATAAGAACAAGAATTAAGAAGAAGAAATTTTAAACAACAATAAGAAGGGACAAATCCTATGATTATTTATAATTAATTTATTGGACTCTTGATATATGTTAAAAAAATAAATAATTTACTTTATTGTTTAGGACGAAACTTTTTTTTTTGTAAGCTTATAAGATTTTTAATATTATTCTATTTATATTTGCTTTTGTTTTCAGTAAAAAGTCTGAATTACTTATGCATTATTTTATATTACTAAAGTGACAGAATTTAATATTATTACCAAAAAAAAAAAAAAAACCTTTAAGGAAATAAATCAGCTCCTTAACAACTGCGTTCTAGAATCGCTCACTCTAGACCAAGTATTTAGGAGGAAACCTTTACAGAGTAAACTTCCACTTACCTTTGAGAATGTTGAATGAGCCCCGAGGCAGATCAGGTAGCAGCCTTTCAAAGCCAATGTTAATTTAACAGAGAAGCGACTATTTTACTTTTACGGGTAATAATTTAAAAGTATTGTTAAATAAGATTAATTGATTACAGCTAAACAATTATACACAATCATAAATTTTGACGGATCCTATCCAAGAAATCATAATTCAAATCTTAAAACCATTTAGCTAAGAGAGCAGGGAAATCATTTAATAATTTATTCTTTTATTTTAATAAAAATTTACTAAACCAACTGATAACATCATAATTTGTTTTAATGTAGCTTTACTATTTATCTAATTTTGAGTTTCATAAAAAATGATAAAAAAAAACAATTAAATTAAAATGTAATTTCAATTTTTTTTTTTTATATCACTTTTATTATAACTATTGTTAGTGTATTATACTTAAATTGTGATTAAACATTAGCCTGAGCTTTAGTAACTACGTAAAATATAAAACTAGCCAGTTGAATCCAGAGACCCACGTAGGCAAAAAAAGAACAGTTGCAGGAAATGACATGCCTAACCCGTTAAGTAACACTTTTACTCCATTCGAAAATTTAATTGAAGTAATCATCCTGCTGACAAAGCTACACCCTCCTAAGACAAACCGCCTCCAATATACATTTACGGCATCCAATGTCTCCAAATTCCTTTTACCTTAAAACTACACTGAAGGGAGTAACTGTTTACCCTTCAACATCATATGTATATCGAAAACTAGTAGCCAATCGTAAGAATCCAGAAGCCGATTTTCATACATATTAACTTCCCGAAGACAAAAAACGCAGAATAGTCGTTAAAAACATGCACCGCACTACCACTATATCAGAAATTAAAAGAAAATATGGATACAAAGTTGTAAACATAGCCAATGTGATTTCTCAGTTGAAAAAAAATCCAGCCACCACCTCAGAATAATGCTACACAGATAGAGTTGCAAGTTCAGCATGGAACCACCACTCCAGCCAGCCACAGGAATCATCAGCCCTCCAATGGGATCAAATAACGCTTTTTCGTCTATCCACAACGAATCTCGGTTGTGAGGGGGGAAATTCCTCATCACCCGTCTTCAAGGGAAACTTCATCGGGAATTTCGCATATAATAATCTTATGGAGCCCCTTTTGAGCCTTCTCCAAGACCTCGCTCAGTTAACTCGAGCTATGAACCCTCCAAATGGCCCCTAATAAAAAAACGATGGGCTCATTAACAGTCTGACACAACATTAAATACTTCAATTTTTAAAAAAAAAGCTAGACAAACATTCATGAAAAACTTTAAGTGAAGAAGTATTGCTGGGTACTACCCTTCCTAATGCCTGACGTTATTATTTTATCCTATTTTCTGGTTTCCACAATTCTGCTGACGAGTGCGAATCAATAAATGAAGTGAACAAAAAAAAAATCTCACAATCTTAGTAATTAGTGGACTATAAAAATATATCATCTCCATTTGAATTAATTCACTATCGAGATACTCCTCCTTACCAAAAGAAAATGGAAATTCCCGTTAATTAAAAAAAAAATGACTTAAAATGAATTCGAATTCCGAAGAATAAAATATATTGATAGAGGATATAAAACAAGAGGCTGTAGACTAAAAAAATTGACAGATTTTAATTGCAATGATTGGAGAACAATCAGTTTCAGTTAACAACCAACTATAATTGTCAGCCCATCAGTAGAGTCGGTTTTGGAAGCCCATCATTTGAAGAGGGTGGTGAGGGAATATACATATTTAAAAAAAAAAAAAATCATTCCGGCGTGTTAATTAGGACTGACCGCAGCCTATCCAATTAGCTGATGCACGGGGAGTGAATTTATGTTAGAGATGCTCTGATTGGACTAGATTAGTTTGGGTCATCTATTAGGCCGCCTGTGATTGGCCATAACAGCCGAGCTATCGTCAGGTCATTACCCCGATAGGACATCCATGACTTCTTCCGTTATCAAAAAAAATAATATAATTGCTAATTGATATAATTGATTATCCCATCGATTTACGATAAAAGTAAAAAGCGAATAAAAAATAATAAAAATCGTCGGCTTTATCCAAACTAAAATACAAATTTAATACACCGATAATTCATTTAACATCCATCATTTATTTTTTATATTTTTCCTAAATAATGAGAACTCCAACAACTAAGAAGCCCAATATAAATACTTAAATGTATAACGACATGGGTTTCAATACATATTTTTAAATATTGCCCGTGTTTTATTTTCTTAAAAAAAAAAAAAAAGAACTTTAAATGTTTTGGAGAATTTGTTAGTTTCATTAAACATTACCCGAAAAAAATTCGCTCAGGATACAAAACAAAACAAAAAAATTTTTTAGCCGCGTTAATTTATTTTAAAACTTTTCTGAGCAATGACGGTTCATGGTTAGTGAAAACTGAGATTCGCATAAGTATAAATCACAATAACAACTTAAATATACACTTAAAATACCCGTCACAAAAAGAAACACATTCAGTCTTACTTTTATAAGAAAATGTAAACCAGTTTTAAGACATTAAAAGGGCTAATAGCATGCAGTTATTTTTATTTAAGATGAATAGGGTAAAATTTATTTTTTAAAAGGGTTTATAATTACTATAAAATATATACTTGGGCAGAAAATAAGTTTTTGGACGCTAAATTAGCACTTTTTAAAAATTATTGCAAGCAATGTTCTGGAGAGAGTATGATTAAGCGTTGCCGGTTTCCGTCTGACAGAATGAAGGCGTTCAGCTTTTGCTGATTTATTGTATTGTACTTTATCATTACAATAAATATTTTATATATATTTTTACTAATTAAAGACTGAAGCATCGTGCGTTTAGCTAGAGTATCATAGAGTGACATTAAACTAATGTTATTTTTTATCATATTCAAATAAGCAATGAATAACTTCCATATAATTTATTTTTCTGCAATTCCCACTACATTATTTTTCAACGTTTCAGGACTTTTCCCTCATTCTCAACACTAAAAACAATTTTTATAGTTTAAATCATCAAAATTATATTATTTCATCATACATTTTTAAAAATATCTTTATAATTTTTAATTTAAATTGTCACTATTAATTAAAAACATATTCATATATGATTTACCTTTTATTATCACTTTATACATTTTCCATTACTTCTTTCTTCATTACATAGCTTACTGCTATCTATCCTTATGAGTTTTTTTTAATGTTTACTACTGTTGAACAAGATGTATTTAAAACAAAAATGAATTATTTTACTTATAAACCAAATCATAGAATAACTGATATTCGAATTGAAATATCTAGCTAGCAATTGGCCACCAAAATTATTGTTTTCCCAAGAACTACTGAACTAATTTCCAAATGACCTATGTTGTAATATTAAAAAAAAAAAAATTAATACGGGCTGATAATCAGTAGAGGTTTTTTCAAACCTTAAATCTTGAGTTATGGTAAAGTGCTTCATTAAATATAAATTAGAACACACCCAGCATTTAACGTCCATATAAAGAAATTGAGATGCCAATTTTCAATTAAGAATTGCCCACTTAGAACATATAAGGTTCTATTTTAAAAAATAAATAATAAACCAAAAAACAATCTTTACATTCAATTCCGAAGAAATCTGTATGTCATGCAACCAATATGTCCTTAATAGTCTTCATCTAATCTTTTTTTACCGCCCAACATATAATGAATATAGAAAACTGCATCTCCGGCTATTTATCACAAAATCTTATAAGGAGTTTCGCCATTTGAAGTCATTTCAACCTTGTGAATAATATAAAATTTTATATATTATATCCTTATCTTTAAATAGACTAACTGTTGTTACGTCAAAGTGAATTTTAAGAAATTAGCAGGATATGAATGATAAAAGGAATTTTATTCTTTAAAAAAGGCATAAATTAGACCAATTCAACGTTTATTATGTATGATGCTATTTTAATTTTATTCAACGAAATTTCTTTGGCAAACTGGGAAATTTCCTGTAGATTACAGGCGGTATGAACAGTAATTAGCAAGTATGATTCCCCTCACCTTCCCCCGTAACCGTGCAATAATAAATAATTATATATTATCAATACAATTTAATGATAAATAGGTTTAAAAGCCAGTAAACTCAAAATATTTCTAAATTATTAATGATTTTCTGGTACAGAAGTAGCGTTGGCTGGAATAAAAATGTACGAGTAGAGTTTTATCATTCCAATATATCTTATTTTACTTCAGAATTTTTATTACATACTAGACCAATTAAATAACTATTAGAAATAATATAAGAAAATAAACCGAAAAAGTGATTCTTTCCAGTAATCGATGTAAATAAATTTTTCAAACCTTAAATCTTGAGTTATGGTAAAGTGCTTCATTAAATATAAATTAGAACACACCCAGCATTTAACGTCCATATAAAGAAATTGAGATGCCAATTTTCAATTAAGAATTGCCCACTTAGAACATATAAGGTTCTATTTTAAAAAATAAATAATAAACCAAAAAACAATCTTTACATTCAATTCCGAAGAAATCTGTATGTCATGCAACCAATATGTCCTTAATAGTCTTCATCTAATCTTTTTTTACCGCCCAACATATAATGAATATAGAAAACTGCATCTCCGGCTATTTATCACAAAATCTTATAAGGAGTTTCGCCATTTGAAGTCATTTCAACCTTGTGAATAATATAAAATTTTATATATTATATCCTTATCTTTAAATAGACTAACTGTTGTTACGTCAAAGTGAATTTTAAGAAATTAGCAGGATATGAATGATAAAAGGAATTTTATTCTTTAAAAAAGGCATAAATTAGACCAATTCAACGTTTATTATGTATGATGCTATTTTAATTTTATTCACGAAATTTCTTTGGCAAACTGGGAAATTTCCTGTAGATTACAGGCGGTATGAACAGTAATTAGCAAGTATAGTTGATGCTATTTTAATTTTATATCAAACGAAATTTTTTGGAAACAAACTGGAAATTTCTGTAGTTGTACAGGCGGTATGAACGATAAATTAGCAAGTATGATTCCCCTCACCTTACCTCGTAACCGTGCAATAAATAAATATTATATATTATCAATACAATTTAATGATAAATAGGTTTTAAAGCAGTAAACTCAAAATATTTTCTAAATTATTAATGATTTTGTAAAAGTAGCGTTGGCTGGAATAAAAATGTACGGTAGATTTTATCATTCCAATATATTTATTTTACTTCAGAATTTTTATTACATACTAGACCAATTAAATAACTATTAGAAATAATATAAGAAAAATAAACCGAAAAAGTGATTCTTTCCAGTAATCGATGTAAATGAATAAAACAAATAATTTGTAGCTTTAATTTATATAAATAATTTTTAAATAAGTTATTTAAGGCATTTAAAAAATGAAATTAGATATCATGTGATCATTGATTTTGGTTAAATGTTTTTGTTTAAATGATATTCGATATTTGTTTTAATTATTTGTTAATCCTGAAATATATATTGTAATCAACAAAAAAAAATATTATGAGATAAATATATTCTATTGTCCTGAAAGCATGTACAATTTTCTTTATTACATTAAATTAATTTACACTACATGTAAGATAACTTAATAATGAGATTGACTTACAATAAATAAAAAGGGAAACAAAAAAAAAACAAATTAATAAGGAAGGTTATTAAAAATCATATGTGTAATATTTTAAAATAAACATCATTTACTGAAAAGAGTAAGATGATAAAAAAAACAATGATATTAATAGTGACAGGCTGAAAAAGTGGATTGTCCGTTATCATATAGACTGAAAGAAAACAACATTTTGTTATATACAATAAATCATGTTTAAATCATAAATTTTCTTCAGTAACTATCGTAATCTAAAAGTACTAAATAAGTTAAATTTGTTAACGCTTTCGATTAATTAAGTAATACTTAGATTCTTAACTTTAGCGCATTCCAAATCTCAGTTATAGCAATATATATTAACTATTTCATACATTTTTATATAATGATATGAATGAAGAGAGACGTATTTTAAATTTTTTTTGAACTCCGAACTAATTCGTTTTATTTTCGATTCATGTCAAACAAAAAACATAAAAACATTAAACCGATAAGAAGAATAGTTGGGGTGCGGTCATTAAATAGAAACACATTAAAACAAGTGCTATTTTCATTATGTTCCGACGTTTCGGCCTACATTGTGGGCCTTTATCACGGTTGACTCTGTGACGGTGTCTAAAGAAGTCAGACTTTAGACTTTGTCAGCCGAAACGTCGGCACATAATTAAAATAGCACTTGTTTTAATGTGTGTTTCTATTTAATGACCGCACCCCCAACCATCTTCCTCATCTAATTTCTCAACGGTCTACAAAAAACTCCATCGATAAGAAGAATGTACCATTGAATCAGTTTTTCCCTTTCTATTTAAAACTACACTATTAAACTGAACCTTTGAAAATTCGTTTGTCAATTTTTATACATCCCATAGATTTTAAAATCATAAATAATACATTTAGTGAAAAATACAATTCTGAATTCCCAAAATGTCCAGAAAAATTTGGTCAAGAAAGGTGCAGAATTCTTGGTCTTAAAAATTTAAAGAAATATAAAATTTAAGTGTGTGCATATATATATATATATATATATGTATTATTGGAGCTGCGGTCATCAAAGATATAACACACTGGAATAAGAATTTATTTTATAGTGCATCGCCATTTTAGGGTCGTTTGGAGCAGTGCTCCAAAAAATAATAAACCAAGTTTTGTTAGTTTAATCAGTGAATCAAAAAAGAGACCTGAATACTCCCATTAGTTGCAGACTTAGCCAGAAGTAAATACACTTCCTTTTATTCTAAACTACCAAGCCCACAGTAATCCCGCTTGTTCGTAACGTCTTATATCTATTCCGAATCATCCACCGAGGCGCCTGAAAAGACTATGGCCTCGAGACCTGCTGATAATATAAACATTAAAGGACTACCTCATCTCTATCATTTACAGTTATTATTTTAAAAAAAATGACCTCTATACAATGTCTTTGAAAGGGACATGGGATCTTGCCAGAGATGGCGAATATGTCATGGCGATCCGATTCTACATGACACAAATCAGAGAGAGAGAGAGAAAGAAAGAGAAGACCGTCTTCAGGAAGAGGGCGCCAAACTAAATTTTCCGAGCGGAATTGAAAAGGGCAACTGAAACGGAACAAGAGATAATGCAATTAACCCGACGATTCTCAAACAAACACTCGTCCACTGTCTGAATAAATTTTACCTCCATCAGCATCCGATTCTTGGGTTGTCTTTCAACCTCAACTCTTTTATCAAAAGATAGTCTGGTTAGAGAACAAGCTATTAATGATTTCCTGACACATATTATATCACAGCTATATATAAATATAACTTAAATACAAGCATTTAGTATTTTCATTTAACCTCAAAAACACAAACATCGAGGGATAAACCTAGGATTTTTAGATTCCTTTATCCTCATAAATCAAGCAAATACGGATATTCTATTTGATAAACAATACTTGTATATTACGGCGTAATAATAAGATTTACAGTAAATAATCTATTAGCATTGGTTTACTTCAGTAATCTATCTGTTAGTCTAATTTAGTCAAATAACACTCATTTTAATCACATTCCATAAATAACTATACGTATTTCAGCTTTTGCTACATATTATAAATATAAATCACTAATAATTCACATTTTATTGGTCACCTCTAAATGACTTTTTGAAATTCAGTCTGTCAGTTTTGTTTTCTCTCTATCACATATCTCACCTGTCGTCATCTTGTTTCAAGTTTCACTTTTATTTTTATTCGGTTCTTGCGTTAGGATAAGGTTATCATTCTTTACGCCTATTTTTGCGAGTTGCCACCAGTTTTCTGATGGGTCTCACATACCCGGGTGGAGGTGTGAGTGAATCCAAATTTAATTATGTGCTTGAAAAAGTCCTCATGGGACTGAGATTCGAACTCACAACGTTTGGCGTGGTAGACTATAGCTGTAGCCATACAGCCACGAGTACCCTCCTCTGTGTTATTTAAGGTAAAGTAAGAAAAAAAAAATAATAGAGGTCTTATGTTTCAAGATACGTATAATCTAAAGATTTCGAACAACATAAAATACATGTGTCCGCGTTACGATTTTTATTTAAACAATAAAATTCATTACAAAACAAAGAAGAATAGTTGAAATCGATAAAGAAGTAGTGGAGTTATAGCGTTTTGAACTTAGCAATCGTGATTTTCTGTTTTCTTTGAATAAATATGAACAGTGTAGCTGATTCGTCTTTCTTAAGCTCTTTTATTTTTTGAATACTTTACATATATGTTAATTGCCTACATAGATGTAAAAATAGTAAGATTATAATATAATTTTTAGGAAATAATAAGGCATTGAGTAATAATTAGCAGACTTTATTTATTTCTGTACCTACTGCGTTTATTGAGTTGAGAAAATGATGGTATACTTAGT
Organism: Piezodorus guildinii; assembly: GCA_023052935.1. Taxonomy (NCBI): domain Eukaryota; kingdom Metazoa; phylum Arthropoda; class Insecta; order Hemiptera; family Pentatomidae; genus Piezodorus; species Piezodorus guildinii. Next base: position 112,913,637 of record CM041294.1, read on the forward strand.
CAACTATTAGTGAAAGTTCCAGTCGTAAGGTTCGAAAACGTTCAATAACTTTATACATACAAATAATGTAATACATACAGAATCCATACCTTAATCGTATTAAGTGTTCAAACTTATAATAAAAAACTTTACAACTTATTACATGGTAGGAATGTCCTTTTTACCAATCATATTTAAACAGATTTGGCTTAAGACCTGATACGGCAACCTTATTGAGCAATGACGAAAATAATATAAAATTATTGCTAAACTTTCTTAAGGTCCAGCAGCTGTTAAGTAAAATATAGGGATTCTGTAGTAAACAATATAGGAAAATAATCTTGTGGTAGTTTATTATTTAGTTTTATAATATTAATATAGATATTATAAAGCTGAAGAGTATGTTTGTTTGAAAGCGCTAATCTTCGAATTGAAAAATTCTTTTTGTGTTTAATAGTCCATTAATCAAGGAAGGCTTTAGGTTATATAACATCAAGCTGCGACCAATAGGAGCGAAGAATCAGTGAAAAATATGGGAAAAATCGGGAAAATTAACCTCGCATCAAAATATTTCCAAATGATTTACTTTTTAATTTTAAAATAATTCAATTTTCTGTTAAGTTATCTTTTGGCTTAACAATTAATAAATCACAGGGGCAAACATTTAAACTTAGGAATCGATTTAAGACGGCTTTTCACACGGCCAACTATATGCCGCGTTGTCAGGATCGGGTTGCGGAGAAAATCAGTATGTTCTGCTACAAGAAAAATTTTTTTTTTTTTTAAATATATTTATTGGTATTTACAACTGTATAATAAAATACATTTAGTAAATGTGATACAAGATATGTTGACACGATTCATATGTAGGGATACTACCCATTGGCAGCTCCCCAAAGACTATGTTAAACAAGAAGGTCTCGGGGCCATCTTCTTTTCAGACGTCTCGGAGGATTATCAGGGATTGTAGAGGAAGCAAGGATTGAAACTAGTGGGTTAGAGTGGGAATGGAGTTTGTCATGAAAGGAGTGGTACTTGGTTCGGGCCAAGGCAGCAACAAAGGGAATATTAAGGTCTTTATGGATGAGTTTATTTGTGACAAAATAAGGAGCATTGAGGATTTTTCGAAGGATTTTGGATTGTAAGGATTAGAGACGAGATGAATTTGATGGTTTAGTAGAGCCCCAAATCTCTACTCCGCAAGTCCATATTGGTCTTATGATAGTCATGTAGATGAGTCTTTTGTACTTAAGTGGAAGGTTTGAGCGTTTGTCCAGTAAGTGTTGAAGTAGTCGAAAACGTCGAGCAGTTTCTTGTCTTTTCAGTCTTGTAAGGTAGGAGAGTGTCCAGTTGTAAGAGGAGATGTATGAGATACTGTTGGGCAGGTTGTCATTGGTTTACGACGAAGGGTAAAGGTTATTTGGTGGGATTTATTCGAATTTATTTTTATTCTCCAATTCTGACACCATACTTCAAGGTCTCTGATATGGGATTGAAGAGTTTGGGAGGCAATAATTGGATGGTTGTTGACTGATAACACACAAGTGTCATCAGCATAGGTAGAAAGGAAAGTGCTAGGATGGGATGGGATATCAGCTGTATAAACTGTGTAAAGGATGGGTCCTAAAATACTGCCTTGAGGAACACCTGCATACTGATTAAAAAGGGATGAATAGGAATTATTATGATTTACTTTAAAGGACCTGCCTGTGAGATAGGACTGGATAACTACAAGAAAATAAAACTAAAAATATCATTTTAATAATCGCAGAAGTACTTTTAAATATATTCTTTTAAAAAATTCTAAATCTCGATCATAATAACAGAAATCGACGCGGACGAAGTCGCGGGCACCTGCTAGTCAATTATAAAACTATTTTTAGACAGTTGACCAACATGAAGAGCAATAATAATTCATAAGAAAATGGCCTAAAATGGTCTATCACCACTGTTAACTTCAAAACTCAGCTATTTCTGAACCTATTTCAACGTGTTTTTTTTTTGTTTTATAATGTAAAATTTAATTCTCGACGGAATACAATAACTTCATTTTAACCAAATTTTATTAATTGGGACACAACGATATTTTTTTATTCGTTATTCGGGTTCTACGTATCTTGAACGCAAGTACTTAATTTTGAAAGGAGGTAATTTTTATTTATTATTTATTTATTTATTTTTTTGTTGTCCATCACAAAAGGTTCATAATAATAAACCAAAATGGGAGAACAGTCTTAATACATTCTTAAAAAAAATTTGGTTTGGAAATAAATATAATAATAGAATTATTTAACATAAAATATTTATATTAAAACTCGTGCATCATTGCGTTTCAGACCATCACGTAACTATTTCCAAGTATAATTCATTTTATCAGATTATTCAACAAGATTAACAGATTACGCAGTTACGTTATGTTACTACGACGAACAGAACATTTAAATTTAATCAAATGTCAATATACAAGATGGTTTGCTACAAATATTTGTGTAGGAACAGCGGTCGGATGCCTCGTCAAACTCATGTCATTGGAAAGGAAATGAAGGTGAGAACATGAAAATTTCAACAACGGGGAAGCAGTTTAATTTCCTGCGAAGCAGAATTTTTAGATAGAACTAAATAAAACTTTAATATTCTCCGACCGTGAAAAGTATTCCACCATACGTATAAAATTTGCAATCAAACTTTAAAACAAGTTTTTTCTTCTTTAAGATATGTAATATCACTAAATTCTATTTTAATAAAAAAAAAAAAGTTAAGACCTATAAGAAGCACCCCACCCTAGAATGACCTTTGATATAGCTTTTTGAGGAAAACAAGACTAAAAAGAATTGTTCCATATTTCTAAGAACAAAAATACCTTTGTGATTAAATTAGTATAAAAACGTCTTATATCTGTTCTTAACATGCAACAAATGGAATATGATTCATTCGTTGTTAACCATTCCGAGCCAGCATATATTGAATTCAATCAGCGAATGAATACGGATTCTAAAGACTTCTTAAGTTTTAATATGATGAGTCGGTTCACGTTTAATCTTAATTTCAATAGCAAATCCTGTAGATCTAAAAGTTTGTCAAAGAAGTTAACTACCTCTTTTCTACTTATCAACTCTGCAGTGAATTGATTTAAATATAACTTCTCTTAAACTGTTAAGTTTAGATAATTTTATTTAAAATTCCATGATATATTTATTTTATTATTTTTATTTTTTACTATTCATAATATTATAAATTATCTGAGAGTTTTATACATACAATGACTATTAACATTTTTATTTACATTTAAAAATTAATTTGTATAATATTATTTATGTTTTCCTCTCTTCTTTAAATTTAAATTGAAGTTATAAAAAGTTTAAAATAAAAATTATCAATCTCTTAAACTGATTAAGTGAATTTTTTAACATAAACTTCAATAAGATTACCGATCGAAAATTATATCTGAAATAAAAAGATATCGAGAAATATGGCTATAAAGTAGTGAATATAAGGAATGTGATTTATTTCATGAAAAATCCATTCCCCATTTTTTATAGATATCTCCAAATCAACTTACAATAATAAAATGTTCAAAATTCAATATATATTCTATACAAAAAATAAAAGTAGAAGAACCTTGAAAAATAAAGAGTTATACTACAGTGTATCATATGACAGCGTGGTCACACGAAGTCGTACTGTAATTACCCCTCACGTTGTGTAAGATGTGGTCTTAGCCACGAAAGCGCAACTTGTACGAAGCAAGGAATACACCAGCGATGTGCGCCAACTGCCATAGAGAACATCCGGCAACTATCGTGGTTGCCAAGTTCTGAAGGACTAGAGGATCAACGAACTTCACGAATATACCGCTCTGACCCACCTCATCCTCCACCACTCAATTTTGATTTCCTTCAAAAATCATCAATCCAGCCTCCAGCTCAGAATAATGCTACATATATACAGATAGAGCTGCAAGTTCAGTAGCTGAGTGCTCCGACTCGAGAACAGGGACCAACACTCCAGCAATTGAAACCACCACTCTAGCCATGGGACCGACGATCCATCAACGGGAATCATCAGCTCTCCAGATGGGACCAAACTATGTATTTTCGTTTACCCACTACGAACCAAAGACTCCGTAGTTAGGAGGGAAATTCCTCAGCAGCCGTCTTCAGGTGAAAATTAATCGCAAATTTTCAATATACTAAGAGGTCCAAGAGCGAGACTGGACAACATATATAAAAAACCATGAAGAGAAGACGTACTGCTGGGTACTGTCCTTCCTCATGCCTGACATGTTATTATTTTGTTCACTATTTTATCCCATTTGCTGGTTGTCACAATACTGCTGACAGGTGCGAATTAATAAATGAAGCGGAAAAAAAAAATTATTATCATTCTTTCTCTTCGACCCATTTGCCTTTCAGCGAGCTCCCAGCCATTGGTACCAATCGTCACTGTTTCTGGCAAGTTTCTTATCTCGCCGAGCGTTTTATCTCTACGCATCTATATTCGCTCCATGTGGGTGACATAGGATGTCCTCGGGCGTCCTATAGGTCTTCTTCCAAAGGGCCTTACCTCCATTGTTTTAACTGGGTTCCGGTGGTGTTCCATTCGCAGACAGACCCGTACCATCCCAATTTCCTCTTGTCTTGGACTTCCAGAACAGAGCATACATTAAGCTCTTTCAAGACCCTTTCGTTCCGGACACAGTCTCTCCGTGTCTTCCCCACAATTCTTCTAATAAACTTCATTTCCGAGGCAGTGATGCGACTTTGTAGCCTTTCCTTCATAATCCAGCTCTCTGCTCCATAGAGAAGAACCGGTAGAAAGATGGACTTAAATAGGTGTCACTTTTTCCGATAACTGTATTGCAGATATGGTAATAGACGTAATTAGCCTTGATTAGGAATAAGACCTGATACAGCAACCTTATTGAGCAATGACGAAAATAATATAAAATTATTGCTAAACTTTCTTAAAGCCCAGCAGCTGTTAAATAAAATATAGGGATTCTGTAGTACACAATATAGTAAAATAATCTTGGTGGAACTAACGTTTTTTTTTTTTTTGTTTTTTTTATTTATTTATTTTTTTTTTTTGAGTTTAGATAAAAATAAAATAAACAAATGAAATAAAGGTGTTATAGACCCTCGGGTTTTACGCCTCAAAACCCAAACCAACATATAAGACTAAGCCAATCGACGATAAACTACTTTCTACAATCACTCTGAATAATAAAAAGAAATGTTTTCTTGAAAGATAACTTGTCTCTAAATAACCTTCATACGCTTTGCCCTTGACTGTGGAGTATACTTGAGTGTAACTAAATATATAGTTATATATTTAGTTTTAACTTAAATATTTTTAACTAAATATATTATTAAACAAAATTCCCTAATGGCGGAAGTTATTGAAATTACAAAAGATGGCCAGTCATTGGACAACTTATTGTTTTAAATATATGTAGTGAACTAGCTATTAAATATTTGGAACTTCCTGGAAAAAAAAATATTAAAATGACCAATAGGATTTTTTTCAAATGAACATAAAGAATAAAATAGCAACAATACGAACTAATTTAAAGCTTTTCATTGAAAAATTATACAATCACTCAAGGACAAAGAGTGTGAAGGCTATTTAGGAACAAGTTATCTTTGAACTGACTATTTTTTTTTTTTTTTTTTTAAACTGATAATAGAAAATATTTTATTTTATCTTGCCTGTGATTTATATTTTTTTTTTGTTTCACACAATAGATATCATAGATCATATCATAGATTGGGGAGTTTGAAAGGCGTAGTTATTCCTTGAAATCGAGTACCCCTAACTATATACATTTTTAAATTGCGAATAATAATTTTTTAAAAAATGTTCCTCATAAAATTAGGAAAGAAAATTTTCTGAAAAAAAAAACGACGTATAATCAGATATTTTCGATATATATTAATTCAACATTTAAGAATCGGACTGTTCAAGGTTTAGATGATACACTAAGATTAAACAAAATAAATAAAGCCGAAGAGCATTCCAGATCTCATCAGCGAAGAGCTATTTCAGACTGGACAAAAGGATTTCCTGAAAAAGGCATAAAAGAGGCGGCAGTTTATCAAGTTGCATTGTGAAAGGAACAAACGCAACAAAGTCGATTTATTCCAACGATATATCAAAAAACGGTTGGAGTGGCGTTTGGATCTGTTTGACAATTCTCTGTTGGCGGCTACTGGACTGGAATATTGTGGCCTTTCTCTTCATAGGCCACTCCTAATCCACTCTTTCTATCCCTGCCAAGCTAAAACGCTCAGCAATTTATTGACGTTCCTATTCGTCATTTAAAAAAGGCTTTAGTATTCTGTTTTAGCTTTAATTATTCAAAACATGATTAGATAGAGCTATCTTGAAATAATCGGTATCTATAAAAATAAAATTCATTACCGAAAAAAATAGGTCCTGATTCACTAAGAGACAAACCGTTCATCCGCTTAAAAATTCAATTTTTCAGGGGATGGAGAATTGAAAGAGCAGAGAACTTTGTTTATTTCTTTCATCCAACATTACTTTTATGCTACCGTGGCTAATCCGACGATGCAATAGTGGGAGTCCTAAATTTTTCCTATCCAGTTCAACTATGATAGGGATATTTAATGAGTGCCTGATATATCTGAAGTTCAGGGCTACCATTTTACGTCTCCCTCTAAGGACGGCATAACCAAAGATTTTTACAGCCTTGAAAAAATTCTAGAGCCGTCTGCCAGGTTAGCACCCGTGACCTTGGAGGAGTATGTATTTCATGAAAAAAAAAATAAACTCCATCACCATAGAATACTATGATAAAAAGAATTTAGCTAAAATTTCACCTCATATTCATATCATAATAGGTATTGAGCTGAAATATATTCTGCCTTATATATCATAAAATAAAATTATATCGTAGTGGTTAGTGGTCCTCAATAACAGAACCAGTGGTTATAAATAGCTTCAAGTGGTTTATATTCCATACTATCAACGATAAAATGTATTTATAAATAATTTAACTGTTTATCTTTAATTGGAAAGTTATAGAGAAAAAAAACAATGCGAACTTACGTCGGAAAGGTATGGTATTACTAACGAACTCTATCTCACAGCAAACTTATACTGAAATAATCTTCCTTGTTCCTCTTTATTACTGAAGACAACTTCAAACGATTAATTAGGTATACACTTTTAAGTATTCTGTAAGAAAAATTAACAGATAGATGTCCAAGTTAACTAAAAATAGAAGATAAGGAGACCAACAAAGTGGAGGGATCTTTGATATTTATTAATATTTTTACACTATTTTATTTAATGTTCTCATAATCAACATTATAGTCTTGTCCTCTGAACAAGTGTGAAGATACCCTCTGTAAAGCTTAGACCACATATCCCTCTCCTGGACCAGTTATCTTCTCTTCAAAAAATTAACATTTTAATTTATTTGAATGTTTTACAGTTATTTATTTTATTTTTTCATATTATATAGTTTTTTATTACTTCATTTTATATCATCTTCCAAATATATTTCTTTTAACTTTATAGGTGGAATGTGGACAACCATCGTAAATGCTATTACTTAAAAATCAAGAGCAATCTCATTTAAATAAAAATCACAATTTCTTATGAACATTAAATGTATGAATTTCAATAGTCTATTGAATTCCCCTTTTTCTACTAGACCATTAATCTGGTTCGAAATAAACTAATTCATACAATGGTTACAATAAGGAAATACTGTTTCGAAAAATCACACGAGTTGATATCAGCAGCTTGTCATTAAAGATGACTCTTACAGCATGAATCATTGAACCAATTGATCATAACTGAATACCTCAGTTAATCGGTAGACATCTTGTTAGATTATGGAAATTATATGACATTTAAATAACAAATTAATAAATAAAAAAGCTGTGATACCATTTTTATTTTCGTACACGGCTGATCGAACCGACTTCAGTTCAATGAGTCATGTATGTGTATTAGTAGTTTTTAATCCTGGAATATCCTATACAGTATTATTTGTCCAAATATTGAAATATTTCTGTTGTGTTACGTAGTTTTTAACCAGATTCTAGTTTATAAGGGTAATAATAAAGAAAACATTTTATACTATTGAAAATATAGGGGATGTAATCGTTTGGTTTTTATTACATACAATAATTTATACAATAGCAAAAAACCGCTGCAAATTATTACACAATAGTTTATTATTTCAAAATGGCTAAGTTAATGTATAACTGTTTATAGCTGATAATCTTTTCGATTTTTCTACATCTTCAATAATAACCAAGTTTTGGTGGAATTACATCTATTGTAATTTGTGACTTGGATATATAGATCAACTTTTTTTTTTCCTTGTTTCTATTGAACGCGTTTTAGTGATTCTAAAACTCTATATATATTTTTCTCTTATCTTCAAAAATATCTGAGATCTTGGCGTATTCATGAGTAAAATTCCAATTTTTTCCATTCTTTTTTTCTAATAATTTTTCGAGTTTTTTTTTTTGTTTTGTTTTTTAACTCTTAAATTTATTAGCTAGCGAAGAAAAAAAACGAAGTTCCAAGCGTATATATAGGCAAGATTTCAATTTGTTCATTACTCCTTAATTTTTATTATTATTATTTTTTTTTTTTATCGCGCTTTACTGATTATAAAACTCCATACATATTTTTCTCTATTTTCAAAAATAACTAGTTATGGGCGTATTTATATGTAAAATTCCAATTTTTTTCCTTTTCTTTTTTCTCTCTTTTTTAATAATTATTCGCGTTTTTTTGTTAAAAAAACACTAATAATTTTTTTTCTATCTTCAAAAATAAATGAGATATTGAATTAAATTACTTTAATCGGCCGCCATTTTAAAAATAATCAGCTGATATCAACGGCTAGGTGTTAGGATCATCGTTGCATGCCCTAGTATTTTATAGCGAATTTAAAAAAAAAAAATTTCAAGTAGTTTCGGAGAAATGCCGCGGAAAGCGGACAAACGGATTTTTCTTTTATTCGTTATTCGGGTTCTATATATCTCGAAACGTAAGGCCTCAAATTTTAAGTGGAGAGGGGTATTTTATTTTTTTTTTTTTTAAATATAGAATAAAATAAACCAAAATATGAGATTATTAGAAATTATATCAATAAGAAAATATCTCTCCCCCTTTTTGTTAGTTTTGAATAGTTCATATTAATGCATGTATAAAACGTGAATTTTCAGAACCCTACATTGAATATTGTCTGGCATCTTTACAACTTGGTTCTCAAAAGGAAGCTGTCATACTGACAAGGTCCCTGACTTCTGTTACGATAAATACACAGGAAACGAGTTAAAATTCAACAACTCTGACAGCTCTCCTAGGTTATGGAAGACACAATAGTTTATTTAGACAGATAAATGGAATAATTTTACTGAGAATATATTTATTCAGAAATATCAACTAAAACAGTAGTTGTTTTACACATCTAAGCTTTTAATTTTCTTATTGTAATCCAGTACTGGTGACTATTCCTTATTAGACTTTTTGTCCCAACGATAGTTGAATATAAAAAATCTGATACTTTAAGGAATAAAATATGGCAGACCTCAGGCAAAGATAATCTCAATTTAGCCTAAATTGCTCCATTTCCGGGACCGATTTTCCTTCTACTAAAAGGCATTGTTCTTCACTTATTTTAATAGCACATTTTTTTGTAGCCACTAGAAGTTGAAGACGCCATTCGACAAATTTTAAAGAATAATTAAGCAAAATACTCTTCTTTCAATTTATAAAACAAATATAGAACTAAAAGTGTATAGTTGTGAAAATTAAATCAAAATGATACTAAGTAAAGAGAAGGTCCAGACCAAGTAAGAGAACGATTAGAAAATGTTGATGTAAAATGACACTATAAGCCATTTAATTTATTTTAAATAGTTTATGATTTCGAAATATTTGAATGATCGTTGAGTGTAGAGTATCTATTATGAGGAAATTGGTTGTAGATGCGGAAATCAAGAAGTCGCACTCTAATAAGGAAAACTTATTATATTTGTGTGCCGACGTTTTGTTCTAAATTGTAGGCCTTCTTCAGGGCTAAGAAAACATAGATTACAACTCATGAAATTGAAAAAACAATTAGTTGATAGTATAACAATAAGATAACATGAATAAAATATGGAAACACAGAGTCAAATAAAATGATATGAAAATATTTGAAGATTGCAGTGAGAATATAATCTTTAAATATTACTTTATCTTACTTCAGCAAATATTTTCATACCAAAAAATCATGTTACAGTTTGTTATCATATTTTATAACTGTTATCTTATTATCGTAATGTTAACTTCTTTTTCTTTTTTGTCTTTTAATTCCATTGGTTGTTATCTTGGTTTTCTTTGTTCAGATAAAGGCCTACAATTTAGGCTAAAACTTCGGCACACAAATATAAGAAGTTTTAGTTATTAACGCGTTGTTTCTTCGTCGTTTATAATTTTCATTTTAGTTTCAAGTTTTATGTATAAACTTGTATGTTTAGTATAAAATATATATATATATAAATATATATATATATATATATATACTCAACACTATTTTATATAATTTTTTTTTAAAGTTCGTATAGTTAGAATTTCATGTTTATAAAACTTGGAACTCTGCGAATTGTAATACGTCCTCTGATATGAAAAAATTAAAAAATCTGGATTCTTGGAACAACTGGTGCCTGGACTGGACAGGACCATGAAATATCAAAGAGTAGAACAAATTTAATAAAAATAAATATTTCAATTTAGACACAGTTTTTATAGTACAATGTAAACAAATTTCAAATTACAAAATTATAATAGGACTACTCTTTTCTGTGAAATCGAAATTATGATTCTCCTTTGGCACAAGCCATATCTTTAACCAATTTTATCTTTAGAAACAATTTTTCAGATCTCTAAAATATTTTCCATTATTCGATAATGGGAAATGTTCTTGAAGCAGGTTACGATTTATATGCTAGAAGTGAAGGCAATATTCTCCTCTCTTTCGCTTTATAGGACTCGATTTCATAAACATCAGGCCCTTTTTATAACAGGATCCAATAAAAAAAAATAGGATAGGTAATTAAATTAACATTTCAAATAGTGCTCTGGTAAGAAATTGATATCCATAAAATATTTAATACTTTATCTTACGACCAAAACCACTTATTACGATCAAGGCTGATTGATTAGAAAAAAGTTGTCTACTTCTCTTTTTTCTTAATTTTTTTTTTAAATTCATGAAGGTACAAATTATATTTATCTAAAAAAATAATAATAATTTCTGATAAAAATAAAAGCGCCAGTACTTCAGTAGCATGTGTGAATGTTTCCTCTAGCCATTTCCATAATTCAATTATTTAACTATTTTTTTAACTTAAGCACTGAATTTACCAAAAGTGTTTAGTAAAAAAAAAAAATTATTATTAAGCTATTAAAAATATTCAGTTCATTCAAGTATTTAGCCCCATAAAATAAGTCATTTTTTAAAAACTCAATCTCATCTCATTCACTTAATCTTCGACTTTTTAAACGATGTCTAAAAATTAATTATAATTTAATAGATAAAATATTAACAAATAAAAATAAAACATCATATACAAAAACTGATTAAATTCAGTAGAACATCACTAAAATATTAAAGAAAACGCATGGATATAAAGTTTAAAATAGGTTAACAATTACGATAAACAAAATACCTTATTTTGTTAAACACATCCAATTTCCTTCTAAATTTCCATTATATACATTATTTTTTCATTTCGTTTTCCATAATAATATGTTATACTAAATTTATATTCGCACTTACATTTTCATACACCTACTAGTTTTCATACAAACGATTCTTAATATTAATAATAATTATATAGAAATAATTGAATCGATTCATATAAATTTCTGATATAAAATGCAAAATAGATTCTTCTATATTATTTTTCAAAACATAAAATTTGTAATTATTTATATTAACAATACGGCTTCCCAATAAAACTCATATTATATGAAGATCTTTAACACAAAAAAATATTAATAAATGTCATATTTTTGTAAGATAACAATCTTCAGCAAGAACTAACGGAACCATATTTTTAATCGGATTTAAGCGTTTTCACACTTAAAACATTAATGCGTACTATTAAATCTGTAAAAACAATAAAGCAAAGCGGTATTAGCTCTTGACCCCAACAAAATTACGTGCCAATTTCAACCAATTTTATTACTCAAACTGATAGGCTTCAAGATCCTCCTCAATACCGCGTTGTGCAACCTCCTCAAGTCTCCAAGAGACTGTTCCTTTTTAGGGACAAATGTTCCATGAAATATCTTAGTCCAGATGACCTTAAGATGTTGTTCTTCCTTTTCAAAGTTGCCGGTCAGTTTTACAGAGCATAGTAAAATACTAATAAAGGTAAATTAAGTTTGTTATATGTTATTCATTATTTATTCATCTTTCTTTCTTTTTTTTTTTTTTCTTTTTTTGTGGGGGAGGAGAAAATTTTTAAACTAGACGATACGTCTGGTTCCAAACAAGAATAGGAAATGTCAGCTTCGTGTTCTTTCAAAGAAGTCACGTTTCTTGATGAATACGAAACGATAACAAGGAAGCTATCTAAGTTATTCTCTATAACAGCATTGTAAACCAGACGAATTTCCTATTAAAATATAAATAGACTTTGTCGTTTTTAAAATCATTTTAAAATTGACATGGAACCCACATAGAAGACTTAAAAGTCAAGAACTCAACCGACGATTTGGACAGTTATACCGACTACTCAACAGAAAACCGAGCTAACAGTTGACGACAAATTATTAATCAACAAGACAATACTGAAGCCTATCTCGACCTAACAACTTGAACTGTGGGGGACAGCTAAACGTTCTAACATCAAACGTATTCAATCCTTTCAATCAAAAGTCCTCCGAACAACAGTAAATGCTCCTTATTATGTCCCCAACCATACCTTATACCACGACCTAAATATTCCATTTATTTTAGACCTTTTTCCATTAAAATTCTCCGAATTCCATCAGAATCTTTTTCATTGGCCAAATCCTCTAGCTCAATCCCTATCCACCACCATACGCTCGTACCATCCCCTTAGAAGGTTGAAACGGCAGTGTCCCCGAGACCTCTTGTAAATATGTATATATTGGAGTTCTAGCACTGGCAAGATTCTCCACTCAATGTGCAGGATGTATGACGTGTATATAGGTATGAGTGATTTCTAGACTTTGTATACATTTTATTGATTCATTATTGTATATACATTTTATTGATTCATTATTGTATATACATTTTATTATAATTTTATAGCTGAGTAAATATTGTATGAATGTTGTATTAAATCAATATTATAAATGTCCAAATTAGATGTAATACTCAATAAAAATTGTTGTTGTTGAAAAAAAAAAAAAATTGAGGAGCACTTTCAAGCGGTTGTTGTTATCAAAATTATTAATTGTAGGCATTGTTTTTATCAGCATTCTACACCTATGTTATATTGCTTCCATGAAAAACTCGTTTGTTGAGCAAGCTTTAAGTTCATGTAAATTATGCTGAATATCTATAAGGAGGATAAATTGAGGTTTATCTTAAGTTTACTAAAACCTTGAAAATGGGTTGCAAATTGAATAATCACAATATATACAAATCTCAGAAAAAAAAACAAAAAAAACAAATATGAGCTTCAGAATAAGTTTCATAATTATGTTTTCTGGAAATATAGGTAGTTCTAGAAAACAGAGACAACAGAGTTTTTTAAAAACCGGTGAATCTCAGTTTCTTTAGGAATATTTCACTGTTTAAGTGACTTAAACAATGATAAATGCCCTTAAAGCGAATAAATCTGGAAGTTTTCCTAAAAGTGGAGTGTTCTTAATCCAGTAGGCCAGTAAAAAAAAAAAAAAAAAAAAAAAATGGCATATAATTTATAATTTTAGTGAAATTGCGTATAATGTATAATTTTAGTAAAACCGCTATAATTTATAATTTAGGTAAAACCGCTAATATTTATAATTAAAGTAAAGCTATTGCGGCAATATTCGGCCACTTGATTGTCAACTACAAATAGTCTAAACAAAGATAAATGACACACCTTTTTTTTAAAAGAAAATTTAGCTTAGTGAACAATTCTGTAATAGGAAATTGCATAAATAAATAGTTTTTTCGTTATAACTACCTATTAAACAATGGGACAACAGTTCACAAAAATTTAATTGTCTGTAATGATGTACTAAGGACATGAGAACTTTTTATTATGTATTTGATTTTTGGATTCTATGTATGTTGAAACGTGAAACCTTAAATATTGAGGGAGAGTTATCATTGTTAATTTTTTTTTTGATCGATTACAAAGGTATATTATTAATAATAATATTAAACCAAAAGTACAAAACTTAAATACTCTTCTATACAAAGCGGAATCAGTCGTTCCACTTTTTTTTTCTTTTTTTTTTTTTTCTTAAGATCAACTTCCACATTTTAAAAAATTGTCCCTTAAACATAGAACACACTGTAATAACCAACAGTGGTAATTATTCTAATTAAACATAACATAGAGAAATTTGAGCTCAATGAATTTTGAACTCGATGAATATCTTTGAATAAAAGCCACCTGTAGTGTTGTGGCTAGCACAACAGCCTTATATGCCCAAGGTCGTGGGATTCAAACCCGGCAGGTGACCCTTGGACATTTTAATGGAAGTAAAAAATCCTTGGTTATACTGTCGTTCGGAAGTGACGTAAAATGATCGTACCAAGCCTGTGCGATATCAGGTACTCGTTAAACCGTTAAACACCCCTGTCTTAATAAAACCTGGATGGGTAAAATTTGGTACTTCCACTGTAGCATCGTCCCATTAACCTCTGTAGCATAAAAGTGACGTTAAATGAATAACAAAATAATATAACTTTTAATATAAACTATATTAGATTTATTAAATTATGATTATGCGATATAAAATTGAAAATACCAACGCATGCCTAGTTTAACCATAACTGACCATATTAGAAATTATATATTAAAAAATCAATGCGTGATGATAAACGCTAGTGATAAGATTGAATTTTGTAATTTATATATAATATATCCACTTAGATTTAGTAAAAAAAAAACAAGAACTAAACAAGAGAAATATAAATGGAAGTCTTGACGACAATGTAATAAATTCAAAAATAACTAGTAAGATATAAACAACATAACAGTCAGCAATAACACAAACGAATAGGACAGCTTACTGTGAAGGTTGCGTGACTACAAAACGACCTTCGTTAACTTTTCACTGGGTTAGTCATCGTTCCACCGCATTTATTATTTTGTACACTGCTAACATTTGAAACTAAATTGCGCAGAAATAAGCTTAAATGTAATATGACTATGTTTCTAGAACAACACGGCGACCCAGAAGTGGAGAGGGAAAAGTGGGTGTGGAAGGAACATAATACCTGAGCTCACACCAAGAGCATTCAGGTATCTAACCTGCCAGGAGAAAGTGTAAGGAATTTGCTAATTAGTTTACGGTTCATAGTGCTGTAATTTATATATTAAATTAAGTTTATTAAATATATATTGTAATGTAATAAAAACAATCTTCAAATGTCACAATTAAGATGGTTGCAAGTGATGACAAATGGTTGAAATCACTACAGCTGAATACAATAGTATTCACAATCCAGAGTTTAAAGTCGTACATATCCTTACTAAAAACTATAACTACATTTTAACCTTTTACTGGTCAATGTACATACATACTGCACTTCCTTGAAATTATCACAATCCTAAGAACCAAACACAATCCAAGATGTGTGTATCAAAATAATATTGCCTACATGAGGCTTGTTGCGCTTATGTTACAAACGAAGTCAGAACGTGATTTAATGATCTTATATTTATTCTTTATTGTTAATAATTAAAGCATTTTCAAGAAATACCTGAATGGATCAGGGCACACAAAAGGAAGACGATGACAGTGGGCTTAGCTGACTCCATGATGACAGCTCCCCACACCAAGAAAAAAACACTCGTAACTAAAATAACGTAACTTAAATAACCATCAACACCACACAATTGTGTCACTACGAAGACGGGCGGGAGACTGAGTTGGCTTGGCCGATTGTGCCGCCACCTGCAAGCTCCGACCCACACTAGCTCACCTTTCCGTTCTGGAAGGCTGGAGAAAAGAAACTATTAATAAAATAATTATTTTATATATACATTAGCTTAAAACAGCTTTGTTCAGTAGGTTTTAATTTTTATTATTTAATAAGTAAAATATTAAATTAATTTATAAATAAGAATCTAGTGAGTAATAGAGATAATCTATTTAATTAAAAAAAATCAAAACCATAAAAAAATTAAATTTAAAAACACATATTTCTACCATGGACTGTATATATTTATATTATATAATATTTTTAAAATAAGTTCTAAAAATATGTGTGTGATGTGTACTTCCAATAAAGTTTGCCAGCACCATACTGATAAATTGTTTATTATAATGAAATTAATTTGTTTTAAATTAATTTAAATATAGTTTCTAGGTTTACTATATTTCTAGTTTCTATATGCACATCGACCATATTTTATAGTTGATGTAACTGAGAAGAAGAAACTTTGAAACACTTAGAGTTATTTCTTTTAACAAGTTGAAGCTTTGCCCATTTTATTTTTCAAATGTCTAATTTCTACCACTCCTTGTTATTTCTTTTTCATACCTTCCAACTTTATTTATCATGCTCTCCTAAGGCATTTTTTCTTTTTATGGTTCCTTTTATTTAGCTGACAACTATTATAAATTAGGATCAATACATATTCAAGATACAAATTAATATTTGTTTCTAAAGGCATTATAAGGTATAAATATTTAATAATATATACAAAATGTGCCATATGTACTTTTGGCTCTAGAGCTCCCCATAAAAAAAGCACTTTACCTAGTGTTATGCTTATCAGTGCCCAATATCTTATCTATCACTATGAACTAGGTACAATAAATATCAGTGCCCCATATCTGTTGATAATAATTTATCCGAAATAGCAAGATATAATATTATATAACAGTAATTAATACCCTAGCTTAAAATGAACAAAGCTTTGTTTCTTTAGATGGGAAAAAATGAAACATTCCTAGAAGATTTCTGTTTTCAACTACCAGAAGCGCCACTGTATGAGGAGGTAATAATGTGCTGATGAGAATGAAGGTTATCACTGATTATATAAGGATGTTATCAAAACCCTAACACACAAGCTCTCTCTCTCTGGCTTGCAGTTATCATTTGCTCATCAAAGGTATGACAATCAAATAAATTAAACAAATCATTCATAGATTGTTAGAATGTTTTCTGTATCTATGTGATATAATCTCTAGAAATAATACTCTGTCAGTAGGCCAATTTTTAACTATATTTTTTCTCACTTTAAATAATTATTAGTGTTTTCAGATACCAAAAAAAAATGGGTCGTGCATGGTACATGGATAATTCAACTGAAGATCAAAGGCTGGAACATCACAGAAATCCTCCCAAGTTCATTCCGATGGACAAATTGTATGAAGTATCTGGTGTTGAATATTATTCGGTTTGTAATTTATATAATCATCCCCCGATAGTTTAAAAATATTAACAAACCAATTTGGAAAGAATTGACTTTTCTAGGGCATCAATTTTATAACAGGTGAAAATATTGATGTTTTGGAAAAATTGAAGAAAGAAAGGAATTACACTTATGAGGATGAAATAATATGTTCTAAAGAATGCCTTCCTAACTATAATGAAAAGGTAATTAACTTTTTTTATATCGTTTGTTTCTGAAAATTTAAATTTTAAGTTCACGCGTGTATTTTTCTTTATCTTGGGTTTTTTTAAACTTACTTTTGAACTGATTTCATATTCAATACCATTCTTTAATCCATATAGAGAGGGGGGAAAAGGAACACACACATGGACACATACATTTTATTATACATATAATTAATGATATAAAAGAAATGTTTTATATAGTTGAGACAAATCATGTGATTAACTTAATTCTATTCTTTGTTTATAATAATTCAAATTATTTTATTTTTTTTATTACTGATTTAAATGTTATCTATTTAATTTTGTAGATAAAATCATTCTTTCAAGAACATTTGCATACTGATGAGGAAATTCGGCTGGTATTACAAGGTTCAGGATACTTTGATGTTAGAGATATTAATGATGAATGGATTAGAATTGAAGTTACTCCCGGAGACTTATTGATAATACCTAAGGGAATCTACCACAGATTTACCCTTGATGTGAATGTAAGTTCCTGTTTAATATCATTAAATAAGTCAAATGATCATTTTCTAATAAAGAATTGTTTTTCACAGAATTTTATCAAAGCCAAGAGATATTTTGTTGGCGAACCAGTCTGGACACCACACAATAGACCAGCTGATGACATGGAGTGCAGGAAAGAATATTTAAATAAAATGATTGGTTTGAAAGCTTAGTATTTTCACTTGCTCATTAAATGTATCTATTAATGTGAATAAATTGTTGAAAAACTATATAACATAATAACATGTAATATGTGGTATAAATATATATTTTTAATATTGTTTGTTTGTTTATATATTCAACATCACTATGTTACTGTGGTTAATCGGACGATGCTACAGTGAGAGTCCTAAATTTTGCCTATCCAGATTTAATTAGGATAGGGTAAGTACCTGATATAACATAGTCTCAGGACCCATTTTACATCCCTTCCGAATGATGGCATAACCAAGGAGTTATTACTCCCATTGAAAAATCTGCCCAATTTGAACCCCAGGTCTTGGGCATAGGAGGCTGTTATGCTAATAACACCACTAGTGACTCCATTAATAAAAGATATGATATGATGATCAGCACCTTTTTTTTTTTTCTTTTATGTTTAATTAGAATAATTAGCACTTGGTTATTGCAGTGTGTCCCATGGATAAGGGACATCTATTTTCAATGTGTAAGCAAACTGTTAGAGGGACAAAAAATAAATGTTGAATGATGGTCTTTAACAAGTATCTGAATTCGCATAGGCTCAGGACCACCTTTTTACTTCCCCTCCAAAGGACAGTATAACTAAGGGTTTTTTACTCCAATTTAAAAATGTTGAATACTATAATTTATATTCAAACCTTTAAGGTGTTATTAGTCGTTATGATCCAATTATTTTTTAATTGGAATATTTTAATTATTATTCATTTGATGATACTGTGATTGACATTAATAATTTTTTAAAGAGTTTGTACTAATGAATGATCTAGCAGTGGGTTGTCTATGGTATATATTTAATAATAATAATTGATATTTTAAATTACGCTTCTATTTTTTTTTTTATTTCCATGAAAATTTGGTCAAGTTTTCAGAAAGGTTTCTGCATCCCTCAATGTAATAATAATTATTAGCTCCAGATTGGAAAAGTTTTTGGACAATTTATGCTTTGGAACTGATGTTTTTTTTTTTTTTTTTGTCTTTACTTTAATTTAAATATAAATATATGAATTGTATAGTAAGGGAGACAATATCAATGGTGATAACAACTGAGGCTTGAAAAATGATCTGTGTATGGTAAGTATTGCTCAAAAATAACTAAAATGTCTCAAAAGAGAGAATATATATTTTGGATAGATATTGGGTTGTCTGAAAAATAATGCAGGACTTCGGTTTAAAAAGATAGATTTAGAATTGTTTTATTTAATCAAAATAGTCTCCACTACCATCAATACATATCTGCCAGTGTTGTTAACTTTTCCATTCTCAGGAAATTTAATTTCCAATCTTTAGAATCTATAGAATAAATATAAAATTAGAAAAAACAAAACAAGTTTTATAATTCTCTTTGTCTATTAAACATTTATGTACCAGTATGTTTTGGTTTCTAAGCAAATGGTAGTCAATAGATGAGAAGTCCAGAGATTATAGTGGATGTGGGAGAGTTTCAAATCCGTCCACCCGTAAGTCCATTTTTGTGATGTCATACTGGGATATGTGGCCAGACATTATAATGCAACAAATTGGGCCCCTTCCAATTGACCAGGGATGGCTTCATTAATGCCTCTTTTCACTGTGTTACATTAATTTGGTCACAATACTATTCAGCGTTGATGGTCCTACAGTATTTAAAAAGCTGTAGTGTAGCACAAACTTCATAGTGGTTTATTTTATTTTTTTGGCAGCCATTTAATTTGTTTGAAACCTAACATACAAGCTTTCTACTTTTCCAATCGACATGGTAATCGATGGTTGATTTGCTAAAGTTAAATTTCCCTGCAATGTTCTCGGAACAGTTTTTCTGGGATTTCCCCCCACCAAAGCATGCGAAACATTGCCATCAAGAGAAGAAGACCTATGACCTTCTTTGTCTAAAGGCTGTAGTATCCTCCCTAAATTTTTTTAACCACTGTTAAACAGTGACTCATTATTGCTGCCCTCACTGCAGATGTTTTATATGGTGATATTTTTAAACTACTTTTTACAATGAACAGCAATTAATAATTTAGCATTCCTAATGCTTTAACTTGTTCAAGCAATAGAGACCATCGACGCTTTTATATAGCAACAGAAAGAAAAATAAAAGAATGTTTAATCATTTCACTAATATGAAAATTTATTTTTAGATCTGTTGGTATTAAGGTCATTCTTTTGTTTTAAATAAAGTGTTGTTTAAATGTAGGAAGAATTGGAATTTTTTTAGGTGTAATGGGTTAAATAATTATAATGGAAACAAAACTAAAGAAATATCATTTATTAATTAATTTAATACAATACATTAATAAATTTGTACAATACGCGTGTCGCTAGAATTTATAAACTAAACTCCATCTAAGTAAATTTAGTTCTTTTATTCATATTGTAAGGCAAGCAATTCCTATGCTACATAATCGAGTTTTCCTTTAAAGGCTTCAGCTTATGCACAATGTTATACTCTGAATTAGTGTAAGTTCGTACACAAACATCAAAATATTCTTATAGCTGGCAAAAGATTGTACCACATTGTGCATTACAGAATACCTGTCAATAGTTTTAATACAAATATAATTGTTATTATTTACAGAGCCAACATCCTTCCTAGCTCATTACGTATAATTAACAATAAGTTTGTTATGAATCAAGCTTTTGATATGGTGCGAAAAACGATTTTTTCTAATCCATAGATAATTCTTCTATCATGAATAAAAAAAATATCATGATGGCTTGAAAAAATGATTCTATACAAATTATATATTTACAAAACAACAAATACTTTACAAACAACAGCAATTTCATTATGTTCTTTTTTATTTTTCTACATTTTTCTAATGATGATCAACACTGAAAATAACACATAGCTTTTTAATAATTAATCAACATTTTTACATTTATGCTGACAATGTTATATTTTTATTTTTTTTAAATTATAAACAATTTTGTTTTTGAATTATCTGAAGATCGAATATACTCTACAACAAGATAATCTGTGACACATATAAAATATTTATTCATATATAAAATTCAATTTACATATCTAAAATAAGCAATAATTAGATCATCTTAATCATTTGACTGAAACTTCAACTTCACGCTTGATCAAAATCTATTGTAACAACACTCAACACTATAACAAACATTTGAGTATATGTGGCCTTTTAATTTTTTTTTTTGTTTTTACTATAAAATATTTGGTGTTCCCTTTCATTAGGAATAAAAGATGAATGGAATAAATTATTTGACAAAAATATTCAACTTTAGGCTATCAATAATGACAGAAAAACATGTTTTAACTTACAACAGTTATATTTATAGAATCGTAAGACCAGGATGCTTTATGATTAAATCATTACTTATAAGGTGTATCTACTCATTACATATCAAACTTCCATGGGATACTATTATTGATATGAGAATTTGAGTAATCAAAGTTGGAGAAATTTACATTATTTCAACATCTAAATGAAAAAGAGAATAGATGAAAAGCTTAATTTAATAAAGATTACTTTACAATCACAATTAAATCACAAAATCCCAATAATATTGAGGAAATGGAATAGTTTTCCATGAAAAATAAAATACAATTTATAATGATATTGTAATGAAAACATTACTAAAATAATAAAAACAGTTTTAAAATAAACAAACAAAAATCAGTCACTAAAGAAAGAAGATCATAGAGAAATTTTCCATTTTTTTTTTTCTTCCTAGCTTATTATAAATAAAAAGTTTATTTGGAAATAAAATAAAATAAAATGTGAACCAAAATAATTACACCTATTGAACATTAAAAGCCATATGATGTTAAATGCACATAATTTTAGTATTGTATAAATAAAAGTCAACTCTTTCTTCCCCAAACTTTATGACCTACTACAAACACGTTGAAAAAATTAAGGTTTATCAAAGTTGATACCAGCAAATAAAAATTGAATATTACACTGATTTATTGTTATTTTAGTTTTTTATTATCAAGATTTGTCTAAAGAATACTAGAAGTTTGGTTCATGCAATGAATAATCAAACAGTGTATTAATAAACCGAACATAATGTACCTTGGAGACATAATTATTAAAGACATTATGTAAAATTGTTTTAGAGATCTATCAAAGATAAACAAAATAGAGATATAAAATAAGCAAATCAATTAAATTAATGATCTTAATTTTTATTTAACAGAACTCTTTCAATTTCATTTTCTCGAATGAGTATTAATGTAAATGGTTAATAATAATTAGGAATATTAATTTTATGGACTTAAGGAATTATGATTTCCTTTCATGAAAAGTTGAAATACTTAAAATAGTTATTTATAACATTGCGTTTATTGTAAATATACTAAATTATGACTGTAAATCAACCTCAAAATGTTTTAATTAAAATAAAAAAAAGCAGCTTTATGTTTTAAAATAGAAATATTTATCTACTTAATTCTGATGATAATATTATTAGCTTAGATTGAATATGTTTTCTCATTTTATAATAAATTAAAAATTTATCCTCAATTTATACGGACATAATTTGAAACATCTTGCACAAACCCAGTGCCATTACTTTTAAAATTAAAAAAATAATATACACCATAAAGTAGATGAGATTCAGCTTCTGTATAAAATCCCTGGTCTTCTCAATGTGCCAACTAATTCTAAATTATATAAATTCATCTAAAAAAAAAAAATAATAAAATAAAATGAAGGTTGTTCAGCCATTGTCCATAGACACCAAACAAACTTAAAATATAACAATAAAACTGAGCATAGAAGGAAGGAATAAAAACTCTTCGAATAATCCAACCTCCATCACACTGCCCATCCACAAGTTTATTCTCTAAGGTAAGGACAATACTGACGCAGCCAGTGGAGTTTGGTTCCTCCACTTTCATCCTAATGTTACCGACCCTCTTCTTTACTGAAGGCTTTATTTGTGTAAGCACCTCCATTGGCACCTTGGTAGTTGTTAGTAATTGAGATTGCCGTAGTCATTGGCATTTTTTCTTTACTGCTATCATTAGATAGCATGTCTTTCTTTGAAGGCTTCTTATTTGATTCTTTCCCATCATTTTTAGTATCATTGTTCTTGTCTATTTCTTTTGCTTTATCGTCTTTCTGTAGTAAAAAAAAAAAAAGGTAAATTACATTAGTTTTCATATAAGTGAAAATAAATAAGTATATATCTATATCATTAAATATTAACATTTATATTAAACTAATTTAATTTTATGATTACAGGTACAAATAGTTAAAATATTTGAAGTCGAAATTACTTGTTAATACAATTTTTAACAGCTTTAGTTTAATATAAAGTAATATAATTAATCTGCATTCATAAAAACCTGCAGAGCATCTGAATCTGAAGTATTATTATGGAAGCCTTATGAATGATTTTTTTTTTTTTTATAACAAATCTTGAATTACAAAGAGATAAAAATACTTCTTTTCCTGGCACTGATTTCTAAAGTGTTGTACATTAATATTTATAAGGTTAAAAAATCTTGTGCTTGCAAAACAAGACTTTCACTTACCTCTGTTGCAATTATTAATTAAAGAATTTTTAAATATACTTAGAGATGGGATAATATCAAAGAATTAATTATACTGAGATTTGATAAAAATGTGTTTTATTCAAAGATCTATTATATTATTATTTTAGCAATCAGTTAGTTTAGTTTTATCGGCTTTGCATCACTCTCCATTAACTTTTATGAATATGTGTATAAGATAATATTTTTCTAAAATCTTTAGCTTTCCAACAGTATATTATACATCTATATTACTGTTCTTGTGTTCAAAAACATAAAAATTGCATTAAAAAATTATGTTTGCTGTTTTCTCATTTAGTTATGATCGAATTCATTCAACTTATATGTTTACTCGATTTTTATCAATAAAATCTACAAAATTAAAGGTACTTAAAACTTAAAAATATCTGCATTTAAACCCTGTCAGACTATTTGAATAAGAATAAAACCTAAATGATATTAAATTCCATTATATTTTACATTCATATAGCGACTTTAATCAAAATTGTTAGAGCTGTTTTTGAGAAAATATAAAATATTACCTCATCCATTGATGATTCAGCATGGTGAACAATATAGAACCTGTTGAATAAGAAGTATAGGCATCCTGTGAGTAAGGTAACTGCTGAAAAGATCTGATAAGTAGGTCTAGTACCTACAGCTTCCATCAAGTAACCACCAATTAAACTTCCTGCTCCCTTTCCTAATGATATATTTAAAAAATAATGAAGTAATCTATAATCTACTTAATGAGATTAGTGAATTGTTTAAATGCAAATTTTGAATCAAAATAATTATAACTATGTTATATACACCATAACATTACTTTTTTGTGATCATATGAGTTAAAAGGTTTTAAATCTACATGGTTTTCCTGCATAAGTTTCTGTATTGTGCCATAATTGGTTTGAAATAAATTGCAATAATTTTTTAAAAACATTAAATAGCCTTACTTGTCAGATAGCTGCTTGGCTCGATACTATCATGAAAAGGTGTAATTTGTATTTATAACTGTGAATAGTTAAAGTCTAAACAACAGTCTTTTTATTCAGATTAGGGTCATTTTTGTTATTATGATGAAATAGTCGACCGGTTTAGTAAATTGTATTTGCTCACCTACTCCAAAGTAGATACCACCCAGCAGGCCTTGGACACTGGAGTCCGTAGTCATAGTAGACAGTTTGGCTGCATAAGTGACAGCAGCCGTGAAAGACAGAGATGATGTAACAGATTCCATTGCCTCAAATATCAAGCACATCCAGGGGTTGTAAATTAAAGAATATCCTGATAGACAAATCTGACTTATTAAAATATATCATATAAAACATTTGTAAATTTATATAATAGTAAAAGATTAAGACAGAAATGGTTGTGTTGGGCATGTTAAAGTCCGACCATTCATCTTGAAATAAATTAAAATTTTCAATAAAAATGCATAAAACCCTTTATAAAGTGGTTATTC
Organism: Piezodorus guildinii; assembly: GCA_023052935.1. NCBI lineage: Eukaryota > Metazoa > Arthropoda > Insecta > Hemiptera > Pentatomidae > Piezodorus > Piezodorus guildinii. The sequence continues at coordinate 112,939,077 of CM041294.1, forward strand.
CTATTATTATTATTTTTTTTTTTAAATATCATAAAAATATTATATCTTGAGAAACTTATCAGCTATTTTCATCACTGCCCCCCAATTGAATTGAATTTATTTTCTCTCCTCTGAAAAAATATTATAAGCACCCTATCGGCATGTCTTCAACTTATTTGTTATAAATTAGAGTTAAGATGAAGGTTGATAAAAGAAAAGTGAAACACTAAAAGTGTTAAAGAGCTTTACCTAAAAGTCTGATAGCATAGAACACAAATCCAATGAAGAGCACATTAGCATGACCAATCCGTGCAATGATTGGTCCAGACATTACAAGAAGAGGAAGACCAGCAATGCCACCAACCGTGATTGTGATTCCCATCAATGATCGTGAAGCACCTAAATCTTGTAGCAGCCAGAATAAGAAACTCTCTATGTAGCCCCAAGCCGTACCTGGAAAAGATATTAAATATACTCATACCTAATAGACAATGCACAAAGTAATTAATATTTCTCCAATTAGGATAGATAATTTTATGTTATTGATGTACATTGTAAGCTACATAATAATTAAATAATACAAAGATTACCTAATATAAAACATGTAATGAAAAGAGCGATGATTTCAATTTTCCTCAGAACTGTAAGAACATCAGCAAAAACATTGGTGGCAGGTGCTTTGAACTCAAGATTAATGGTCAACATCAACATTGCACTTAAAATCTTGAGACCAGCATAAAGGTAGAAGGCAGGCCTACAAAGAATTCAAATTATTATGACAGTTATAAATATTGTGAACTATCTAGTAATATCACACAAAATATAGGTTAATTGGTAATATCCTGCTAATGACCAGCTTAGGCAGATGCGGGATGTTATAAAATTTATAAATAATTGCTAATCTAAATTTGAGGGTAACAATACCGTAATATCACATAAAATGCAAGTTAATTAAAAATACATATTTAATTTTAAATTAAACTTAATTAATTATGGTCTTAATTGTTATGTATTATGGTTTTGATTGTAGAAAACAATTAAGCATTTTGACAAAACCTCCAGCTCCATAATTTATGGTTGGTATAGCAAATCAGTGGATTTATTTTAATTTTTAACAGGACAGTTGAGGACAAAGATCTGAGCAATACTCTTGCTCAGATCTGAAGTGTTTAGATATTGACTTCATTTTTATTTTTTACCTAGCTGAAGGTGTGACTAGAGTAAATGTCGGGATTACAGAATATATAACGAGACTTCTGAAGATGGGAGAATATCCCGAAACGTCATAAAATAAAAGATCAGTGTTAATGGAAGAATTATTCAGCCCTAAATCAACCTTAATAATTAATTTTTAACATTTCAAGGCCAAAAAGTTCAAACCATCAATTAATTTAATTGGATTAAAATTATATAGGAAAATCCATCAATCATAGGATAATCCAACTCCACACTTTTTGAGACATTTACTGATTACATTTTGAATATTTATTGTTATCTAGTATAATGTGTTTTACTCTATTACCTGAAATCTGTATATTGTTTATTTTTGCTTGCATAATCAATCAGCCATCCAGACAATGGTGAACTCATCATTCCACCAATAGTTGCATATATTCGTTGAAGTCCATAATCTGCCTTATGCTCACGTAGAATTGCTATAACGGCCCCTTTAGAAAAATTATAACTAGATTATAATATGCATTATTAACTATAATTGGTAAGATAAAATAACCAGTTATACTGTAGCCTATGAAAGGTCATGGTTACAATACTTGATATGGACAGAACAGTAAATAATAATAATTAATGAAAAACTAACTGTACAAGAGCATTCTTTCCAGATAAATAAGTTAGTGGTTTATTTCCTAGGATGTCATAAACCTATCATTCATAATTGCTTTAATACTATATGATTACTTCAATTCAATCAATATCTAACAAAGTATCAACTAATTATCAATGACATATAATTATAAATGATCAATGCCAGTATAGTACCTTCAAACATAGCAAATGCAGTTCCTGAGATCATGCTTATGAAGACCCTGATGGACAAGTACATCCAGAAGGTTAGACTGATGTCAAATTCTGTCACTGCTGACAGAGTAGTACAAAGCTCTTTTCGAGGCATAGTTGCCAAGCACTGACTGTAGCACGGTCCAAGTGTTAGAACAGAGTCAACTTCAAGGGCGTTCTCAACATTTGGTAAGGGAATATCAACTTTAATAACACCTTCCTAATAAAAAATATAACCATTATTATTAGTCCCATACAGCCCATTTTGTCTATTACCATAAAATGCTTTGATTATTGCAAAGTCAATATTTAATTTCTACTTTTATATCTTATGTTTCACAGATCCTTTTATATTCCATTTTTCTTTCAGTGTCATACTAGATTTTACTTGTACAATGTCAGTTTTTTTTGTATGCCTGCTTATAACAAATAAAACTAATATCATCAGGATTTGATCTATCATACATAAACAAGGTTGACTGTGTAAAAATCATTCTGTTTTTATTTTAACTACAATAATCTTGACTTTTGATCAAAATGAAACCAAAAATTTAAAAAAAAAATATAACAAAACAAATCAAAAATACTAATGATCCTTGGAAATCAATTCTTTGTTGTTATAAAATAACAAAAAGGTAATTGTAAATGTTTAAATGACTCCTTATGTTTAAATGAAGCAACGCCATGTGCTTTAAGTTTTTTAGAATAAAAGGAATATATTTCTAAATGAAATGTTTGCAGTGATTAAGGCATTTCTTTTTATCTTTAAATTGGGTATATATTATTTTAATTTTTTGCACACAAGATTAAAAAAAAAATTTATTGGTCCTCAATGCTTTAATCATTAGAACTTTTGATATTTGGACTGTTACATTACAAATTAATCATGAAATTAAGCAAATGTAACTTACAATTGATGGCGATCCAGTCACATTGTAGAGTGTCCTTGAATTGTTGTACATCATCTTATTTAGGATAATGCTGTTGTACTCTTTATAGAATGCTGTCCTTAGCTTGTAGGTAGTAGGTTTGACCAAGGCACCTGGTCCATTTGGAGACTGAATGATCTTGCAACCCAGGTTACCTTCACCATCTTCTTTGCAAGAAAGATGAAAAAGACCAGCAGTAGGGAAAAAGAAGGTTTCATCTTTTAACTTCCGAACAGATGTTGGGAAATGCCCAGGATTTTGGAGAAGTCTTGAATTTCTGATGTCATCATCTTTTCCTTTGTTTTCCCTTCAAATTTACTTATATATATTTTTATAAAATGGAAATTATATTTTTATGTAAGATCCTTAATTAAAATGCAACCAAGAACAAATATAATATATAATAAATTACCTTATACTAACCTACAACTTATTAACAATTTTTTTTTTTTTTCAAATTCATGTTTTAATTAAACTCATTCATATTTTGATTTAAAATATTTACTATGTATTTATGTATGAACATATTTTATAATAATATATGTTCCAATCTTTTTTTTATATCTTTAAAACAATACTATTATTTTTAAAATTGTAATAAGTAGCCTACTATTCAAGTGATTTGGCTTTTTATTAGTCAATACATTAGATAAACATGCAAAGGTTGTAATACGTTGTATAGAACAGTCTTAGCAATATTTTTGTCCAGTTTTACAAATAAAATATATATATTTTATATACACATATATATTTTGAATCACTTCAGATAGTATCTCAAACATTTAGAAACTATAAAAAGATAAGATAAGTACTGTATTTAAAAAAAAAAATGAACTTTTTACCTGGCATGATAAAAAAAACAAAACAAAAAACAGCTTTTAAAAAAATAAATATGAGTTTTTAAAACGTTTTGCAATTTTTTTTCTTTTTAAAATATATACGAGCTTCACAAAATTTTTCAAGGCAATAAAATAGAAAAGATCCATGGTAAGGATAATGAAATTTTATTTCATTTTTTTTTTCTTCAGTGATCTCACAGATTATATAATTAAATATTTTTCTTTAGTTTTTTTAAAAATATAATTTTATTTAAACTATAGATTTAGTATTAGAGATAATATAAAATACTGCAGGAGAAACGAGAGAGATATTAATGTACCAATTGACCTTAAAAACCCTTATATTTTGAGTCAAAACTTAAACCCAAACGTTGATACACATTAAAAAAAAAATACTTATTGAGGTGTATTCTTTCTTTAATGGCTGTACCTTGAATTCTTCTACAATTTGTTCAACTATAATGTCACTATTATTTAAAAAGATAGTTTAGGATTTCTCTATAGCTTGTTAGGCCTTAGAATTATTCAGCTGCTTTTTAGGAGGTCTCTATAAGATTTCATTATTCATTATTTTATAGTTTTTTAAATAAACATTTTTTCTATTTCATGATTTACAAAAGTAGTTATAATATTTTAAACCAAGAAAAATTCACATCTAACTAATCAGAATCCAATATAAGAACATGTTTTTGACTTCAACACTATAATTAATTTTTCAGAAATATTGAAGTTTTATATTTCAGGACTATATTACTCCACATATTCTTTTTAGCATATATTTTTCTGATCAGAGTTACTCTGATTAATAAAATATATTTGATAAAGATTCTATTTAACTTTCAACATAGCACAACTTAAATATCTTTTTGAAATCCTAATATTTTTTATTTGTTTGAATCGAATATATTATTGTATTATTTTGAATTATGCTGATTGTAGATCAATCTTACTTATAAAGAGGAAGATCTCTTGCAGTTAGAGTGTAAGAATACGTAGCTCCTCCTGGAATGGAAACAGTATAGCTCCTCGCTCTTAGGATTGCTGCTTCCTCTTCAGCTGGCGTTTGAGGTCCCCGAGGCTGGACAATGGATACAGCAAATTATGCAATCTTATATAACTTAAAACAATTATAGATAATAATAATTATTATTATAATAAATGTCAAAATAATCATATCAATAATTACTTACAAGGCTAGACCAAGGAATGTTTAAAAAAAAATAGAAATTCCTTGTAATAATTAACCAATAAGCAATAGAAAGAATCTAATTGTTTAGGGTGGTTTTATAGTATAGTGAAGGCCTACAATCAATTTGTGCTTATTAAATAGGATTTGCAACATGAATAGTAGAACTTACATAAGGTCTAAATGCTTTCTTTGGTCTTTCGCACACCAAACCACAAGCTTCCATCTGTATATCTCGTGGAATGGTAACATTATCCAGGAATTGACAAGGATAAGGCTCGCCCAGTTCTACATGAATAAGACCTATAAACAGAAAATAAATGTTAAGGGTATTAAAATAAGAAAGGAAGTTTGTTTTTTTTTTGTCTCTACCCTTAAGGGTCATTGGCAAATGAGTCTTATAAAGAATAGAGGTTAAATGCGGGTAAGTAACAATAAACCTTCCCCTTTTTTATATCTTTTTGCAATGCCTACTTTTTTTCAAATTTATTAGCCTTTAAAGTTTCAATTGCTAAATTATGTCTTTTCCACTGATCCTGTTTAAATGCTTTTACCATTGTGGTTTGTTGTCAGAGGAGATAAAAGTTGAATGTGTAAGTATTCCCTCATGAATGTCTCATATTCGTCCTTCTATACTTGTTCGTTAAAAAATATAGTCCCAAGTGTGAAGTAGTAGTGTAGAGTTTTGGAAAATCCACATTGATTGAATAATGGATGTGTTATTTGCCTAATGTGCAATGAATAAATAACTTTTTCTGACAACTTAGATAAGTTGTCCTTTCAAAGGCCCAATTGAAAGGAAAATTCAAATAATACCAAATTTTCATCTTATTAAAAATCCTTTCTGTATCTGTAAAAAATATCTTACTTTTAAACCTCTTATTTTTTTTATTTTGCAAGCAAACTACATATTTTAAGAATGAATGGAATTAATTTTCTGGTATTTCAGTATTGAATAATCTGAATTATTTAGTGAGTATTGTTTTTCACGAATAAAAAAAATTGACAAAATCCCAAACACTGGAATCAACTATTATGATGTTTTTATTGATGCTCCTTTTTTCAATCAATGTTCGAATAATGGGCTGTTTATCTAATGCTTAACAGGTATTTTCTTTTATGTATCCTTTGGTTAATAAAGGATTTGCTTTTTAATAATAATTAAAAACCAAATAGACATATTTTATCACTTCTACTTTTTTATGAAATTTTATTTTAATCAAGGATTTAAAATGAGGAAAGAACCTTACTTTAGATGTACGGCGCTAGGGTATACAGTACCAGCAAGGAAAAGGAAGCTCCCTGACTGGAAGACAATGTAATGGCATCAATAAGGAGTAAAACAGCATTATTTAATTTTCCATAATTTTTTTAAAATTAATTCTTACATTTTTAATTAGTATTCTTCCTCTTTATTTTTTTTTATAATTCTGAAATTTATTACTTCATTTTTATAATGGTTTATAACCGGCTATGGGGCAAGATATCACCAGTGAAACTTTCTCTATGAGAATTTTTTTTAACTTATCGCTGCTTGCTGTAACTTATCTTATCCTTATATATATTAGGGCTGAGGAAAAATTACTTGAAAAGCAGTTGTGAAAACACTGTTGGAAATCGATAAAAAAAAATCATTCAAATCAGAGTTGAAATGGTCAGAGGGTTACTCACTAACACAAGATTTTTTTTAAAGTTTTATTTTATTTTATTTTTTTAAATAATAACATCAGCAGTTTTCCGATATTAAAATTAAACACGGGACAAAAAGTTTTAAAAAATCAGTGCCATTTTTTAAAACTAAAACGGGTATAGACGTCGCTAACATTAAAATTTCAAAAGTCCATTACTATCAACAATTGAGGAATTCATCATGCTTTTAAGGTTGTTGGGTTAGCAATTATCGAATTTTCTTTTTTAAGCAGATGCAAATCAATTAAATGCTAAACTAAAAGATTTTAGTATATCAACTAGTTATATAATAAAAAATCTGGTGCGGGCAACACACGACTTCCACTTACCTCCGCTTTTAGAATCAATTAAAGAATTTTCAAATATAGTTAGAGATAAAAATAAGTGAAACCATTAAAGAATTAATTAAATGGAATTTCTATAGAAACATGTGCTTTATTAAAAAATCTATTATATTATTATCTAAAATAATCACTTAGCTTTATCGGCTTTTCATCACTCTCCACTAACTTTTAAAAGCTTGTGTATGAGATAATATTTTTTCTAAAATCTCAAGCTTTCCAACGGTATATCATACATGTATATTACTGATCTTATGTTCAAAAACAAAAAATTGCATAAAAGATATATTTTTTTCAGTTTTCTTCTATATCGAATGCATTCAATTTATATATTTACCTGTTTTTCATCAGATAACATAGTTATTTTTATAGAATCGACAAAATTAAAGGTACTTTAGAGACAGAAAATTAAAAATATCGGCATTTAAGCCCTGTAAAACCATTTTAATCCAAATGAAGCCTAAATAATATTAAAGCCCATTAAATTTTACATCGATATAGCGAGTTTAAACAAAATCGTCGGAACTATTTTCGAGAAAATCGAAAAAAGGTGCAAAATACATGAAAAAAAGTTTGTAACGACTCGGGCGTATAGTTGTCTTAATTATGAAATTTCAGTTTCATAGGACTTACAGTTTCCGCCCGGGAGTTAACACACACAGACCTTTTTGAGGGACTTGGTTATTTGGACTCAGGGTACCCTAAAATGTGTATTTCCGTTGAAAACTGGAATTCGAAAATTTTCACGATCGCAATACTTTCCCTTACTATATATAGTAAGTGAAAGTAAAAATATGCATGAACAGCAGAGATCCTACGCTAAATACAAAATTTAATACATCGGGAATGGAAAAGAAGTTAAAGCTTTCAGAAGGCAATCATTTAAATACCAACCCTCAATCGCACCAACGAAATTAATCCGGAGGATCTGTAAACTTAAAAACCTTTAGGAATGCGAGAAAAAATTAAGATCCGAAGACACAATAATATTCAGAAATTAAAACTTTTAACTCAATTAAAAGCTGAATTTAATGGTAAAAGGCATTAAAAAATAAGGTTTATTGCACTAATTGATTAACTAAAACAAATAAAATTATCTAAAGAATTTGATCCAAAGCAGTGTTTAAGTACTCTAATAAAGCGTGGTTATTGTATATAGGTATGAATGTGACCAAGATTATAATTATTTTCTTTTATTTCATTTATTTTTTTATTTCATTTGTTATTGAGGTATTTTATTATTTTTTTTATTAGCAATATTATTGTTTAAAAAAATAAATAAAGCTTGGGAAAACAAATATCATCGTCACTGTCATGGTGTTTTTCTAGATAGTTGAAATATTGTCAGATTCTAATTTAAATCCCATTTACGTGTGTCCCATGGAATTTACTTTACTTTACCAATCTCCTTGGAATTGAAAGGTTATCTGTAGCATTACCACTTTTGGTTTTATTTTAGTAAGTATCCAGATAAATTATTTCCAAAAAATAAAAAAGGGAGGGACCCAAACACGTATCTGATATATCTAACTCAAAAAACCGTTATTAGTGGTTATGGAACGGATTTCAAATACACCCACATTCCCCCTAAACACCGAAAGTTGTAATATTTTAATGAAAATATTACTATTAAATGCTTGCATAATCAAAACCTTTAAAAAAGTGTATTTTGCCATAAAATATTTTAAGAGTCCGCTAATGACCCGGTTGAGTAGATGAGGAATATTATAATATAAATAAATAACTATTTTAAGACTGATAGTGATTTTAGGACCTCCAATTCAGTCTTTCTTTATTTATTCATTAACCAAGTTTTACGTATTACTTTTCTCTTTATTTCATTTATTAATCAAGTCTTTATATATATATATATATATATGAATGTACTGAAGACAAAAATATATATATATATATATATATATATATATATATATATATATATATATATTTATATTCATTCGTGTAATACCAAAAAAATAGCTCGTAGCATTGCTACTGATCCGCTTTAGAGTTTTAATTTACATCATCTGTACAGGTATTTAACTTTTTATATTTAAGATGGATTTGATAATATTATCTTTCAGTTCTAATCATTTGGCTCGTTTACTGTTTGTATACTTAAAGGGGATTACATATAGGATGAAAAAATTGTGTTTATTACAAACCGAAAAGATATTCATACAACTGCTGCTATAGGTATTCCTTTTTAATTGGATGAATGTTGAAATTTTGGTTTTTAATTATTATTTTTAGCTTCATCTGATTGCTGCTTACGGTTACTTCAACACTTACTTGACAGATCTTCACCTTCCACTGAAATACGAAATGCTTATCTTTATGACCATCATCAGGCCAATATGGATTTATGGAGTCGAGCTTTCGGGGCTCTACGAAACCATAATTTTCTTCCTGTATCCAATCCTTACAATCAAACACCCTTCGAAAAAGTCGCTGTTTAGTTTATAACGAATAAACTCATCCATAAAGACCTTAATGATCCCTTTGCTCTTGATTTGGCCCGAACCAGGTATCACTCCTTCCATGACAAACTCCATTGCCACTCTAACCGATAAGTTTCAATGCTTGCTTCCTCTTCAACTCCTGATAATACTCTGAGGGGTCTGGTTTAGAATATTCATCGAAGTGGTGCCAATGAATAGCTTCTTTATAAGTTTGATGCATGTCTTTTATCTATTGGCACATTTAATGGTGTATTATGAAATACAGTTGTAAATCTCAATAAATGATACAATACAATTTTCGTTTAAGGTTACCAATCTTCTTTACTTATAAATATTGTTTGAAAATAAGAATTATAAACATACATACATGCGCAATGTTGTGTTTTGTCGAATTAACCGTTTAATTTACGTTCAATAAATTAAAATACAGTATTTTTTCGAGAAAAAAATTTGTGTACGAATAATTTTTTGCCAAGGGTATATCTAAAATGAGAAAAAACGTATGCATTTAAATATGATTATTTCTTATGGAGTTATATAATTTTAATACTAACTTGAATTAGTGCTAACTTGTAACAATGTCCTCGGTGGGTATGATATTGTAATTCTTCCGACAGGGACTAGAAGAAGTAGGAGTGAAGCTGCACCTCCTAGACCGCTGAATAGAGCAAGGATCACCTGAATAAGTAAAAAATCCAGTTTGAAATAAAAGAAATTATTTTCCTTACCAATATTATTATAAATTACTTATTTATAATAATAATAAATATAGCTATAAAAGTAATTTAAAAAGAAAAAATATTAATTACCTTAAAGTTTCCTATTCGATCTGCGACTAAGCCTGCTATCGGAGGCATTATTATTGATACTACCGGCGTCACGGCGGACATGATGGCGGTTTCTTCAACGTTGATTCCAAGCTCTCGCATGTGGATCGTCAAATAAGGATAGAGAACGTACATTGCTGTGGAAATCACACTTCATTATTATATTTACTTTAAATATGTTAAAAGATATTTAAATATAAATATATATATATATATATATATATATATATATATATATATATAATATATATATGATGATAAAGATATGAAAAAAAATTGTACTTCTACAACCCATGAAGATTCTTGGGCTCAGTAAAAATATAGATTCGTATTGCTTCTAGACTAACGGCTTTACAATGATGTGATTAGACCGAGATAACACTCAGCCTCCAGGTTTTTCCCCGTTTTAGTGTATCCACTTTATAAAGGCTGGGTATATCCCAGGTTGGTCAACATAGCCTAGGGTCGGCCCACACCTGAAATAACTGAATAAATAATATTCTACCACAGCCGGGATTAGAATCCGGGACCTGGGGAACAGTAGAGTAGTGCTCTGACCATTAGAAGTATTTATTGGTAAAATTTCAATTTTTTTTCATTTGTCTTATTCTCATCTTTATGATTATTCGCGTTTTTTAAGTTAAAAAACACTATTAATTTTTTACCCTCTATATCTTCAAAAATAACGGAGTTTACAAGCGTATATATAGACAAGATTCCAATTGTTTTTTTTTTTTTATCACGCTTTACTGATTCTAAAATTCTCTACATATTTGTTTTATCTTCAAAAATGACTGAGTTATGGGCGTATTTATGGGCAAAATGTGGCCATTTTAAAAATTACCAGCTGATATCGGCGCCTAGGTTTTAGGATCATCGTTGGATAACCCAGTATTTTTAGGTTGAATTGAACAAAAAAAAAATGGTCCAGTAGTTTTGGAAAAATCCCGCGAACGGTAGATTACAAGGTTCATTATTGATAATAATAAACCAAAAGCATTTATACTAGATTCGTTATTCTTTTCTTTCGATTTTCATCCGTTATTCAAATAAAATTTCCTGATTTCAGTAAACCTACTTTTTTCTCTATCATCAATAATAACGGAGCTATAAGGAATCACATCTCTTATAGGTTGCGGCTTGATCATATAGGATTTTATTTTTCTTTGATCATCGCGGTGTTTTAAATCTCGAATTGTTTTTTGAATTATTCTCTATATTCAATAATAACTGAGTCTTGGTGGAATTAAATGTATTATAATCTGTGACTTGAATATAGAGATACTTAATATATTAAATACAACAGATGTTTAAATAAAAACAGATGTTATGATTGTGAGAATAATAAAGGGTGATTTAGTATGGTTCCTAAGTGTATAATTATTTAATTGCATTAAGTAGATATAATATTAGCCGACGATGGAAATTTGTAAGTTTAAGACGAGTGATTAAGGTTTAGCATTAAATAGTAATAGACATTATAGTAGATATATATTGGCGACGAGGATGGGATTCTAGTAATAACTTCTCTAGTCTTGTAAGCTGACTTTTACAAACTAAACATTTTGATTTAAATGTCCATCGTCGGCTAATATGATATCTACTTAATGCAATTAAATAATTATACCCTTAGGAACCATTACTAAATCACCCTTTATTATTCTCACATCATATACAGCTGTTTTTATATAAACATCTGTTGTATTTAATATATAAGTTCTCTGTATTTCAAGTCCAGATTATAATGCATTTAATTCACAAGACTCATATTATGAATTAGAGAATAATCGAAACATTTCGAGATCAAAACACCGCGATGATCAAAGAAAAATAAAATTTATTGATCAAGCCGCAACTTATAAAGATGTGATTCCTGATAGCTCCGTTATTATTGATGATAGAGAAACATGTAAGGTTTACTGTAATCAGGAATTTTATTTGAATAACGAACGAAATCGAAAGAATGAATAACGAATCTAGTATAAATGCTTTTGTTTATTATTATCAATATTGAACCTTGTAATCGATGTTCGCGCATTTTTCCAAACTACTGGACACCGCGATGATCAAAGAGAAAAAGAAAAAAAATCTTATATGTTCAATCCGCAACCTATAAGAGATGTGATTCCTGATAACTTTATTATTCTCACAGTCATAACAGCTGTTTTTGTTTAAACATCCGTTGTATTTAATATATAACACAAACAGATTTTTTTTAAAAATTTGTTATTCAGGTAGTACGTACCTTGGAACGTTAGCCTTATTTTGAGGAGGGGGGGAGAGGGAGTGATTTTTTTTTAATCGTGCGGTCGATTACATGGGTTCATTATTGAAAATAATATACCAAAAACTAAATATTTGCAAATAAAACAAAACAACAGCACGGAGTTCATTTTTATTAGAGGATCAGACCTCGAAAATAAGCTAAAATAACGGAGTGGATACAGATATAAAAACGGTCATAACAAGTTATTATTATTTGTTATATATCTATGAAATAAATATCACATTAATAGATATAATTTTCAATGCCAATACGAATCAATATTCATCATGTTTTGTTTTTTTCGAATAATTTCGTGGACAATTAATGTAATTGATTCGAAAATCAATGAGGAATTCCTGGATCTTGGTATACCTGAAGTCGTGCTTTTAAAGTTCAAGACTGCTTATACCGCAATCCATGTTCACGGAATAAGCCCAAGGTCGGCTGCTAGGAAGTCCTGGACTTGGTTCATCTGATAATTCCTTCAGGATCTTAAGGAAACCCCTTATATAACATATTTTGTAAACTAAATTTTATTGCAAAACTAATTTTGAATTTGCTTACAGTGTTACACTACAAAGAGGACCCGAAGGATGATTGATCCAATTAGTGTAATAATGTGCTAAACTAGTATTTATAAAAAAAAAAAAAAAAAAAAAAAAAAAAAAAAAAAAAACCTGTACCACTACAACCCGTCATAGGTATTGGGCTCAGTAAATATAGAGATGCGTACTTTTTCTAGTCGTATGTTTAGCGCATTATAATTAAAAAAAAAAGGTGTAGTGAAGTTTTGAGGAAATAACCTGAAAACCCTGTAAAGCATCAGTCCGTTGCCCTTCACCTCAACTATATAATAAAAATGACTTAGAACCTGCGATGACAAGTACTGATACAGCATCTTCCGCTAAGAGCTATAAAATTAAAAAAAAAAAAAAAAACCTTTGAAACTCCTGAAGTATTTATTCTTGGGCTCAGTACATGTAGGGATCCGTACTGTTCGGCCTCCAGGTTTTCCCACATTTTTTATACCCACTTTAAAGAGGCTGAGTGAGCACCAGGAGGTCTCCATTGCCTAGGTTCGCTCACGGCTGAAATAACAGAATAAATAATATTCTGCCACAGCCGGGATTTGAACTCGGGACCTGGAGAACAGTTGAGTAGTGCGCTATCCACTAGACGGCACCTATCTCTACCAAAATCCACTTACTAATACAAATTGGCAGATTAATTTTAATGCTTTAATTTTAAAAAAATACCTTAGATTTACACTTTAAATGTACACCCTTAAACTTAGACGAGGAGGTTGCCTTGGGGAAGGTAGGAGAATGTCATATTCTCAACCTCTTAAAAAACTAGGCTATTTTACATAAGACGAGATTAAAAAAAATTAAAACCAACTCGCATAAGTTAATTATAATAATATTTCATCTATGTAATGTTACGTTTTACCTATAAAACTATAGTTAAGACATCCGATCAAAATTGCAAATTTCAGATATTCTTAGAAAAAATATAAGTAATAAACAATTACTCACTCGACGAATGTACGAAGAAAAGTAACTTGAGTGGCAGGAGCTCCCGCTGCCTGAAGTCAGAGGAGATCCTGTTGAAGAAGCTGTCGATAAGGAACATGTTGATTTTGTTTATGTCAGTCCTCGATGTTAGTCTTGATGATTATGATGATGATGCCGGTGATATCACCACCCTATTGCCGGCTGAGTCCCCATTACCTGTTAACAAGGACCAGAGAGTTGAGTCAGTTGCTCTTCATAGGATGTGGAATCTTGTGAGGGGTTATGTTTCGGATGGATGGAAGGAAACAGTTTGTTTTGACAGAATATTTGTTGTGGATCCGAAGCAAAGAAAGGTTAGGATAGGTTGTAACGAACACATGTATCTAACTAATCAACTAATGCTAAAATTATTGTATAGGTTCTAATTTGATATTATGTATTTTAATGATATTTATATGTAGCTATATTATGTTTGCAATCATCTCTGTTGTTTTATTGAAAAACTAAAAGCCGAAAATTCACATTTTTTCGTACTGTAACAATAAAGAATATTAAAAAAGTATAATAATTATTTCACAAGAGCTCAAAAGACGAAATTGGGAAAGGGTTTTTGCTTTTAAACTGTAACAATCTATAAGACTTTTGCAAGTCTGTTACTATCTGTAGGTTAGCAATCCAGACAAAACACACTTATAATTGGAGACTATTTTACGAGCATTGATATCGCGATGCGAATTAGACTTTAATTAATGAGTAACCTTGAATTATCTTCGAAGACTCACCTTCTATGCTCCAAGTCTTCAGCACAGAATTTGTCCAAGAATTAGTGGTTGTAATTTCCTAGTTTGTTTGTTTAATCATTAAATATCAATTTATGCTGCTGTGATTGGAAGATGCTACAGTGGGTGTCCTAAATTTTGTCCACCCAGGTTTAATTATAATAGGGATCTTTAACGAGTATCTGATATTGCACAGGCTCGGACCACCTTTTCACGTCCCATCTGAAGAACGACATAACTAAGAATTCTTTAATTCCATTAAAAAAAATCCTATGGCCACCTGCCAGGTTTGAACCTGTGATCTAGGGTTGTTATGCTAGCCACTACACCACAGGTGACCCGATATATGATTGTTGGTTTGAGTTGACTGAAAAGATGTAGTTAGTACCAGACATCTTTGGGACATTAACCTCAAAGCGAATCAGCCTTTGAAATAAAGAAAACGCAGTTTTTATTCGTAACTTGAACATAAAATAAAAATACAAGGTTAGCAAATTGATGCTCAATGTTTCATGATTTTATTTGTATTGAGGTTGGAACACTTTGAAGTTCTTCATCCTAGAGACTTAAGCGATGGCATGGTATGCTTAATGAACAAGAATTTTCGGGCTGAGATCCGTGCAGGAACTTCTATTAGACTGTTGCTTCTTATGTGTACTATCATAGAAAACTAGGAGTACATAGCCCACTTCACTTATTGATTGAAAGTAATTACTTGAAACCAAAAGTATGGAACATGGTACTGAACACACCCCAAGCTTAAAGATTTTCATAATAGGTATTACAATTAGACTAAAATAAAATAATAACATATATACTTTAATTTTGCTGTTGTAATTATTAAGCATTCGTTCAATTACAAAGGCCAAGCTTCATCATGTTTGTAGTATTCAAGGAAAACTCTCAAAAGCGTAAGTAATATAATGATGTAACAGAAGCTGTTCTGGACCCCTGAATGTAGGTTAATCGATACATCTCAAAGTGCTATCGATCTATCGTTGTTGACAACTGAGTACAGGCCTTAAAAACATAAAGCTTTTTCAGATTCTCGGTGGCTTGCGAGTAATAAAAATATATCAATGCTTAATAGTCGATAGTATAAGTAGAAAAAATCATATTTTACTTTCTCATACCTATATATGAAATATATAGGTAAGGGAAAGTATTGGTATCGTGAAAATTTTCGAATTCCTGTTCTCAGTGAAAATACACGTTTTAGGGTCCCCTGATGAAAAAGTCCTGCAAAAAGGTGTGTGTACGGTAAGTCCAGTACGAAAACGAAATGTAGTAAGAAACTTTTTTTTTTTTATTTATTAATTTATTGAAATTTACAACTGTATTAGTAAATACATCAAGTAAATTGGCTCATAATATAGATAATATACATGAAAAGACATGAAGAGAATATGCCCATTGGCAACATTCCACTAGGTAATCTACACTAGAAGGTCTCGAGGCCATCTTCTTTTCAGACGCCTCGGAGGATTGTCTGGAATGGTAGAGGAAGCTAGGATTGAAACTAGCGGGTTAATGTGTGAGTGGAGTTTGTCATGGAAGGAATGATACCTCGTACGGGCCAAGTCAGCAACATATGGGACATCAAGGTCTTTATGGATGAGTTTGTTGGTGACAAAATAAGGAGCATTGAGGATTTTTCGAAGGATTTTGGATTGTAGGGATTGAATACAGGTTGAATTTGATGGTTTAGTAGAGCCCCAAAGCTCAACTCCGTACGTCCAGATAGGCCTTATGATGGTAATATATATGAGCCTTTTGTAGTTAAGTGGAAGGTTAGAGCGTCTGTCCAGTAAGTGTTGAAGTAAGCGAAAGCGTTGGGCAGTTTCTTGTCGTTTCAGTCTTGTGTGCGGAGTAAGAAACTTAAATTTTATATTTAACACAGCTATATACCCAAGATGTTGTAGCAACGTTTTCATTAAAATCAGCAGACTGAAAGCGCTACTATAACCTGCATTTTGCACCTTTTTACAATTTTCTCTAAATCGGATCTAACGTTTCTTTCTCTAATTTATGTATTTTCTTTCTTTGAAGTACCTTTAATTTTGTATTGATTCCAAGATATTAACTAGATATTAGAATTAATATAATTCGGCTAAATATAAAAGTTAAATAAATTTGATGAAGGAGAAAAGAGCCAATTATTTGTTTAATGTAATTTTTGTTTATTTTAACATGAGAACAGAGCCGTAAATGTATAATATACCGTCGGAAAGCTAATGATTTTTGAAAAACTACTATCTTGAATACAATACGAAAAATAAAAATTCTACTAAAGCAACTCACGCAAACTCTCAATATGGATTTTTCATAATTAACTTAACGCTGATAAGTCGATCAGTATACAATAAAAAGCAGCTGAATGTGAAATATCGAAACCATGAGATCTTATTCCATTATAACATGAGCTGGTTGTCACTGTTATCTGTGAAAGGTGCGAATAAAGAAATGAATTTATTTATTTATTTAACGTCACTTTATGCTACTATGGCTAATCGGACGATGCTACAGTGGGAGTCCTAAATTTTGCCTATCCAGGTTTTATTAGGATAGGGATCTTTAACGAGTACCTGACATCGCACAGGCTCGGGATCACCTTTTAACGTCCCCTCCGAAGGACGGCGTAACTAAGGATTTTTTACCCCCATTAAAAAATTCTGGGACCACTTGCGGATTTGAACCCGTGACCTTTGGCATGGGAGGCTGTTACGCTAGCCACCAGCTACAAGTGATCCCTGAGAAATGGATTTAAAATATACAAAACATAATTTGAGTGGCAGGTAAACTAGGAGGAATAGTTAAATTTAATATAAAGAACAAAAAGACATACATGTCTAACCGTTTACAATAAATACAGATAGGATAAAGTACTATAAATTTAGCTCTCATTACGGAATTAACTGTAGTATCGTCGTTTTAAGCCCGACATAAATCTGGACTCAGAAGTTAAAAGTCGAATGTCTTACCTTCATAAAATGGATGGTATCCCATCATCACAGAGGTTTTATCGTATTTAAGAAGATTCTGTCTCGTAAACAATTAAGATTTCAATCCAACATTAATGTTTGACTCTAGTTAGTGTATATAATGGTGGTTTGTGGATGTTTATCTCAGGTCTAATCGTTCCATATCTGATTTACATCCTTTGATAGCACTAGCTTTATAAATTTTAGATAGTAATATGCGATTAATGTTTTTTGTGTTCTGCCATAAAAAGTAATATATGACTTTGTAACTATAATAAATCGTATTTTTAAGTTGAGAATAATGGATTTGCGTTGTTGGATTGTAAAAAAAAAAAAAAAATCAACTAGACATTAGAATTAGTTTTTCTTGTTGGAAAATTACCAGAGGCTGTTACTATATCATTTTTTTACTACGAGACAGATATTTGAACAAAAGGATGTTAGATAAGAATGGAGGCGATGGGAACCCTCTGCTGAACAGCTTGCAGGCAAGGCTAGTCTGCCATTGTCTCTTCTGAGGACCATGTTTAGCTCAAACTGGCAACTTGGCAATGGCTATAATACTCTGAGATTTCATTAATATCTCTGAGTATGCAACACAAAAGTATGAAAAATGCAATGATGATAAAGGAAAACAATCCTAGATAAATTCGTTTGGATTAGATGATTAACTTGATGTTAGTATATCACAATAAGTATTTCTTTTTAATGATTTTTTTTCTTTACTTTGAATGATATTCCTGTAGAATATTAAAATATAGACAGAAAGAAAAGTAAATTTTACTCTAAGCTTTCAGTCCCCTAAGAATTATAGTAGTGTTAAAAAATAAAGTCTTTTGTCTGGCACAAAAAAAAAAAAAAAAGAAAAAAAAAAGTAGAATGAAATAAGACCAGTAACATTATTGTTATCTTGTGTTTAAATTTATTCGGAAGATTGATGATTGATGGCTGAGGAGATAGAGGAATAAATTTGTTTTGGAATGAAACTAAGGATGATCCTTTACATATAGAGGTAAGTATGGCATTCAAACCGAAGTGGCTCGCAGAGTAAAGGATTTTTAAAGGATTTTCATCTTAAATGAAAAGACAGAGGAAAAGGGATAAATACGTCAGGCTTTTTTTTATTTATTTTTTTTTTGTTGCTTTAAAATTACGAAATCGGCACACTCTCAGGCAATTTTCGGTCGAGAAACTGGATTGACCACACCGTTAGAGACGCTGGACCGCTTGGGAACTCTGAAGATGAATCTAGTAAAAATTTCACAAGTCTTTCCAATCACATCTCAGGTCCACCAGACAATCCACCGGATACAAGTTTGCCTTCGTCGAAGTGGGGGCAGATGAGGAAAGAAACCAGAACCCGACTATAATTCAAACACCAATGCATCACGCTATATGAAATCATTTTTAGGGTAGCTATGGAATTGTGGATGAGAGTGAGGTGACTGAGTGGGTTATCGTTGTCCTGGAAACCAGACAACTCGGTATGAATCCCCCTTCGTCGAACCCTGACCCGAGAAACCCCCTATAGCCGAGGTAGGGGTTGATAGAAAAAAAAAAAAAAAAAGAAGGAATTGCGGATGATATGGAATATATGGTTATTCCATGAAAGGTCGTGGTTGAAAGATTTCTAACGGTAGAATGGGGAAATGGATCGCAAGTCCTCTAAGGTATAGAGCATAATAGGAAAGGAATTAACGAGATGTTTGGGCCTATGATTATATTATATAGATTATAGATATAAACAATTCAACTAATCTTGGTGACTTAATTTTAAAATACGTAATACAAAATATTCATAAAATGAAACCAAAACAACAAACTATTGTTTTATATATAATACATATCATATGCACTCTTTTTCAACTCTGGATTTTTTAAATAACTACAAATTTATTTATTTTATTCTATAGAAGTATCCACCTTTCAAAGGCTGTTGTTTAGATTACTTCTGCAGAAAGGTTAAGGAATTTCAAAGAGTATTGGGAACATTTAAACCGCAGGATATCTAAGTAGGAGCCATTTCTGTATTAATTTCTTTGATATGCTGTTTACTTGAAAATTCATTTCAATAAGGAATAATTGAAATTTGTGGGTTGAGGACAAAGATTATTAAGTTAAAACTATTGCCTACGAGACAAGAAAGCAAGGAAACTACTCTTTTCTTAATAACTCATCTTTCTTAGGCTCATTCCTATAACTTCTTGAAAGAAAATTTTGTGGAACATTGAAATTGTAGTCAATCTAAAGGAAGAAGAAAGGAAATTTAATTTTTTTAAATTTTATATCAAGTAGGTTATGTATGTTTTAAAATATAAATTTTAGGACCGAAGTTGGGAACTGTATGGCGCTGAAACCAAACAATCTGAAACAACCTGAAAGTGTTTGAGAGAGCCAAAAATATAATCGCTCAGAACAATAAGAAAAATGTTTTAAATCAACTGTATCAACATTATTATAATTCAACCATTACTTATTATATCATTAGTTGCCTTATCTATCATTTTATAGCTTTTAAAAATCAATTTAAATCTAATTCATTTGAATAGTAATCTGTCCCATTCAATTATAACAATTGACGTTAACTTTTTACTCTGTCAAGAATCTCCTTTACGATTCATCTCCATGTCCCTCTAATTTCCGAAAACAACAAATTATTTTAAACATAATTATTTATAATTAAGTACAGAATTATTCTACTAAAAATGAATATCAATAGTTGAAGGATAGATTCAACAGGAAAGTAGTCCGGTGGCGGGCAAAAATAACAACAGAATAGTCTTTACTACTCTCATTATTTGCCAACGTTTTGACCCATTAATTAGGTCATCATCAAATTCTTCAAGAGTCTGATTCCTATTATCCTTACATACATATGCAAATAGTTAAGGGTAAGATTAGGCAATTCAAACGAAAAACATTTATCTTGGTTGAAAAACATTCAAATTGGTTAAAGTTATAATTAGATTAGAAATTTATATTTCTGCAATCTGTAAACCATTTTCCCTTAGATTAAGATATTTGTAAATTAACCTTATATAATATAAATTTGATAGTAAAATTTTATGTCGATTGCTGCTAAGGAAAAGAGCAGAAATGACCTAAAATTTAGTTTTGAGGACTATTTTAAATACAATATATAGATATCAATGATATCTAAATCATGGAGTATGTCACTGACCTTGTGAAAATTTTAAGCATATACAAATTGTAAGTATAACAGTGCTAATGACTTGAGTAATTTTAAGATACAGTCAATGGGATTCCCAGTGAATTCAAATCAACAAACAAATATTGATGAAATTTGTTTCAAGTAAATTAAAAAAATCTAGTTGTAACATGACAGGAAAAAAATCTTTAACAAACATAACTAAAAGTTTTTAATCGTGTTACTGGTATTATTATATACTAGTCTTAAAGTTTTATCATGAAACTTTTGTTTAAAACTCATTACACTTTTGATAATTTAAGAGGTATGACGTAATCCTTTCTGCAACGGAAAGCCTGCAGTTGTAACCACCACATGCCTAAAACCTGTATCACTACAACCCATGAGGCCTTGGGTTCAGCACATAAAGAGATTCATACTGTTTCTAGGCCAACGGCCGTGCAATGAGGTGATAGAGGTGATGAACTGAACCAGTTTCCATTCTCTCCACCATGCGCCCTGATGATGACCCACAAAGGGGATCGAAACGTTGGCAAACAACAAATAGTTGAAACTATTTAGTTGTTTCATTCAATGACCGGACTTATTCCTTGCATTAATTCTCAACGGTCAACTAATTACATCCACTATTCTCTAATAAATTCGGATGTTCATACACATGTTTAAGATAGACCGTTGGCATAACTTTTTAGTAAATTAGGTCAGCTTGTTACAGAGTGAGAGCATTGCCGATTATTTGCTGTCACAGTGGTTGAATTTCAAGACCATGTTTTTATTTTCTTGACTAGATCCAGTTTTCAAGATGAAGCCACGGATTTAGATATTCGCAAGAATTTAAAATAAATAAGATAACTGAGAAATCATAACATTACTTTGCATTCTGAGAATGCTGACTGATTCCGTTGAACTTAGGTAAAGTCTGTTATAAGTTGTTAAAAACGTCCTGGGTACATTCAACTGAAAGTACTGTTTATGTAAACAATCCACCAGTGAAAATGACAGTACATCTTCCTTGTTGAACTATCTATACCTAATGTTTTTCTTAAAAAAATATGTATTGAAATTCACAACTGTATTAAAATAAATACATCCAGTGATCGTGAGTATATAGTAAAGAATGGCTTCATATATCGGGCTGATGCGAAATTAATGCAGGTTTCCTCTATTGCAATATCTTAATTCCAATTGTGTAAACAAAGCTAATCCTAACATTGATCATTATTATACCAAAACAAACCTTATCTAATACCCTCTCTTCACCATGAATTTGTTTAGTAAAATCGTTTTTTTCAGTGTGTTCAAAGGTCTTGAATCGAAAATGTCAAAGTGCGATTTTCGTCAAATTTATTTTTACGAATTTAAATTAGGGCGCAGCGCTGCGCAAACGGCTCGTAATATTAATGAAGTGTGGGGTCAGGGGGCTGTTAATGAGTGCACGGTGCAGCGTTGGTTCCAGAAGTTTCGCAGAGGAGATTTCGACCTCGAAGACAAGGAAGGTCGGGGCCGTCATCTTGCTCTGGACAACGACCAGCTGAGGTCAAAAGTGGAAGAAGACCCAACCAAAACCACACGAGAAATGGCGGCGGAACTCGGTGTGAACCAATCCACAGTTGTACGCCACTTGAAAGCAATTGGTAAGGTAAAAAAGTTGGCCAAGTGGGTGCCACACCAATTAAACGACCACCAAAAAAATCGCCGCTTTGAAATCTGCTCCATGCTTGTGACACGCAATAAAAATGATCCATTTCTCGATCGCATTGTGACGTGCGATGAAAAATGGATCTTATACGACAACAGAAGGCGTTCTAGCCAATGGCTGGACAAAGATGAACAACCAAAACCTTTCCCGAAGCCCAACCTGCACCCAAAAAAGGTTATGGTCACAGTTTGGTGGTATAATGCTGGTGTTATTCACTACAGCTTTCTCAATCGAGATGAGACTATAACTGCTGACAAGTACTGTCAAGAAATTGACAGCATGAATCAAAAATTGCAACGTCTTTGCCCAGCATTGATGAATCGGAAGGGGCCGATCCTGCTCCACGATAACGCCAGACCACACGTTGCACAACCAACGCTTCGACGACTGCACGAGTTGGGCTACGAAGTTCTCCAACATCCGCCTTATTCACCTGACCTCTCTCCTACAGACTTCCACTTTTTCAGGCATCTGGACAACTTTTTGAGGGAGAAAAATTTTCAAAACCAGGACGACATTGAAAATTCTTTTCGTAATTTCATTGAGTCCAGGGATTCGGATTTTTTTTCTGGTGGAATAAGAAAGCTTGTTGAACGTTGGCAAAAGTGCATTGATTCAGATGGAAATTATTTTGATTAAATATATATGGTTAAAGTAAAGATATGGCGTATTTACAATACCTACTAAAAACCTGCATTAATTTTGCATCAACCCAATAAATGAATAGAGAAATTGCCCATCAGCAGCCCTACAAAAAACATTTTTAATCAGAAGATCTCGCGGCTATCCTCTATCCAGATACCTTCGGAGGGTTATCAGGAACTGAAGAGAAACCAAGGATAGAAAATAGTGAGTCAAAGTGGAAATTGAGTCTATCAAGAAAGAGATAGTATCTGGTTCGGGCTAAATCGGCATCATTAAGGCCATTATGGACGAGTTTATACGTGAAAAAATAATTAAGAAGGATTTTGAGCTTTGGGGCTCTACGAAACCATCAAATTCTTCCCGTATTCAATCCTTACAATCCAAAATCCTTCGAAAAATCCTCAATGCTCCTTACTTTGTCACAAATAAACTCATCCATAAAGACCTTAACATCCCATATGTTGCTGATTTGGCCCGAACCAGGTATCAATCCTTCCATGACAAACTCCACTCCCACTCTAATCCTCTAGTTTCAATTCTTGCTTCCTCTTCAATTCCTGACAATCGTACGAGGCGCCTGAAAAGAAGATGGCCTCGAGACCTTCTAGTTTAGTTACTTAGTGGAGTGATTTTTCTCTTCGCGTTTTTTTCATGTATTTTATCATTATTAACATATTTACTTGTTGTATTACAAAATACAGTTGTAAATTTCAATAAAAATATTTAAAAAAAAAAAAAAAAAGAAGGATTTTAAATTGCAAGGTTTGGATATTGAAAGAATCCATTGGTTTAGTAGAGCCCTAAAGCTTACAGCTGATTGGTTCAGATTGGCCTTATGATACTTATGCAGATGAGCAATTATTTGTACTCAAAAGTGGGTGGTTTCAGCGTTTGCCTTGTGAATTTAGAAGTAGCTTTCTCGTTTGCAGGTTAATAAGGTATATATATTATATATATATATATATATATATAATACATAATAGTTAGAGTAAGTAGTCCTGATCTGTAATAAATAGTCATAATAAGACGATTGAAAGTTTGGGGAATATATGAATTATTCCAAAGCGTCGCATATCACTGGTTTTTACAGTGGTCATAAAAATCCAGCTGGTTCCATTACGAACAAAAACACAATCAGGACTTTATATAAGCGGATTAATTTTGTGTAATAATGCATTTTCATTGAAATTGCATGTTCTAACCGTGTCATTAGGAGTCAAAGCTGTATTTGGCGCATGCTAGGTGGCCTTCGGCTGATGTTGAACTCGCTTTCGGTACATGAAGTTGAAAAAACGATGAATGAATAAAACCGTACAAATCAGAGTGAAGCTATGTCCAGTATTATTCTTGAGGACACAGTTTCATGTTAAATGTTAAGCAGACTTTAGGGCTCTTACTACTCCCTCCACTTTTGGAATATTATAGATAATATGTAGCAAGAATCACGAGATAAATAACAGCTTGATAATTTTATAAACAGAATATTCAATTATTATTGATATTGATGGTATTATTCATACAATGAAGAAAGCCCCCACATTAATGGTCAATTCCATAAAACATAATAGGCATTCAATTAATTGTTACCTACATATTTATTTATTTATTTATACTATGTACTATATTCAACATGATACGAAACATTCAAGATAGGCAAACAAGTTATCTTTAAAATGTTTTGATATATTCTAAAATGATGTGATTAGAGTATTTTCTTCGCAAGCTCCTTCAGTACAGTAACACACGCTGTCTTTTCGTGCATTATAACCATAACTTCACAGCGTTTATAACAATTAAAATTATATTTTAAGATTTTTCGGAACGAAAAAGTTAACAGCTTAGAATGTTAATACCATATTTAAGAAAAAAAAAAATAAGCATCCCAATAACTTCTGAGGAAAACCAAGGACATATATATGGGCTATAAATTGTAAATCTATAAAACAAAATCTAAATCACTTTACAATGACAGATAAAAGTGCATTACAAAAAAAAAAAAAAAAAAAAAAAAAATCTGTCCATTATGTAGTTTAGTTATTTTGTTCAGTAAGTGATTTATTTTTGCATTTAAGATGTATATAGCTACCACAAAAATATGACGCAACTGCAAAACTTTAAACTTTATAGGACAAGAAAAAAATTTCCAATTTGTTAAGGTGAATAAGATTGGTGGTTATAATGACTGATCTTTCTTGAATGGTGTAAGTAAATTAACGTCAATTTCACAAACGTTTGACTATTCCGCCATTATTCTTCCATATAAGTGGTGTAGAATGATATTTTTGTCAGGCAAAAAAAAGAAAAATTGCTTTTTTCTCTTTTTAATAAAATGAATATTAATTGTTAAATGCATATTTACTAGGGAATAAAACCTAATCAATTATGAATCCCTTATAATATCGATCATATTCAAAACCATTTACGTTAATGAACTTGTCAACCTCCATCAACCAGTTGGAGTGAGTCATTATTTATGCATGAATATGCACGATTATCAATCAGTGATCAATTTATTCAAAATGTTAAAGATTTATATTGATTTTTTTTAAATTCTATATAATAAAATTAATAAGAGAAACTGAAAATTTAAAAAACAAAATTAATTTTAAAAAAATTCCGAAATTTTTCTTCATTATGCAAAAAAAAGAACTTTGTTGCCAATAGATAGTTATTATAAACGTCTGTTTCTCCTCATGATATCCTACTATATATATGTGTGTGTGTGTATACAAAATAATTATTTTAATCTTCGTTAATACACCGATAAATATGAAAAATATAAAAAAAAAACTAATTATGATACCTTGAACAATTATTGAATAAGAAATCATTCATAACGAAATTATCATACAAAATATTTTAAAAGGTTTTGCATGTATTTGTATTTATTACAATATCGACCTTTGTCCGATTTTCATAAGCACTTAAAATTCCATAGACGAAATTTATGAAAAAAAAAACAAAAAAAAAACGTTTAGGCAACTGTGAAATTCAATCATATTTCAGATAAATACAAATTTTTTTATTTGTCTTGAAGTATTTGGTTGCTAATACGTAGTGAATATTAATGCTTGTTTTAATTTGATACATGCATTTATTTCAATATATTAAGGAATGGTCAGGGATTGATATGCATTTGTTATCCATTTCGTGAGCGACTTTTCTGTAAACAGGTCTTGTCATTGATTTTAAGTTAAAGTATTTTTGCTGTTGATATAAATCGTTATATATTTCTTGTAACAATATAACTACCAACAATTAACAATTATTGAATTTATTCAAGTAAGAAAAGAAAGGATTTTGAATTATAATGGTGAAATCTTTTTTTTGTTATATCCGGAGTTGTGGAAAAAAAAAAATGCAAGTTAGTATAGAATTGGAGAATATAATTATACTTCACCACTTTTCATTAACATGCACAACGTATTGGCTGTTATATCATCTTCAGATGCAAAAACAATTTTTACTTTCACTTACTTACATATATATATATAGTAAGAGAAAGTATTGCGATCGTGAAAATTTTCTAATTCCAGTTTTCAACGGAAATACACATTTTAGGGTCCTTTGAGTCCAAATAACCAAGTCCCGCAAAAAGGTCTGTGTTTCCGTGTGTGGTAACTCCCGGGCGGAAACGGTAAGTCCTATGAAACTGAAATTTCATATTTAAGACAAATATACGCCTGAGACGTTACAAAACTTTTTCATCAAAATGAGCTTACCAGAAGAGCCACTTTATACCATGCATATTGCACCTTTTCATGATTTTCTCAAAAAGGTCTCCGATGATTTTGATTAAACTCGCTAAATTTAACGGGCTTTAATATCATGTAAGTTTCATTCTGATACAAATAGTATGACAGGGCTTAAATGCCGATATTTTAATTTTTCATCCTCTAAAGTACCTTTAATTTTATATATCCTAAAAAAATAACCAAATTATCTTGTTAGCATTGATAAATAACAGCTGAATATGTAAGTTGGGCGAATTTAGAAAACAACGAAAGGAGAAAACTAAAAAAATATTGTTTTAATGCAATTTTTGATTTTGAACATAGCAACAGTAATATATTGTTGGAAAGCTTAAGATTTTTGAAAAAAAATATTATCTAATACACAAGAGCTTTTAAAAGTTAATAAAGTGTGATGAAAAGCAGATACAACTAATTATTTTACATGATAATACAATAGATTTAAAAAAAAAAACACATGTGTCTATATAAATTCAATTTAATTAATTCTTTTATAGTTTCATGTATTTTTATCTTTCATCTTTTATATTTCAAGTGTATTTGAAAATTCTTTCATTGATTTTAAAAATGGAGGTAAGGGAAAGTTGTGTGTTGCCCGTACCAGATTTTTTAACTTTTCAAAGTTAATACACGTTTTAGGGTCCTCTGAGTCTAAATGACCGCAACCCACAATAAGGTGTGTCCGAGTGTGGTGATCCCAGCTCAAAAAGGAAAATTACAATTAAACTGAAATTTCATATTTGAAACATCTATACGCCCAAGATGTTACGGAAACTTTTTCATCAAAATCAGCTAACCAGAACAGCCACTTCTGCACCTTTTTATGATTTTTTAAAAAACGGCTCTTAACGATTTTGATTAAACTCGCTATATCGATTTAAATTTTGTAATTTGCTTTGATTTTAGAAGGCTGACAGGCCTTAAATGCCAATATTTTAAAATTTCTTCTTCTAAAGTACTATTAATTTTGTAGGTTCTATTAAAATAACCATATAATTTTTTTATCATTGATAAAAAAACAGGTAAATATAAAAGTTGAACGAATTCGATATTCAAACACTCGTGAAAACTGCAAAAATATTTTTTAATTCAATTTTTTGTTTTCGTACATTAGAAAAGTAATAGACATGTATAATGTAATCGTTGGAAAGCTAATGATTTTATAAAAAATATTATCTAATACAAAAGCTTGTTAAAGTTAATAATTAGTGGTGAAAAGCCGATAAAACTAGCTTATTGTTTCATTCACTCACGATTTTAACAACGGAGGTAAGTGAAAGCCGTGTGTTGTCCGCACCAGATTTTTTATCTTAAAGTGTGCAGGCAATTCCGCCACTGAAGCCTCGCTTCTAAATCGAACATTTTGAGATGGAATTACATACACACCTTGAAATAAAAAATTGTTTTTGAATCTGAAAATGGTATAATGGCCGAAACATTGTGTTATTTTAATAACACCTGGCGAAGTATAATTACAGTATCTAATTTATAAAAATTAATTATAATTAATTAATTTATAATAAAAATTAGATCTTTGACCTTCACCTTAAATTATCTATACCTAATATTTCAGATTAGTTTTATTACAGAAATGATGCCATATGCCATGCATGAAAACATTATGATGTTATAAAGTTGATGTTGCATATGGATTGTTAGCAATAGGTAGTTTTGCTCTATGGCTGTAACATGTCGCTTTATTTTAGTACTTGTTAATCCTGTTGTACATTTAAATAAATAGAAATATGCTGCATTAGAATTATATGAGTTAATGGTATATGATAGATATCAAGTCATGGTCGATATAGACTATTACCTGAAATATACAGAGATGATTATGCCAGGACAGTTTGACAGACACTACAGAACTGACATACACTGCGTCGCGAACGCACTACCGAACTCTGCGCCAGGATGGCCTCGAAGAATAAGTGGTGGGGATGCTGCCGGAGGATCAGAGCCAGGACACTCCGTCCATATTTACGTTTTTTGTCTTTGAAGAGGATGTGCTCAATTATAGTAACTCAACTGACCTACACCTGAGGGTCAAGGTACCCATTTTTGTGGATTTCAATTTAAAAGAAATATATACTAAATATTGACTCGACCATGCTTTGCGCATTTACAGCCATGGTCATTTTTTTAAGAAATGTTGATTGCACAAAAAACACCAAGTTACACCAATTAATTACACCAAGTCATTAAATCTCAACATCCTCCATACATTCACAGTATCCTACAATTTAATTCTCAATTCACTTACTTGAAACTATATCTGGCCAGGAATGTAAACTGCCCATAGAACTAAATTTTTTGATAATTCCTTTTATATCCGCTCTGCAGCCCTCTGGAATTCCCTACCTAATCATATTTGCCATGCTTTTCCCTATTCTCATTAAAATCCCATCTTTTCCCACTTTTTCTAGCATCCCAAAGATACGCACCCTAAATGTAAAATTGTGAATCCACCATCCTACTTTCGACGTAAGACAAAATTATTTATTTTATCGAAATCCAAGAGTTATTAAGGAATGTATTTATTTGAAAATTGCTTAGCTCTATTATTTTATAGCAGATTTTTTTTGTTTGTTTAAATTCCATATAGTTATATACTCGTATATCTCGGCTAGACATTTATATACTGAAATGTATATTTACTGACGTAGGTGTTATTCTTAAGGGACATAGTCCCAGAGTAAAGTTATTTTTGTATTTCTTTATTTTATTGAGCTTATGATATAAATGAATACACAAAAAAAAAATATTCGATTGGATGAAATTCATTACCATAAAAAATTAAAGCATTGGTGATGCATCAATCATCACGACTGTATGTTTAAAAAAAGAGTGTTTGGTCGATTTAGAGTTAATTGTTTTAGGATCGTTGGTTCATCGTTACGAAAATTGCACTTAGAAGGAAATTTATTATAAGGTCTGCTAACGATTCAGTCACCGAAAAAAATGAAAAGCATATATAAGCCAGTAAATCAAAATTGGTTGAATTTATCGGTTTGTTATTTTAAAATGAAGAATAGATGAAAATTCTTCTTCTTGTACTTACCGATTTAACAGCTATTGGTTATTTTATAATGGAGTTTTGTATAGTGCCTAATGATGACTTCACATTACAGTATAGAAACCTTTTCTGTATGGAAGTGACGCCAGGAAAAACTAGCCCTAGCCAGGATTTTCGTTAGGTAGAAAGCAAAGTGCAAATCAACTTTATTAAAATCATGAGCTTCCCATGGGTATATTATAAGTATATACTACGATTCAAATTCCAGGAAAGATTTTTCGATGCCATAATATAAGAAAACTAAATTTTCCCATATCAAGAAAAACGATAAGATAGAGAGGACTGTATCACAATCCGTCGTGTGGTTTAGATGGACTTAGCGAAAACCATGAATCGCGATATTTTTTATATATATATATATATATTATATATATATATATATATATATAGAGAGAGAGAGAGAGAGAGAGAGAGAGAGAGAGAGAAGAGATATCCATACGTTTTTATTTCCACTAAACTCTATATGAAGTATATGACTACGGGAATTTTACTGATCTCGAAAATTTTCGGGTTGAATTTCCAACGAAAATATGTGCCCTAAACTCAAATTATCAAATCTCCAAAAATGTCTATGTCCTGCGTATTTGTCCTCCTCTCCTCCCTTCCTCCCAAAAAAAAGGCGTTCGAAATTTTTATTCATGTTTTAGATTGATATATACCATTAATGTTAACAAAACGTTTTCATGAAAAAAACTTTCCGGATAATATGCATTTTATACTATTTTGAAAACTCTTTATTATAACAATCTAATGATATCGTCGACTCTTCAATATTTGTACTTATTGAAAAAGACAGAGATGGATTCAATGCCGAACTTTATAAATTTCTTCCCCCAAAGTAACGTTTATTTGGTTCATTTAACCTTATTACTCATAATTATTAATAATAAGAAATGTATACATATGATATAACTATAATAATAATTATATTTTATAATTGTGAACTAAAAGATAAGATAAGAAATAAAAGGCTTTCATCATCTTTATTACGCCTTCAACAAAAAATAACCTACTAAAGGAGAAGATAAGAAAAAAAGTGTGTGTGCAAAACACATTTA
This sequence comes from Piezodorus guildinii, assembly GCA_023052935.1. Lineage (NCBI taxonomy): Eukaryota > Metazoa > Arthropoda > Insecta > Hemiptera > Pentatomidae > Piezodorus > Piezodorus guildinii. Next base: position 112,970,284 of record CM041294.1, read on the forward strand.
TAGGTATAAGACTAATAACGTAGCGTTGAAAGACCTTTGTTTTTTGGTTTATCCCCATAAAATGTAGGTTTTTGGTCGGATTTGATTTTCTGGCTCCTCTTCTGGTCTTTTCTGCTGCATCTCATGCATAGGGTTCTGATGAATAGGACTGGGATTGAATATTTGTCAACTTAAGTTTTAAAAAAAAATTAACATATCAAGCAGTAAAATTTAATGGGAAGTGATAAAGACACAAAAACTTAATTAATTAAGAATAAATTTATTCCTTGATCACTTCATAAAAACAGTCCTCTCAGAGCAAACCAATGTGAATTTTAAAGGAGAATGAATGTGTTTTTTTTTTTTATAGATTTATTTCAATTAGTTTACGTAAAACAACATAAAGTAAGTAAAAGCGGGCAATAATATGTATATAAATCATTTAATTAAACCTTTCTCCTATTATCGACGGTAAAGCATTAAGGTATTAGAAAATCCCAAATTTTTAGGATGTCCAATGAAACTTAAAATGAAATGATTGATGTATTAAATAGTTTTTCGTATATTAATATTCAACTAATAGTTAATGCTCCATATTACGTTACCAACTGTACCCTACACCATGACCTTAATATTCCGTTTGTTTTAGACCTGGTACCATCCAAATTTTCCAAATTTCATCAGAACCTTAGTCATCATCCTAACCCTCTAGCGCAATCCCTATCCAGCACCACCCATCCCTACAATCCTCCTCGAAGATTGAAACGGCAGTGGCCACGAGACCTATTGTAAACATTTAAACTGGAGTTCTGACAATGGTCAGATCCTCCACTCATGTACGGTATGTTTGTGGCTACAGCGCCCTAACTCAGCCTCCACTGGCTCAGACCGGTGATGCGGCTGAGATAGAGGCGCTGGGATCTCTTGGGTTCCGCTTTTTCCTCCACAAGTGGAGGGAAAAGCGCTTGCTGAGGTCCCTTTAGCAATTGTATACATTGTATATAGTTATGATTGTGTGTAAGATGTTTATTTATTTGCCAACTTTTTATTTATCTCAATAATAGGTTTTTGTTTCGATTTGTTTTGTTTTTTTATTTATTATTATTATTTTATTGTATATATATGAATTTATTTATGTTCTATTTTATGTAATTTGACCATTATTATTATTCTCTGTATATATAGTATGAATGTGGTCTCTTATCAATATTATTATTGTTCATTTTGTAACAAATTGTAATATATCTCAATAAAAATAATATAAAAAAAAAAAAATATTCAACTGGTATTACAAAAGTTGTAAGTTCGTATTTTGAGCTACTAATAGCTCAGTTAAATAATCTACCTCTTAGCTTTTAGGATATTAGAAATCCTGGGTTTTACATTAGCAATATATTTTTCTGAACCTTATGTAATGTTAAAAGACGAGTCTTAAATGAGTTATCCATTTGATCGTCTGCCAGTCATTACAAAGAAATAAACATATAATGCCTTTCCCATATATTTCTCATTATAATCCCTATTATAATGAAATATGATAATGAAATATAATCCCCATTATAATGATATTCCCTAGTAATGTAACCTTAAAAAATACAATATAGAGCGATTTTTATGCACAATTAGTGTTTTTTCTCCACATTATTCTTGAATCACAACATAATTTTATGTAAATTTACGCTGAATGCTAATAACACGTTAGTGTGTTATAAAACAGGTGGAGTGTTAACTCCAAACGTGTATACTTTACAGGATTTTATAAAATCCTCAATCTATTAAGTCGAAGGTCAGATAACTCTCTTATTCACATATGTTTGAACCCTAAGAAACTTCCTTGACAAATCAGTACAAGTTTCGTCAACTTTATATTAACTATTTACATCCATTTCGATGATTAATGTTTTATCTTTTCACATATTTGACGAAATAAGCTTCTTTCTTAGAGAATTAAACACTAAATTCGTTCTCATAGGTCATTTCCACTTGAATAAACAAAAGTATTTTTATTGTAGCTTGGGTATCTTATTTCTGGGCAAGTTGAACAAACAAGCAGGCTATGCACTCAAGGATGACGCTCACACTTCATGTTTAAGGAGTTGTATAGATCGTCTGTGAGCTTGGAAGTCAAGAAGAAACTCTGTGAGCCAGAAGACCAGCCACAAGTTGAGAGTAACGGTCAGAGGAATGGAGCGATACCTTCTCTGAATATCAAGACAAGTTCGAAAATGAAATAAGTGGATACGATCAAGGAAAGATCTTCCAGATATTATGGAAAAAGTCCATCTAAGGAAGTGGACCTCGACCGGACATGTCATCAGGAGAAATATTATGACATGGACCAGGTAGTGTATGGATTGGTACCTAAGAGAGTATACAAGGAAGCGAGGACGTCCACCGATAGACTGGGACAGGGAGCTGAAGAAGAGCTGCCGAGGTACAACCTGGAGGAGAGTGGCATTGGACAGGAAAGAATGGAAACAGATGGGACAGGTACATTATTTAGTGTAGTTACAAGAATGAATGAATTGAAAGATTGAATCAATCGAACTAAAAACCTCAACTGAAGGTTGCTTTTGTACATACACACAAACACACACACACACACACACACACACATATATATATATATATATATATATATATATATATATATATATATATATATAGAGAGAGAGAGAGAGAGAGAGAATAGAAAAAAAATCATTCTGGGACTAGGTCCCCTAATAATAACTGTGATCTATAATTGAAATTTATAATATGTCTGGCCAATCGACAAAATGAACTTGATTAATTATTATTTACAATGGTAAAATTAAGATAAATACTATACATAAAAAAATAACAAAGAAATTAATAAAAAATATATATCTTCTACATTTTGTCTTCTGAGGAAATAAAATCTTAGATCCAACAAAATTAAATTAAAAGCTAATTAAAATTTGGATGGTAAACAGTAATATTTATTCATTCAATGTAGATTTCTAGATATATTGACATATCAAATTTGCTGCTGTCTATTTGGGATGACAGAAGGTAAAGGAATAGTTAAGATTTGAATAAGGAGAATGAGGATATGAAGCAGCATGGCGGATATATATACATAAATATATATATATGTGTATATATACATAAATATATATATATATATATATATATATATATATATATATATATATATATAAAATTGATTAATATAGAATGTTTTTGTATTTTTTTTTGTAATATTTTATTTACAAATAAAGGTAATTATTATTATTTTAGACACAAATAATGTATATTAACTGTAGGATCAATATGGTATTGAGCCATAAAGTTTTAGGATTCACTTATGCCAGTTCGACTTGCTTTTCCGAATCCAGGATACAACACAATATGTGTTGAATAAATTGAGTTACTACGTAAATAATTCTAATTTATTTTCCTGATTTTCCATAATTTTAAAGATAACGACATTATTTATTGTTATTGCATAAGAATAAATGTCATTTACAAAGGGTCGAAGTTTTTGTTGCATTTTTCAAAACCTTATCCTTAATTATCTCAATAAATTGTTACACAATATCCTCACTTGGTGAGGAAGAAGTAATTTACATGCAGGAAAAAGTTCGCTAAAGTGTGCCTAATATCGGTAATTTGTTGTAAGTGTTGCAGTAGTTGTTGGTGACATAATAAAACGATTATGCCATTCAAGTTATCATTGTACGCATTGTCTTCTTAGGACAATTATATGACAAAGGATCTAGAGCTCCATTAGGAACAGCTACTGCCTGGGAGGTATGTGATGGCGAACAATTCCAAGCTCTATTATCAAGTCATCATTCCAAAGCTCGACTTCCAAAAGGCATTTTTCGATACATAAATAGTGCGATTCCACCTTTGGGTCTAGCTGTATAACAAAATTATGGTGATTATATTATTATGTATAACTTTAATCATCAGTAGATCTTTTTTTCTTTATATTTATTGAGTAATATTACATTCTGTTCCAAACAAGAAAATGGTAACAGTGTTAAGAGATTTCATTCACACCTTAATTTGCGAAATTAAGAAATTATTTTTAGCTAATTAGCAACTATTAATGCACTGAAGCAGTCAACTAACGTAATCAAGGAAAATGAACAAACATGGAGTATTAATAGAATATCTAAAGAAGTGAGATGTATGTGTTGAATTATTGCCTGGGCATACTAAGCAATCATAAAAGTATGATCTTGCGGGTTAGTAGCTTCAACGATAATCGGGCTGAGTCCTACACAATTAAATTATTTGCCTGTTTCACAGAGAACTTTATAAACAATTATTTATGCTTTCAAATATTGATTTAGTATGTTTTTTTTAGATAAGTAACATCACGATAGACGATAGATCACAAAAGTAGAATAACATTTATATTATGTTTTATAATTTACAGTTATATTATACTGTCAAAAGAAAAAAAAAATCATTTTACCTAGAATTACATGCATAGGCTTGGTTTGAAGAAAAAAAAAAATCTATTGAAATAGTTGATTTAAAAGTGATCCCGAACTTGGTATTGGTGTAATAATACCAGAGATTGAGATGTAAGAATTCTGTACAATTGGTAAAATGTTCAAAATTTATTTTATTTTTACTTCTGTATTATATTTTTCTGATTTGAATATTTACTTCTTCTTTTTTTCATTTTTTATTGAAACAATTTATTTAATAATGTCCATAATATTTTTTAATTTTAATTTATTTTATTTTTTTGTAATAAATGTGAATGGGGTCTTGAGTACATGGTGGAACAGTGGGTCAGTCAAGCTCTATTAACTATTTTAAATGGTGAAACTTACCACGAAATCACTTTTCAATATATATATCTGTTTAATTACTATAATTTTTTTCACTTCATTTATTAATTATCACCTGTCAGCAGTATTTTGACAACCAGCAAATGAGATAAAAGAAAATTAACAAAAAAATGACATGTCAGGCATGTGGAAGAATAGTAGCATCACGTCTTCTCGTCGGGTTTTTTTATGTATGTTGTCCAGCATTTTTTACATAATTGAAGTATTTTATGTTGTGTTTATGAGCCTATACACCTCCGTGTCCCATTTTTAAGGCGAGTTAAAATGGCTTTACCCTTCCAATTATCACAAGTATTACCTCGCATCATTCCTTTACCAAGTTATCCAGTCTCGCTTCCCATCATACATTTTTGACCTCCTACAATTCAAATCCTCTGTCTAGTCCCATTGTACACACTCCAGGCCTTCAGATTTATACAGTACGGCCCATGGAATTCTATCCCTCCTTCCATACGTCACTCCAACTCTCTTTCTACTTTCAAATCCCGCATAATTAATCATCTAAGGAACATCCAGGCTATGATAGAATTGTAAATAATTTTATTTTTTATTTTGTCGTGGTAGTTGTTTTCTTCACATTTAATCATGTCTAGTTTATTTGGGTAATTCTTAACTTGTTTATAGGTATTTAATTTACTTTAAGACTCCAAAACACACTTTGTACATTCTATATATTTTATTTAAAGGGACATATTCCAGGATAATAAAGAATTTATTTATAATTATTTGTTTGGGGGCCATTTTGAGGGTTCGTAGTTTTAGTTAGCTTAGCGAGGTCTTGGAGAAGGCTCAAAAGGGGTTGGATAAGATTATATTACTATAATTAAGCACTCTTTCAATTTTAATGGAAAGAGGCTCCTTGAGTTATTATAATATCATATCATTACTACTTTGACCCTACAATATCGTACAGTTCCCTTAGAGTTATTTGAAATGCTTGTAGAATACATAAAATGATAGTAAACAAAACATTATGGTCCGATTAATTTTATTTATGGATCCTTGCCGGAATCACGTATAACGTAAATATGACAGATATATCCAGCGGCATGAGTGATCCATAATTTTCAACGGAAGGGTGGAAAATGTCATAAAGAGGATGTAATTGGTAACGGTAGTCCGGGATAAGAAGAGATAGCGAGCGCTAAATGACGCCGAAGGACATTCGGCGAGGGTCCTGAGGATGAACCTCCTCCATTAGGGCACGTAGCCTCCTTGATCGAGGTGGGCGGCGGCGAGCTTTGTCGGTAGGATCAGGGTATTTAGCAGGCCGTGTCCGCTTCCTATACCGCTCTCAGCATTCGGGATGAGCTCTCCGGAAGTCCTGGTTAGAGGTCGGAGGTTTCGAAGAAGTAGGTGGCACTGGAGAAGCCGAATGGAGCGGATGGTGGTTTATCTGATGATGAAGGTGACGGCGATGACTGATAGCCAAGTTAGATGTGCTTCTGGGAACAGCTTGTGACTAGATGATGTGGAGAATATAGTCTCACCATGTCAAGTACAGCATGACATGGTAATGTAAATAAGCTTAAACATTATATTTGTACACATGAATATCTCTGATCAAAGAAAAAAGAAAATGTTTAACCCTAAGGCTGGGGGTTTTGAACTACAATATGGCTAGAATGCAAAATTGTTTTTTCTTTTAAATTTATATCCTAAGTATCAGTTGTTGGCCCATACCAGGTATCACTCATTCAATGAAAACCTCCACTCCCACTCTAATTCATTAGTTTCTATCCGTGCTTCCTCTTCAGTTCCTAATAATCTTCCGAGGTGTCTGAAACGAAGATGGCCTCGAGATCTTCTTGTTTAGACTCACTACTAGAGAGCACTGCCAATTGGCAGTTTCTCCTCATGTTTATTTCACGAGTTTAATCATTTAAGTATATTTACTTGTTGTATTTCATGCAGTTGTAAATTTCAATAAAAATATATTAAAAAAAAGTATCATTTGACGCCAGGATGACATCCGAAAATAAACATTAGGTTTACCCCTTTTATTTTGACACTTAGACGTAGGCAATTGATATTAATTTGTGGAAAAATATGTTGTGTTTTGGGAACGCTAATTCTTGATCGTAATAGTGAAAATCTACATTGTCGAAATTTATTATTATATTTTTTAGTAGATATATATTATTATTATTTATTATTTTAGTTTATTGGCTATTATATACATATAAGCCATGAAGTTTGGCCCATATGGTGTTAGTGGTTGTTAGTATTAAATGGTAATATCATAGATATAGATATATACATAAATATGGCATAGTTATAAATACATACATAAATGATACGGATGATAATAGCATAAATATAAATGAATAGGTAAATACCAATTGATTACTGAGACATCATAGTAAATATTTTTATTGTACATACATGAATGTGAAATGTTTTGTTCATTCATTTGTTAACTTCATTTATTTGTATTTATTTTATCTAGAAATTTTGTTATTTGATACGTTTATTTAGTTTGGTTTTATTTTATGTAATTTGACTTTCCTTTTGTTTATATTGTAAATATTGAATGAATGTGATTCTTTAGCGATATTGTCCATTGTGACAAATTGTAATAAATACGAATAAATAAATTAAAAAAAAAAAGTAAATATTTGTCGTCCCCATAAAAGTTGTTTTGCAAAAATAAATAAATGCTATTTATCTTAACCACATCACGCCATAATTTGTAAAAGTTATCACTAGCAATTGCTCTTCTCGAAAAGTTAATTGCGAATTAATTGATAACATTTTGGAGACAATTTTTGGCGTGGTTAGTTCAACTGAACCACGGTGTCTATGGCGAGCGATAGCCCACCTATATTGGATCGGACCTCCGACCTGAGGCTGGGTGTGCTCCCAGAGACCAGTATCGTCTCACTTTCCAGGTCCGCGAATTTGGCCCCCTCACTTCACCATCCTACGATACATATTGAATGCATGGACATTGAAAAAAAGGGTGACAAACGAAGAAGCCAGGACAGCGCTGGCTTTCAGTACCCTAAGAAAACATCAAAACCAACAACCTCACCATCAGTGAAAATTGATGTCTCCAACTCCTTTTCTGTCCTTCAAACAAATGAAGAGCAAAAAAATGATTCAGTACCTAAAAAACCACCTTCTATAGTTCTCAACGCTAACACCAAAATATCTGCGATTCATAGTTTAATGACAATCAATAATATCACAGAATACTACATTCAAAAATCGAAAGATTACGTAAAAATATTCGCTGATGATATTGAACTCCACAATAAAGTAAAAAACATTCTTATTGGCTGTGGAAGCCAATTTCACACATATGCCCCTCGTGGTGCTACTAAGCCTTGTATAATTTACTAAGCCTTGTATAAGGATGGTATAATTTTTTCTTTCCAAAAAAATAAAAAGAAATTACCTAAAAAGTTTACGATAGAAAAAGTAAAGAAATCCATTTCCAGGACAATATTATACCTAGGAATCAAATTTGACCGACACTTGACTTTTACAGGTCACTTTAGAAAAAAAATAAATCAGGTTAGAAACAAGTCGTACAGACTAGCCCATCTCCTCACCTCGCCACACTTAAGTTTGCGACTGAAAATCATTATTTACAGCAGCTTCATCCGGCCAGCTCTGCTGTACGGTGCTCCTATGTTTCCTCATATCACACAGCACACAGCGAAGAAATTACAGCAATTTCAAAATGGGGTGGTCAAAAAAATATGCAGAAGCACTTCACTCTGGAGGGAAAAAACTCTCAATGTCCATACAATTTTGAACATCCCAACTGTACAAGAGTTTATGAAGCGACGCCTGATTAAGTTTTTTGAAACTACAAAACAAATTGCGAATCCGCTAGTTTCTAGCTTAGTACCTCCACCAGCCCCAAAACGGTGGCAAAATGCTGTTTTATCTGAGTAAGTTAATATAGAATAAGATAGGCTTAAGAGGTAATTTTAAGGACACCAAACAGCCAGAAGCGAGCCCCGTCGCAGATATACTTCATTTTGAAAATAATTTTAAAACATTTAAGAACTCCATAATTCCTTAAAATGTATGCAAGTTACAGAAAAAGGAATAATTTAGTAACGAAAACAACTAATTAAGAATTTTAAATTAAGGGGATAAGGAAAAAAAAAAAAAAAAAAAAAAAAAAAAAAAAAAAAAAAAAAAAAACTAAGCCTTGTCGTAAATTTGTTATCCTCAATTTAGATGTTGATCACGACATATCGGAAATCAGAAAGGCCCTGATGTTAGTAAATGGCATCTTGGATGTCCGAAGAATGCAAAAAACAGATCCTAGTGGCAACAGACATGAAATACCTCCCGTTCTCGTTACCGCTGCGGCTGACACAAAAATAGAAGATATTAAGGCCATAAGGCATATTAATAAAGTTCTTTTCAAAGTAGCCCCATATAAAGAACAGAAAGGAACTCCACAGTGCTATCGTTGTAAGCAGCTTGGGCACACAAAAAACCACTGCTATCGGCTGCCGGTCTGCGTTCGATGTTCAGGACCTCACGACATCAAAGACTGCCAACGAGAGGTTAATAAGATCAGATGTACAAACTGTTCAGACGAACACGTAGCTTCATATCGCCAATGTCCGAAAAGGATAGAGTTATTAGCACAGCTACAAAAGAAGAATAAAGACACCGCCAACAAGAATGCTCAAGCAAAAATCAATCCTTCTTTCTCAGCAGCCGATTTTCCAGAGATACCTCAACTGCCTTCTGCTAAAACCATCTTCACTAAGACACTATTTAACGAGGACCGGACTCCACCACCCTGGGTAGATCAGTTCACAACAACCCTAACCAATTTTATGAACACTATCACAAATCAAATAACCCAACTTATTCAGACAGTCGTTTCTCTCTTCACCAACAAACATGCGTAATCAGCATACCATCATAAATTTCAACGCCAACGGATTTTTAAAACGCAAAGAGGAAATCGAAGTGTTATTATCTTTAACTCGCCCGTCTATCGCGGTCTTCACCGATACAAAATTAGTACAAGAAGTACAAATTTGTGGTTACTCGACAATCTCCGATGATAGTCAGGACCCGCATGGAGGAGTACTAATAGCAGTTCGGAAGGGAATAGTTTGGAAGGAGATTTGGGAAGTAGGCATGTAGTTACCCTAAACTCCACAGTATATATGATGTAGATGTATTATTTTCACAATAATAGTCATATCTAAATATCTCTATTGTCTATGATTCATTAACAAACTAGTACGCTGAAGATAAGGCAGGATAAAGAGTTATTTATTATTACATTTTATTATTATTGTTATGCCCCAGTGAGATTAACTGCCCAAAGTTTATTCGAGCTAAAGTTGACCGTTCAATAATTGGCTGTTCTTTATTACAGATCTTTAAAAAATGTTAAATTTCAAAATGAACTTCGTTTATCCTGCGATTATTAAATAATGACTGAATGGATTCTTCAATATACATCCAATTATTTAAGAAAGATAAACAATAAGCGAATTTGACCTCCAGACAACCTGCCCCTGGTCCATTTCTCACCAAATAGCATCAGGTAAGTTATAGTTCTCACGGTAGTATGCGGGTTGGACAATAGCCCATATTATAGTGGTTTTTTTTTTCTAAAATCAAATATTTGTCCTACATTATTCGGAAGGTCGAATCATCACCTGAATAATTGTTCGTCTCCTTAAACATTACTGAAGTAATTATTTTATTTAATTAATTATTTTTTGGGAGATTATTTATATTGGTGTACTGGAAGCAGAAGATAGGAATACCGCGCAGAGCTAATAATTATATATAGAAGTTCACTGATACAGAGTTATGTTATGGGAAAAAAAATATAATATGGTAAATATATCTCTTTATTTTTAAACTAACAATATGTGTTTGAGTTATATACATTATTCTAAAAATTAATAACTTAAATGTTTACTTTGAATTGGACGTATGTAATTCTGTTTTATCAAGGGATCGGAGTTTCCATCGAATAAATATTTATCAGAATAGTCGTGAGCTTTCTAACGTTGCTAACTTGCGAAGCCATAGTAACTGAAATCCTGCATAAATTACAGGCACGTTTTGCATTGTCGTGAAACACAAAAACGTCGACCAGACTAAATTATATCCTCTAACCGGATGGATTACTAACTATGGCGTTTCCTATGGTTTTTGAGGTCAGTTTTCAGTGAATTTAAATAAAAAAACACATCAAATATGAGACTAGATTATACGGACTTTTATCAAGATATTTAAAATTAAATCTCGGACAGCCAATGTGCACTAAGATGTAGTTGTTTCGACGAACTTGGACCTATATTTCAGAACAGCTAACAACCTATTCGAACTTTCTACCAAACCTTATCAGGAGATCATATACACACATATTTGTACTAGCTGACTAATACGATATATAGTCATAATAACATGACAGGCAGTAATAGGATTGATCATCAGAATATAATAGATGTGAAAAAAGGTAGTTAAAGAAAGAAATTTGTATTCGTATAAATTACGTGATCATCATTGACGAATAGAATGATTTATTATTTTATTTTTTGTAACAAAATCATTAAAATGTATTTAAACAGTTATTTTTCCCTCGTGTTTTCATGTTTTAATAATCAGTTATAAAGATACAAATATAACTATCAAGTTTTATTCGATGGAAAATTCGGTTTCAAATTGGAAAAGAAAGAAAATAATTTTATTTATATTACAAAGATATGAATGTAGATTAAACCATATATCATCTATCTATATTTATACCCATATTTAACCTTGTATTTTTTTGTGACATAATGCTGTTTAAATCCATTAATTATCGAAGCCTATTTTTTTTCTCTTTTAATTTCAAAAACGTGTTGGTTCGTTTAGACTCTAAAAATGCTATCTTATAATTTTTTAATCGAATTAACAATATTATGGCGTTAAACGCCTGAAATGTAACTTGTGAAGCTTCTACTCAATAAAAAAAATAGTCGACTCCTTCTTTAATGTTCTTGTACTTTAAATACTGAGATGAATACTTAGGAAAAAAAAAATAGGTGGCTCTGGTAGCGTCACCGAGCTCCGCTGGGATGGGGATTTAATTTTTAAAAGGCCTATTCAAGGTTAACTTATTTCTAGTCATTGTTTTGAATTAATAGAACGTGTCAAGTTACAACTGATGGATGTTCGGATTTTGCTAAAGGCAATGATAATGCCCTTTCACTTTTTTTTTTCTTCTTCAGCTATATGTTATATAATTATATATAATAATGACAGTCATTTATTTTTAATTTATTGGCTATTATAGACATATAAGCCATGGAGTTTGGCCCGTTTGGTTTTAGCGGTTGTTAATATTAAATAGTAATATCATAAATATATATACATACATATGGCATAGTTATAAATGCATACATATAAATGATAATAGCATGAATATAAATGAATAGGTAAATTCCAATTGCTTACTAGGACATCTTAGTAAATATTATCACACAAATTATATGGATTTGTTGTCTCCTTCAATATATATATATATATATTTTTTTTTGCAAAAATAAATAAATTTTATGTATATTAACCACATCATCAATATTTAGAATAATTTCTAAGGATGGATTGATTAATGTTTTGAACGATTTAATTCGTCAGGTAATATGCCCTTTCAATACTGAGCTTTCGGTGTTATGTTCATGACACCATTTATATTTTTCTCCTGTTTTTAAATTGAAAGTGGTATTCTTATTAAAAAGTTGTAAGTTTTCAGTACCTGATATTGATAGTTGGCTATCAAGTTTTAGTTTATTTATTATAATACAATATAATAAAGGTCAGAATGGCACACACACACACACATATATATATATATATATATATATATATATATATATATATATATATATATATATATATATATATATATATATGAAACAATCTAAATCATCTCTTTACATTGTAATTTTATTTTTTACATTGAAATTATTCGGGTTTTAGGTCTTTCACCTTTACTTCTTCTTAATTTTCTTTATTTAAAGTTTCGATCCTCCGTCACAAACATAACAGTGCTCCGTAGTTAGCCTGAGTGGTGTGCCGGTGCTCAATAAAATTCTTTGTTTTGAAAAGGATCCCATTTTTGTGACGGAATAAAAAAATAAGTAAACGTTAAAGAACTAAAACCCGAAAAGGCCGATGATTTAGATTGTTGCATATATATGTATGCCATTCTGATCTTTACAATCATACTCATGGAACACATCAAATCATCACTATCATCATTCAAGTCCCAAATGTTCCAGAACAGTAGCTCAACACTACTGATATTTTTAATAAAATATCAGACTTCGAGTAAAAAAAAAAAATGTATTTATTGATAATTTTTAAATGTATTTATCTTTTATTACAATGAAGAAAAATAAATAAATGTGTAATAAAAGGAAGTCAAGGAGTACATTTTTGAGTGTGAAGTATTAACTAAAACTTCCTAAAAAAATATAAAAGAAAATAAACTAATTGTATATCTTAATTTTACATTTCTGTTGTTCTTTACACGGTCACAGAATGAAATTATTTTTATATTATCTATATTGATATTATTCAATGAATCTGAAATTAAGAAATGTATTACTGTAAAGTATTTTAGAAAGATCAGGTAAAGGTGAATGGAGATATTGTATTGCACGCCATTGAGTCGATAATGCTTCATGGCATTAGATGCAATAACAATGAGCAGTTGAAGTGATAAGGAAACGATGCATTGATACGAGATTTGATAAGATTTGTGATAAGAGAGAACAACCTGAGAGATGAGGATAGATATTTGCGGCTGTGGGGTCACCGGAAGTGGCCAGTTACTGTCCGGACCTTGGCACCACATCAGCCGCCCACTTCCTCCCAGCATCTGCACTCTTCATCTCCCTCGTCTTCTGATCCTCAAGAAGTCCCTACATCTTGGATGGATACTACCTTGTTTTCTCCAGATATAGTAACCAAATTGACGTAGAGACAATTCAATGTTGTTCGGTTCCCTTCAACTAGATGAATCTTATAATCAACGTTATCCTCAACTGTTAATACGGCCGGTGTTTAGATTTAGTATCACCAATAAACAGTTAAAGTTCGACTTGTTTGTTCAACATTTTTTTGTTCTTTACAACTGTATAATAGAATACAACGAGTAAATTTGACTGAAATATATAAAGGCATGAAACACATGTAGAGAAGCTTCTCAATGGAAGCACCCTAAAAATATTCTAAACTAGAAGGTCTCGGGGTCATCTCCTTTTCAGACGCCTCGAAGGATTGTCAGGAATTGAAGAGGAAGAAAAGGATCGAGACTAAAGGTTAGGGTGGAAATGGAGTTTTATGGAAAGGAATGATATCTAGATCGAACCAAATCAGCAACATACGGAACATTAAGGTCTTTATTCGTAAAAAAGTAAGGAGCATTATGGATTTCGGATTGTAGGGATCAGACACGGGAAGAATTCGATGGTTTAGTTGAGCCCAAAAGCTCTACTCCGTAAGTCCACATCGGCTTTATGATAGTTATGTAGATGAGTCTTTTGTAGTTAAGTGGAAGATTAGGGCGTTTGTCTAGTAGGTGTTGAAGTAGTCAAAAACGTTGTGCAGTTTTTTGTCGTTTCAATCTTGTATGAGGGTGTTTGTTAAACATGAAATTGAAAATACTAAAGTCATCTAAATCATAGAAACTAGAATCAGAACCATATCTCAGTAAAGCAAAATACTAATATTATACCATAATTATTTGGATAATAAACACTTTTTTTCATTAATATTTGAATGATTCTGAATAAAAAGTTTTAAATGTACAATAGATACAATATTAGGATGTTCTTCGAAGTTTTTAAAATTATTTACCGAAATACATTTTAAAATTTCCAATTATAAATGATAATCTCAAAGGACTATTTTTTAAAATTAGACATCGTAATAAATAGTTCTGAAAAATACTCTTTTTTGTTAAATTATTTCAAGTAAAGAATAAGTTCTCCTCTTTTCCTTTTTATTTCAGAATAAGAACTTTTGAGTAAAAACAGGAGTTCCACAGAGCACTGTACTGGGATCATTGCTATTCGATATCTACGTCAAATTCGTACGAGAATGGTCACACTTTATTAGCCACTTTTGCAGACGATATAGCAGCACTCTTGACATCTTACAAAACCAAGTTCTAGTGTCTTGTTACAAAACTACCTTGACGATATATCTAGTTGGGCTACTAGAGGAAGTACAAATGAATGAAACAGTCTATTCATTGTCTTCAGGCTAAACTATAGTTTATGTCCAGAAGTATATTTAAGCCGATGCCTGCTAAAGAAAAAGTACGATATCTGGGACTTTTTAAGACAAAATACTGACATGGAGGACCCACATTTCACTTAAAAGGGCTTAACAGCTGGAGAAACAGTTTAAATTATTATTATGATTACTTGACAGACTATAAAAAACGAAGTACTCATGAAACTCTTATCCATATAATTCACTCTTTCCAATCCAAAGTTGTACAAGAAACTCTCGATACACCAATCTATGTGACAACACTCCACAAAGAGCTGGACTTCTATGTAAAATCCAAAGACTGGATTTTTAAAAATTTCCAAAATAGACTGGTTTATAACATGAACCGATCGGCTTAAACACCACGGGCTCGAACAACCCAATTTATACACAATGCATCTAAAGATATCCCAAAAACTTCACATCCCATGTTTTTTGTATACATAGCTATTTTTAGTTTGCTAACCTTCTGCATGTAATTCATATTGTATCAATACCATATTTACTTCTAACACAATAGGGGTACTCACTACGTTTGCTATAGCATGCTATTTGTGTTATTTTGCTAAACCCGTCGAGTTTCTACAGTTATTTCCTGTATAAAATTGATGGGTTTAGCACAATAGCACAAATAGCATGCTATAGCAAACGTAGTGAGTACCCCTATTATAGAATATTAAGTATTCAAGAATTTAATTACGTCTAAGTATTCCTACCCTGCATTAATACTCATTGCCTAAGATTGTGGCAGATTGTATTATTTCTAAATAAATAAAATTTAAAAAAATAAAAAAAGTATTCCTACGGCCTATCTTGGTATCGTCTTGATGTAAGTACGGGTCTAGTGGCATCGCCTGCTGAGTATTTCATCAGCTCTGAGTTGTCTACTCCGTGTGAAAAACCTGGTCTATTCCACCTTGCGAGTTAATACCTATCTTGTAATGAAACTATACCCGCTGTGACCAGTTTCACTGCTTCCTGCTAACATCTCGCCTTGATGACTTCTCATTGACATTCTGAACGGTTAGTGTAAGTGCGGTTCAAGGGGAGGCCTCGGTGTGACTTCCACTGACCTACCTACCATGGTCGGCTAAGTACCCAGAATTTTATATGTAAGGTCCGAAGACAATAAATTTGGTTTCCTCAAAGCTATTGAATCCGAGAGTATATGCTACCTCTATACAAAAAGCATCTTCTTTAATATCATTAAAAAACAAATTATTCCATCATCTCCTCAGTAATAATTCTTCCTAAAAATTGTATACAAAATTAAGAATAATAGTCATAATGATGGAGTTTTGTTGACCGTTGAGAAATTAGATGAGGAAGATGGTTGGGGGTGCGGTCATAAATTAAAAACACACATTTAAAATAAGTGTTATTTTAATTTAAAATAATTTTAAAGTGTTACGTCGGCACATAATTAAAATAACACTTATTTTAAATGTGTGTTTTTAATTTATGACCGCACCCCCAACCATCTTCCTCATCTAAGAATAATAGTCAGTTTTCACTCTAAAATGAGGAACACTATAAATATGTTAACAAAAACTTTTATTTTTTTATTTTCTTTCTATGAGTTTATGACATTAGTGTGAGGTACAATTATAGTATCTCTGCATTCACCTGTGTTTAGAATAGTCATGTATGTACTGTTGTTGTATTCACTACTTTATAAATAATATAAGTATAACCCTAAGTTTGTTTTTTTAATATTTTTATTTTTACACCAGAATACAGAAGTCTCAGTTTCTGTACTTTTCTGTTATTCTTAGGTGACACGAGATCTCAGGATAAAATTGTCTTTTCTTTCTTTCTTTCTAAACTAAGCCTCCTCGTGCCTATGGCAGATCTCAGGTGACAAATAGAATTTTTATTAACATTTTTAAACATGTTAAAAATAAATTGTTTCAATTAGTAACCTCTATTCCATATGCACTTCTATAGATCAACGAGTTTCATTATACTAGAAAAAGAAGTGGGTACCATTAGAAATATTTCCAAAATGGTATTATTAAGTAAATGATGAGATCATCAATACTAATGATGAGGTTGTTAGCAATAAAGAAACCTCTCTAACTCCTAAAAATCTTTTTTTACCATGAGAACTTTTTTTTTTCATCTCCTGAACACATGGCTATCCCACTGCTATCATAACGCCATAAGTATCAAAAATTATCTAAATGTTATGATAGATCGTGTAATAAGTACAATGATTCTGTTAACCCCATCAGTAAGTGTTCTAAGAACACCAGTCTCTCCAAGGTTGTTTAACACATAAATGCTTTTGCTGAAGTGAAAGAACTTTAAGAAGAAAGGAAATAGAATTATTTCTGGACACTCAACTGAATATATATGAGCGTAAGAGTAATATAAAAAAAAATAATTTAGTATAAATAAATTGATACAAGATTATTATTAATAATAATTTACAGTTTGCCACAAGACTAAGAATGTTAATACAAGTTGTAGTGCAAGTACCAATCTCATGTTATACTTATGTGATTTTTGTAGTTTAACAAATTTAGGCTGATGAAGTTATTAAACAGTAAGAGAAATTAAAAAAAAAAAAAAAAAAAAAAAAAGATTAAACATAATAATGAATATAATTAGTTGACCGTTGAGAATTACTGAAGGAATTAGTCCGGGTGGCGGTCATTAAATGAAACAACTGAATAGTTTCAACTAATTTATTGTTTGCCAACGTTTCGACCCCCATTGTGGGTCATCATCAGAGCGTCTGGTAGGCGAGTGGAAACTAGTGTCTGTTTTGGGGGAATCGCGATTTTAGTGAAGAGAAAATATGATGGTGGTCATTATTAGCATTACCTGAAGAAAGGTGGTAAGTGGTGGAAGAGAATAAATTTTGAGTCTGGGAGAAAGATGTATCCAGAGAAGTAATTGAAAAAAGAGAAGTAACTTGGGAAGAAGGCGTATGGGGAGTTTTAGTATAATGTTGAGTTGGGAGGTGAGTCAAAGATCTATTAGTATTTAATCTAGTGTTATAGCGGTGTGATGGTCTAGAAGAACCCAAAAGAGAGGTTGATTGAGGGTTTAGTCGTTGTGGTGGTGATCGTGGAGTTGTTACCTTTTTTGAGCTGGAATTGTGGTGATAAGAAAAACTTGAGTCACCTGGAGGTGTAGAAGAGATGGTTTGTTGAGATGAGAATGCCTGCTGTTGTTGAGTTGTAGATTGTATGTCCTGTCTGCGATTTTGTATTCTGGCACTGCGGCGGAGAGTTGAGGTGGATGTATCTTTTTGTTGTTGTTCCCGTGTTCTTTTCATCATTGTGGATATAATTAGTTGACCGTTGAGAATTACTGAAGGAATTAGTCTGGGTGGCGGTTTTTTTTCTAAAACTAGTTTCCACTCGCCTACCAGATCGCCCACAATGGGGGTCGAAACGTTGGCAAACAATAAAATAGTTGAAACTATTCAGTTGTTTCATTTAATGACCGCCACCCGGACTAATTCCTTCAGTAATTAAACATAATAATATAATGAATATATATAATGAGAAGTAATAAATAAAGAAAGCAGTAAACTGAAGTAAATGTATTTAATTACTATTTGTTAATGTTAATGTCTGTGTATGAGTACCAGCTGAGCAATGAAGTCGATGCAAGTTATCATCTTTCCTAAACAGTTTCATGTCGGAATGAAGTTCTGTCAAGTTATAGACTATCCAGGATAATCCGAGAGATGAAGGTATCAAATACCATTATAACAACAACCAACTGGCGTATCAGGTAACGAAATAAACATTTCCGTTACATTATCTTGTCACAGCTTTGCCCTTGTTCCTATGCTAGAATCAAGTAATACATTTTCTCTTCACTATTTAAATTTGTATAATTATTTATTTTTTTCATAGTCTCTTCTGTTATATCTTCTCAATAGCTAAGTTATTTGAGAATTAATCTTTCTTTATCTATAAGTATGCATTTTAAAGATGTCTGTCCACATAATAATCTCTATAGATAATCTTGTTCATAATTTACAATCAAGTAATGGGGCTGACCCCTTGGTTTTTGAAGGACTTTCTTTTTTTAAATTTAATTTAACATTGTATTATACAACAAAATACAGTAAGTAAATGTGATAATTAATCATATGGGCTTGATACAGGCATGTCAAGAAAATACCCAGCGCTTAATTGTTCATTTAATGTAGTTGGTGGCGAGGCCATCGTCTTTTCAGCCGCCTTGGGGGATTATCAGGGATGGATGGTAATGAGAAGTGCGGACGGTAAATTGGTATTAAAGGAGATATATCTGTCTTCGGCTAAATCTGCGACGAATGGGATATTTAGGTCTTTATGGATTATTTTATTTGTGACAAAGTAAGGGGCATTTAGAATCTTTCGGAGGATTTTGGATAGCAAGGATTGAATGCAGGAAGACTTGGATGGTTTGGTGGATCCCCATAACTCAATATGTCCAAATAGGCCTAATGGTGGTTATATAAATTAATTTTTTGTGGCATGTTGAAAGTTTTAAGCGTTTGCCAAGTAAATATTGAAATAAACGGTATCTACGAGCTGTTTCTAAATGACTTAAATCTGAAATTAAAACTTAATTTTTATCAAACGCTGAGGTATTCTAGAAGATGCCAGCTTACAATTTATAGGACTTTACCGATTCAAAGAACTTCTTATTTCGCTTTGATCTGAATTCGGAAATTTTGGCCACTTTTAATTCCTCATTGACCCTAGGATTCAGCTCTTTGGAATGACGTCCCATTAACAAGTTTCCCTTGTACGTTATTTTAAACCGATTGCAAACGTTTTTCGGCCGTCTTAGCAACGCAAGAAAAAAATGGTGTACCATAAAATAGAGTTAGGCGTATGATGGTTATATATATTGATGTCTTTAGTCGAAGAGGTTGACTTGAAGAACTAATTAAATGGCTAGACTAAGTTGAGGTTTTCATTTCACCGCCTTAATTTTTTTTAAAAAGTGGACTGAAAACTTCATGAGTCCGTCAAAAGTTACCCCGAGATAGCCAATGTGTTGATATTATATTTAATTTCGCAGTTTTTTATTTCAAATTTTGACGGCATTTTTTGTTTCATTTTCGAAATAAGTATACTAATCCTCCTTCGTTTTATCCGCCTTTACATAAATTCTAAACATTTTCAGCTTTTTCTGTTATGATTTGGAATTTTAAGATTATGATTGATGTTGTCAAAAAAGTATTGGGTTGTGTCATATGAAATGTCCGTTTTCAAGGTATAGGAATTTTTATTAAAAATACGATATGAAAACATGATAATTTTATCAGAAGTATTTACCTTCTTTTTCTACACATTTTTTCCAACGTGATACCAACTTTTTATCTCTGAACTGAAAAACTGAGCTCTGAAGTGAAACAAAATCTGAAAACGCACTTTTCACTTAATCATCATTTTCAAAAAGTTTTCCTTTGACGAAGTTTTCTAAATTCCTGAACAGGTGGTAATCTGTTGGAGACTAGTCGGGAGTATATGGTGGGTGCGGAAGAACTTCGTAGCCCAGTTCTTTCAATTTTTGCACGGTATGTCATGCTACCGCTCAGTGAGATCATGAGGTACCCATGTATCGAGCTTTTTTACTTTCCCAATACACTTTAAATGTCTGGAAACGGTAGATGCACTTAGTTTAGTTGTGCTAATACTGCATTTAGTTGTGCTGAGAGTCCTTTCGTTTAATAAGTATATTTCACAACTATATATTTATATAATTCTTTTTCACTCATAAATTATTAAAAAAGAGACTCCCGTAAAAGAAAATCACTGATCAGCTAACCGATAAGTTTATTGTTTTTTAAGAATATCCGATTAATAATGTAAAACCACAAGACCATTCGGTGTCAGAAGTATTCGGAAATCGTAATATCCTGTGGTTTAATGGTTTCAAATGTTCATATTCTCACTAATCTTCGACATAATTTTATGTTCTAAACGATTCTTCTCCCTCATGTTACATATACCTAACCTTGGAAAGAATGTTTTTATAGTGAGGCCCTAAAATAAAAACGCAACGATCGAACAACGGCTTCGAATAATTTTTAAAAGAGAAAATGTTGAAATGTTAAAAAAAATTTATGACAATATGTGGATAGCCATGTATAGTCTAGATAATATAATAATAAAATATAAAAGCAAAAAACTGAGCGTCCAAAAAATATTGAATGTTAAATTTAAAATACTGATTATTTATCAAATAAGGAAATAATACCTCGAAAGAATAAACCTTAGATTATTTCTGAATTTTTCATAACTTCTGAATTCACTACACAATAAGTGTTTCAACTGTTCGCCGCGTTCTAAAAAAATATGACGAAAAGAAAAACATAAGTAAAGGCACAAAAGTACGGAAAGCAAGCAAGGCAATAAGAGAATACGCTGAATGTTTGTAACATTTTATTAAAGAGAGGGTTGATGAATTAACATGTTTACAGATGACTCCAATACTAAAATACATAGTTCTTACGCAAAAATTATGGTTAGGGGGAAACCAAATAAAGAGTTTAGTATGCCATAGTAAAACATCTTGAGCTGTCAGTGATAGGTCTGTTTTTCTTTGAAAAAGTTTAATTACATTGGATTCATGGACAGAATTATTGAAAAGTTTATGTATTTTTAAGTACGAAAAGCCGGGATTAAAAGTTATAGAAAAATAAGGAATAAATTAAATTTGTAACATAAGAGCGACCAGGACTCTGGGGACATATATACGTTATCTATTCTGATTTAGTAGCTGCGAAATTTTCAAAAAGTTCTCGAAATCCCTCTTTCATTATTTCTCTTAAGATTTAATTATCTATTTGTGGTCCTACTAAAATGGAAGATCAGGAAATACTATATTAAAAATGAAAATGGCCTCAAGAAACAATAAGTGATTGAGTGGTTATTCCAATATTATTTATTTCACACCAAAAAATCAATAAATTAGTGAGGTCGATTCCTAGCTATTGTCTAACTTCCTTCTAACATTAGTGGTTAACAACTCCTTAAAAACATAAAATATAAGTTATTAGCCAGTGAATTACGGAATAGTTACAGGTTCCGAATACTTTTGACACTCATTGCATATTACTTAACACCTTTCTAATTCAGGAGACTAAATATTGATTTGTTCTGACCTCCATAGTGCCTGACATGTACTGCAATTTTTTCATTATTAATAGGACTACGTCTTTATTTATAATAATACTACTGAAACAATGAATACACAATCACATAATATTGCTTAGTAACTGGAGAAACTGTCAGAACTGATGGAATGACTATCAGTTGTTATCTGATACTAAATCATAAGACCTTCTGGTCTAATCTTACATGATTAACTAATCCAACGTAGACTTGATTTTAATACAATTTGTACCGTTTCTCTTTTATCTTCTTGTGGAAAGTTTTTTTTTCTTTTAATAAGATAAATATAAAAAATGAATTATGAATCCCAAAAAGAACTGGTTAAATAAATTAAAATAAATTAAATTGAGCTCCGGAAAATTTTATTATTTAGCAATTAGAAATAAAACGTGAAATTCGAAATCAAATTTATTATGTTGCTTTTATCTCATATTTCATTAGTTTTTTTATCACTTCAGTTTGCACTGGGATTAGTAATTTATCCTTTCTCCCCGATCCTCTTCTCGCAGACCTCTAGCTGTCATTCCGTCTTTTACAAAACAAAAAAACATGTTTTTCCTGAATTTTGCTAAAATAAGGAAGTATTCTTTGATCTTCTATTCTTTCTTTATTTCCCCATTCCCATCCAGTAACTAAATCAGTGAAACCACCTGTTTCCAATATAATTTAATATTTTTTGCTCCTGGCCAGTTAAACTTTTGATTGTATAGGGAGCTATTTACTGAAGCTTTGTTATACTATAGCTTTGACTAAGGTAGTCCATACTATTCGAGAGCCAATAATATTTAGGTCTCTGAGTGTTAATGTTCCACGTTTCAGAATTGAAAAATTCCTAATAATTTAGTATGCGCTGAAACGACTGGTGGGGTTAAGAAGGTCTGGTAGGTCGAGCGGTTGGCGGCAGGATATTTTTAAGTCAAATATCGAGGGCTTTGGCTTGGATTGTGATCATTTGACGAATCCTTGTCAAAACATTTAGTCGTATCGGCATTGAACCTTTGGACTCACTAACTCTATTATTATTATTTATCATTGAATACGTTTCAGTATAAAAAAAATAATCATATTCCTATTTTCACATTAATTTTAGGGCTCAATAGTTCCATCTAATATATGATATTGTTTATTGTTTTTTAGAGAAAACACATCAATCAGACATTGTCGCAATAGATTACCTCAGCTCAATTGCAGTTAAAGAGAAACTGAGGAGTACACGACTCAATGGAAAAAAAAAGAAAACAAAATATTGTCTAATAGCCCCCTGTATTTTGCAATCCAGGCATGTTTTGATTTTAATGAAACTAATAAACACAATCCCGGAACTACACAGGTTATTTTTCCATATTCAACATTTGTATGCGTCCGTTATATTTTTCTGAAACTCCATTCCTTCCAATATCCGGGGCTCCCAAACTCTTTCAACATTTAAGTCCCGTCTATTCATATCAATGCAAATCCCAAGTAGATGATAATTTAGAGAAAATCGACAAACGAAGGAGACCGATACGTTTATTTATTTATTCAAATTTTCATCTTCATGTGTACATCCAAAAGCGAATATTGTTTGAAACGATTATTTTTTTAAAGATGTTAAATATAAATATTTATTTGCAAACATTCTGAAGAATTGCAATTTCCTTTTCTTTTTTAAAATGTATATTTTTCTGTTCTTTAAATTATATTTTTTATTAACATTTTATAGTTTTTATTAACATTTTATATTTTTTATTAACATTTTGTTAACATACCAATCGTAACGGATGTAATTAAGCTATACTACAAGAAATTTCACGACTCACTCGCTGGACATCCAAACCTTCTAGTACAAACATTACTGACAGACACACTTCCCCAACACCCACCAAAGAAACTGCAACGCCTCTGGAGCAGAGATCTGCTTCTTTAATAAAGAACTTCCACGCTAGAAGTGCCTTCACTGGGAGGTTTCTTCACTCACGAATTCAGAAGAATCCTGAAGGAGGTTCAACGTAATGATTATCAATGTCACAATATATGACCAAAGGCATTTGTATATTACTTGTTAAATAAATAAAATTTAAAAAAATATTTTTTTTTCTTTCCTCATGCTATCATAATTTTTTTTACGTAGTTCATACATTTTAACTAGTATTTATCATTTGAGTTATTTTATTTGTTTATTTTATTATTTTAACCAAATTGTTTTCAATTATTTTACTCTTAGACTCCAATTTTAAATCCACTTATTATTTCCTGTTATATTATTCTGAAGGGACTTGTCCCAGAATAAGTAAAGAATTATTATTATTAATAATAAGAAGGAGGATAGAGAAAAATATAAGGACATCATCGGAAAATATCTAAACACTTTAGCTTGAAGGTTTTCAGTTGTTTTTTATTATTATTTAATTTATTTTTATTTTTTTATGAATGTTGACGTTTTAAGATTATGAGGTAAATCTATTATAATTGTCACGAATCCCACGGCCGAAAGAAGGATCAGAATCTCGAACATCCGGCTTATGAGAGATCTGATAAGAATTTAAAAGAAAGTATATCTTATGATTTTATTTTGTTTCTATTATAAAGTAATATAAAAAAAAAAAAAAAAAAAAAAAAACTTTAAAAAACGATGAGGTAATTTTGTGCATTACCTCTAATGCTCAACTTATTTATTCTTTAGTTAAATTCTTTCATACTTTGATTTTTATATTAATACTAAAATTTTATTTACAATAGGACTTTGTATCATTATCCACACATTATGACATTTCAGTTGGCGACCTTTTACTTAATAAAGGATTTGGAAAAAAACCTCAGAATTTTCGACTTTATGTTTGTAAGGTTTTAGAACCTGACGATGTAAGATACATCAGTTTGTTTTACAAAAGAATAAAGCAAAGTTATAGGTTTGTCCCAACTCAAGAGGAAGCTTATTTTAGCTCTAGTGAAGTTACATTGAGGGCCAGGGGAGCCCGTGGCTGAGTGGCTAGCGCTCTAGTCTCTCATGTTACAGGTTGCGAGTTCGAATCCCAGCCCCGGTGGAGCTTTTATAAGGATGTAATATAACGAGGATTCACTCGCAGTCTCTCCTCCGGGTATGAGAGACCCGTCAGCCAAATGGTGGCCAATCACAAAATTAGGCGTAGAGAGTGATGACCCTACACTATAAATTGCATCGTGAAACGCGAGTGTAAACTCCCCAGTAAATTATACCGCGAGGCCCAGAGCCTGCACGGGCTGTCGCGCCACTGAAAAAAAAGAAGTTACATTGAAGTTGAAAGTGCGAATCGGATCTTCTAAATCTGCCATATTCTTGGGGTCTGTTTAATTTATCATGATCAAAGTGTAGTTTAATTCATCATTTACTGACATTTCTTCTTCTTCCTATAGAATCGTGATGCATTAGAACTTCTTTGGAATATATGGTACATATTTTCTAGAATATAAGTGAATAAAATGACCTAATTTCTATATCTAAAATATTTCATTAGAAAAAGGAATTTAATAAGCACTTTAAACTATTCTCATTCACCCCATGTGTTGTAAAGAGGAACACAATAACATTTTCAGTGTCGTTCCTATTCACACCTACTGTGGGATGAGATGAATGGAAACATTAATATGTATGTATATATATATACACAGCCAGTATATATATATATATATATATATATATATATATATATATATATATATATATATATATATATATATATATATATATATATATATATATACACAGCCAGTAAATATGCAATAGAGGAGATGTGGACCTGAGATTTGACGTATTGTTCAATTAATTGAGATAAAAAATAAATTTGTTATATTGCTCGAGATATTATTAAGTGTTCCTATTCACCCCATTTTACGGTGCTCAGGAGGAAAGCTAAGTAATTTTAGTAACGCAATTTGATGTTTGAGTAAAATACTTTCTACTTTAAATTATAGTATTCATCCATCACACGTCTACGACTCACCGACTGCAAAGTACTCAGCTTTCCTTCTTAGTACTTTTTGTTTTCCCCGTGATGTTAATCTTTAAGTATCTGAGCACTTTTTTTTATAAGTCTACCAGAGTAGAGTTTACTACCTAAGGTTTACTACCATTTTATGACCATGTAGAATTTATACATGGTCATAAAATGGTCCATTAATAAGTTATTAAAGCCATTTTGCTATTAGAGAACTTAAAATCGATTCTAATATTCCAAATTTATAACAAAAAAAAAATGCCATGCATAGGAATATGTAAACACGTAATAAATGTCTTTCTATTACCCGAAGATAATAGAGTATTTGTATGAACTATGTTCGAGCGCGCGATCTTAAAATATTCAATTTTATGACTACAAAGGCATAATAAAAGACCTGAATATTAAATAAATCAGAAGAATTAAAAAAAAAAAAAAAGATAAAATAAAAATAAAAGTATGGCTTCAATGAAGAAATTTTAAATATGTAATATTTTGTCGATGTTATAGTAAATCTTATCCTGACATTCTTATAAAGTAAATTGAATCAGAAATCAGAATTGAAAAATTCCTAATAATTTAGTATGCGCTGAAACGACTGGTGGGGTTAAGAAGGTCTGGTAGGTCGAGCGGTTGGCGGCAGGATATTTTTAAGTCAAATATCGAGGGCTTTGGCTTGGATTGTGATCATTTGACGAATCCTTGTCAAAACATTTAGTCGTATCGGCATTGAACCTTTGGACTCACTAACTCTATTATTATTATTTATCATTGAATACGTTTCAGTATAAAAAAAATAATCATATTCCTATTTTCACATTAATTTTAGGGCTCAATAGTTCCATCTAATATATGATATTGTTTATTGTTTTTTAGAGAAAACACATCAATCAGACATTGTCGCAATAGATTACCTCAGCTCAATTGCAGTTAAAGAGAAACTGAGGAGTACACGACTCAATGGAAAAAAAAAGAAAACAAAATATTGTCTAATAGCCCCCTGTATTTTGCAATCCAGGCATGTTTTGATTTTAATGAAACTAATAAACACAATCCCGGAACTACACAGGTTATTTTTCCATATTCAACATTTGTATGCGTCCGTTATATTTTTCTGAAACTCCATTCCTTCCAATATCCGGGGCTCCCAAACTCTTTCAACATTTAAGTCCCGTCTATTCATATCAATGCAAATCCCAAGTAGATGATAATTTAGAGAAAATCGACAAACGAAGGAGACCGATACGTTTATTTATTTATTCAAATTTTCATCTTCATGTGTACATCCAAAAGCGAATATTGTTTGAAACGATTATTTTTTTAAAGATGTTAAATATAAATATTTATTTGCAAACATTCTGAAGAATTGCAATTTCCTTTTCTTTTTTAAAATGTATATTTTTCTGTTCTTTAAATTATATTTTTTATTAACATTTTATAGTTTTTATTAACATTTTATATTTTTTATTAACATTTTGTTAACATACCAATCGTAACGGATGTAATTAAGCTATACTACAAGAAATTTCACGACTCACTCGCTGGACATCCAAACCTTCTAGTACAAACATTACTGACAGACACACTTCCCCAACACCCACCAAAGAAACTGCAACGCCTCTGGAGCAGAGATCTGCTTCTTTAATAAAGAACTTCCACGCTAGAAGTGCCTTCACTGGGAGGTTTCTTCACTCACGAATTCAGAAGAATCCTGAAGGAGGTTCAACGTAATGATTATCAATGTCACAATATATGACCAAAGGCATTTGTATATTACTTGTTAAATAAATAAAATTTAAAAAAATATTTTTTTTTCTTTCCTCATGCTATCATAATTTTTTTTACGTAGTTCATACATTTTAACTAGTATTTATCATTTGAGTTATTTTATTTGTTTATTTTATTATTTTAACCAAATTGTTTTCAATTATTTTACTCTTAGACTCCAATTTTAAATCCACTTATTATTTCCTGTTATATTATTCTGAAGGGACTTGTCCCAGAATAAGTAAAGAATTATTATTATTAATAATAAGAAGGAGGATAGAGAAAAATATAAGGACATCATCGGAAAATATCTAAACACTTTAGCTTGAAGGTTTTCAGTTGTTTTTTTATTATTATTTAATTTATTTTTATTTTTTTATGAATGTTGACGTTTTAAGATTATGAGGTAAATCTATTATAATTGTCACGAATCCCACGGCCGAAAGAAGGATCAGAATCTCGAACATCCGGCTTATGAGAGATCTGATAAGAATTTAAAAGAAAGTATATCTTATGATTTTATTTTGTTTCTATTATAAAGTAATATAAAAAAAAAAAAAAAAAAAAAAAACTTTAAAAAACGATGAGGTAATTTTGTGCATTACCTCTAATGCTCAACTTATTTATTCTTTAGTTAAATTCTTTCATACTTTGATTTTTATATTAATACTAAAATTTTATTTACAATAGGACTTTGTATCATTATCCACACATTATGACATTTCAGTTGGCGACCTTTTACTTAATAAAGGATTTGGAAAAAAACCTCAGAATTTTCGACTTTATGTTTGTAAGGTTTTAGAACCTGACGATGTAAGATACATCAGTTTGTTTTACAAAAGAATAAAGCAAAGTTATAGGTTTGTCCCAACTCAAGAGGAAGCTTATTTTAGCTCTAGTGAAGTTACATTGAGGGCCAGGGGAGCCCGTGGCTGAGTGGCTAGCGCTCTAGTCTCTCATGTTACAGGTTGCGAGTTCGAATCCCAGCCCCGGTGGAGCTTTTATAAGGATGTAATATAACGAGGATTCACTCGCAGTCTCTCCTCCGGGTATGAGAGACCCGTCAGCCAAATGGTGGCCAATCACAAAATTAGGCGTAGAGAGTGATGACCCTACACTATAAATTGCATCGTGAAACGCGAGTGTAAACTCCCCAGTAAATTATACCGCGAGGCCCAGAGCCTGCACGGGCTGTCGCGCCACTGAAAAAAAAGAAGTTACATTGAAGTTGAAAGTGCGAATCGGATCTTCTAAATCTGCCATATTCTTGGGGTCTGTTTAATTTATCATGATCAAAGTGTAGTTTAATTCATCATTTACTGACATTTCTTCTTCTTCCTATAGAATCGTGATGCATTAGAACTTCTTTGGAATATATGGTACATATTTTCTAGAATATAAGTGAATAAAATGACCTAATTTCTATATCTAAAATATTTCATTAGAAAAAGGAATTTAATAAGCACTTTAAACTATTCTCATTCACCCCATGTGTTGTAAAGAGGAACACAATAACATTTTCAGTGTCGTTCCTATTCACACCTACTGTGGGATGAGATGAATGGAAACATTAATATGTATGTATATATATATACACAGCCAGTATATATATATATATATATATATATATATATATATATATATATATATATATATATATATATATATATATATATATACACAGCCAGTAAATATGCAATAGAGGAGATGTGGACCTGAGATTTGACGTATTGTTCAATTAATTGAGATAAAAAATAAATTTGTTATATTGCTCGAGATATTATTAAGTGTTCCTATTCACCCCATTTTACGGTGCTCAGGAGGAAAGCTAAGTAATTTTAGTAACGCAATTTGATGTTTGAGTAAAATACTTTCTACTTTAAATTATAGTATTCATCCATCACACGTCTACGACTCACCGACTGCAAAGTACTCAGCTTTCCTTCTTAGTACTTTTTGTTTTCCCCGTGATGTTAATCTTTAAGTATCTGAGCACTTTTTTTTATAAGTCTACCAGAGTAGAGTTTACTACCTAAGGTTTACTACCATTTTATGACCATGTAGAATTTATACATGGTCATAAAATGGTCCATTAATAAGTTATTAAAGCCATTTTGCTATTAGAGAACTTAAAATCGATTCTAATATTCCAAATTTATAACAAAAAAAAAATGCCATGCATAGGAATATGTAAACACGTAATAAATGTCTTTCTATTACCCGAAGATAATAGAGTATTTGTATGAACTATGTTCGAGCGCGCGATCTTAAAATATTCAATTTTATGACTACAAAGGCATAATAAAAGACCTGAATATTAAATAAATCAGAAGAATTAAAAAAAAAAAAAAAGATAAAATAAAAATAAAAGTATGGCTTCAATGAAGAAATTTTAAATATGTAATATTTTGTCGATGTTATAGTAAATCTTATCCTGACATTCTTATAAAGTAAACTGTTCAAATGCTCAAAGTACTCAGGAGGAAAGATTATAAGTACACTGTTAGTAGAGGATCTGCTATATCAGCAGCACCAAAATAATAAATAACCAAAAAATATATATTTTATAATAATATATTATAAATACATTTGGTGCTAATAACCAAGAGGTTGAGCACCTATTCCAATACCCTAACCTCATCAGCACTTTAGCAATCTGAGAATGTGAGTATAGCACTCCATAATTTAAAATGAGAATTAGCCCATCTCTAGTGCCAAGACTATACTGATATCAGAACCGAACGACTTTTCGTTTTTGGAAAAGTCACATCTGACCGTATAAATGAATCAACACAGAACGTTTCCATTAATAAACTATTGACGCATTCAATAATTTAGACGGAAATAAATACAGTAAAAATTATACTATACTCATAAATTAACATGAAAAATTACAAAATATTGAAAATAATATTCAATATCCAACGTTTCTTTGAGCCACGTTTCGAGCCTACTCAGGGCTTCTCTCCACAAAGTACGGAAGCTGAAATACTATGTTGAGAGAAGTCCTGATGAAGACTCGCAACGTGGGTCGAAACGTTAGATATGAAATATTTTTAATTTTTTTTTTTTTTACAGCCGTTCGAACCAACTCTTCCTTAATTCCACGGCTAACCATTAATTATGCATTATGTTCCAACACACATTTATACCTAACCAACATTTTACTTTGACAAACCGTACAGCAAACACACCGATTAGTTTCTGGCCCTAAAGACAAACAAACCTAATGTTGATACCCTCTCTCCTAGATGAGGAGCTGAGTTCAGTGACTATATATTGAAGTGCAGCTGAATGGTGTCCATTCTACCCGCTAAATGGCTATTGTGCATCCGCCCATCCCGTTCAACTTCT
Organism: Piezodorus guildinii; assembly: GCA_023052935.1. Classification (NCBI taxonomy): domain Eukaryota; kingdom Metazoa; phylum Arthropoda; class Insecta; order Hemiptera; family Pentatomidae; genus Piezodorus; species Piezodorus guildinii. Next base: position 113,001,580 of record CM041294.1, read on the forward strand.
CTCCTCTCCCCGCCTCGTTTAAATATGTGATGAAATATTTAAATTTACGTATAACTAATTATTTTATAAGGTTATTGTTTCATTCCATTCCACATTACAGTTTAAATAACTTATCGAAAATATGCTAGCTTTATAATTAAAAAAAATCTTATTGAATATCAATATTTGAACTTTAAAAAGATTAGAAGAAAATTAATCCGGGCGGTGGTCAGGGAAAGAGAAATAATGAAACAACGTGAACTATTTGTAGTTTTTTCAACGTTTCGATCTACTTTGAAGATCATAGTCACGGCTTATTTTGTAAAGGCAGCTAGGAAAAATTTCTACATGTGTACGTCAAGATACATAGAGATGAATCTATATTATCCAATCCAATCCCGGTGTCCGTTTTACATCTCAGATCTCCATAAATTCAAATCCTCCGTTCGTTCCCTTAACACCCACACGCGGCCTTCTGTTCTGTATATAACGTCCTATCTATCCACAGCTTTCGATAGATCATTCTTGATCCGATCTCTATCCTATCTCTATGGAATTCCATTCCTTCCAGCATTTGGGATTCCCACAATCTTTCAACATTTAAATCCCGCCTATTCCCACATTTCTTGTCAATCCAATTCCCAAATATTCTCAATAAGATGCTGATTTCAGAGGAAATCAACAATTAAAGGATTTAAATTGACGGAGACTGTGGATGTAGAACGGGTGCTGGTAGTTAACGGTTTGGTAAAGGTAAGATCCTAGGAAATGTTTTCTGCGAATAGGAGGAGGGAGTCATTTTAAACCGCCGTATAAGTGGGTAATATGAGACAAATCTTAAAAAATTGTTCATAATTCACTTCAGTCTGTCCTTCAGCAATAGTCAAAGTAGAGGAAAATAAGTGATGATACAAAAGGTGTGGATATTGGAAGATGATGGGAGCGATGGAAAAATTTAAGGGTACTAATAGTTAATCGAAAGTTTTGGGCTTTATGGGTTCTCCAGGAAAGAGTTCGGTCGATGGTGATCCCTAGGTTTTTGACTGAAGAACTGAAGGTGATTCTGTGATCATATAAGATTACACTTTATATTTAAGAATAAATTTTAGTCAAAACTGATCTGTCTGCATAAAATATAGCAATTTCGAAAGTGTGTGTTAAACCTACTCTGTACATATTTACGGCCCATTCTTATTAAATTCGAGAATTTAAAATTACTCAGTAAAAATTGGGTTCGTTTAGGAAAAGTGCCTATTCGTGATATTGCGTATTCAGCAGTGATTTTTTAGGTTTCATGCATCTATTTGAAAGCTAATTAAATTTCTTACAAAACTAAAAATACAATATAACATCCACTATGAGAGGAGCATGATGCTATGATTAGTTTCTCATTATCTAGTAAACTGAATATGTTGTAGAATTAAGATAAACTTAAAGTAAATATTGCAGGACTAATAAATATATCTAGATCCACTACTAATTAAGTGATGAAAAATCGGTAGTCTTCCATTATCATTACCATTAACAGGTATTATAGAATAACATTTATCCAATATTTAATAAACAAATATAGGTATGTATATATATATGTTAACACCACTTATGCCATTTAATTTCACTTACTATATATAGTAAGGGGAAGTATTGCGATCGTGAAAATTTTCGAATTCCAGTTTTCAACGGAAATACACGTTTTAGGGTCCCCTGAGTCCAAATAACCAAGTCCCACAAAAAGGTTTGTGTGTGTTTGTGTGTGTGTGTGTGTGTGTGTGGTAACTCCCGGGCGGAAACGGTAAGTCCTATAAAACTAAAATTTCATATTTAGAACAACTATACGCCCGAGACGTGACAAAACTTTTTTCATCAAAATGAGCTAGTCAGAAGAGAGAGGCACTTTATACGATGCATTTTGCACCTTTTATCGATTCTCTCAAAAACGGTTCCGATGATTTTGATTAAACTCCATATATCGATCTAAAATTTAATGGGCTTTAATATCATGTAGGTTTTATTCTAATTAAAATGGTCTGGCAGGGCTTAAATGCCGATATTTTAAATTTTCTTCCCTTAAAGTACCTTTAATTTTGTAGATTCAATAAAAATAACTATATTATCTTGTTATCGCTGATGAAAAACAGGTAAATATTTATATTCAATAAATTCGATAGCCAACTAAAGGAAAAAACAGAAAAAATATTTTTTTAATGCAATTTTCGTTTTTGAACATAAGAGCAGTATATACATGTATAATATACCGTTGGAAAGCTAAAGATTTTAGAAAAAATATTATCTCATACACAAACTTTTAAAATTCAATAGAGAGTGATGAAATGAACATAAAACTAACTGATTATTTTAGATAATAATATAATAGATTTTTTAATAAAACACATGTTTCTATATAAATCTAATTTTAATATAATTCAATTTAATTTTCATTGTTTCACTTCCGCACCAGATTTTTATTTTATCTTTTTGTTATAAACTCCTTACATATGGTTTATTGTTACTGTTGGAACAGATTGAATGGAAAGAGACAATTATAATTAGGGTGTTACCTAACTAACTGTAAAAAAAAAGTTACTATCTATCTATCTATCTATCTATCTATCTATCTATTATCTATATATCTATCTATCTATCTATCTATATATATAATATATATATAATATTTATATATATATATATATATATATATATATATATTATATATATATATAAGTTATTACAAAACCCAATTTTTTTCTCTACTTAATATCAAGAAACAAATCCTTGATCAGTGAATTAGTGAATTACCAGGAACAGCGTAAGGAGATTCCTAAAGACGTCATTCGCTGGCCCAAACAGTATATATATATCGTAATTAAAAGGAAAAAAAATGAATTTTCATAATCCAAGCCATAGACGTTAGCCATATTAAATCTGTGATTTGGCAGTCATTAAGAATAATAGCTCTATTGTTAACGATTTTTATCGTCTAACCTCGTATAATAAAATGTGCCCGAAAAGATTGCAGGCTATCTTAGAACCATTTTCAAACCAATGCGATTATAGTGAATAGCTTAGCAGCATTTTCTTTATGACTTGTCATGGGAACCGAATGATTTAGAATATACATGTGCCTTCCTGAAGACAGCTTACTAATGATTAGCAATTAAAACCGACCGACTGATTAGTCAAAATACCCTTAATCCCTAAAGATATATATAAAAGGTCCTGAGATTTTAATTTATTATAACATCTAAACAATAATATGTTTGTGTTTTAGTGAAATATTACATTTAATCAACATATTCACGTATAATCCACCAGTTTACTATAGAAAATTGAATGGAAATGAATGTGTGCTTTAAAATCTTTATCAGCTTCCGACTCAAATAATGGAATAACAGACGAATGTTGGTTTCGTGAACATCTCAAAGGAAGGAGTCTTAAGTCTGATTCCAAGGTAAATTTTTTGCTCAATATTAACACAGTTAGTTTTCATGACCTGTGATATTAATTTATGACGATGCCTATAATCCAGAATTATTTTTTATTTGTGAACCAAGAAGTAATATAGTAACTCGTTAGACTTCTGGTTTTCTACTAGAATTGCTACTTTTTATTGTAATAACCTCTATAGAACTAGTTATTCATCTATTCATGTAATCGTAAGGGATCCCGTTATGACCCCACAATCCTTCTAGGAACATTCTATTTAATCAAAGTAAGTAAGTTTAAAAATAAAAACAATATAACAATTACACATATTATTTATTTAATCATCGATTGTTAATATTAAATCAATACCTTCGCCTCTGCCATTCTGGTTTTTAAACGATAATTATGATTATCTGTTAGCTATGGCTAAAGTTTCTGGTTCCAGTAATAACAGTACTTTAATAATTATGAAAGATATCGACGATACCTTCTGAAACTTATGAATTATTAGTGTCGTGACAACATCCTTATAGCAAGCAGCCTGGCCGTGAATCCTTAACTTTTTCCTGAGATCAATGAGAAATAATTGGAGTTAATAAGTTTTAGATAAAATGATAAAGCATCTTAAATTCAGCAGGAAAAATCAGTTACTCCTACATTAAGTTAGATTCCAATTGTGATCTAAATCTTTTGAATTAATACGTTCGGTGCCTAACCATGGGTAACATACGCCAATCATGAAGTATTGTCGTATAAAGGGTATAGGCGGGTAAATATGGTAAATCTACCGCCATGGCTTTTTTCACTCAAACTTGGGGGATCGATTCGGTTTCAATTAAAAAAAAAAATCTGTTAAATTTTCAGCTTCTTAATTCAAACGGTTTTCGAAGTAAAAAAACACATTTTCGAAAGATGGCAATCACCGAATTTTGCTAGAAAATGTCATTTATATACCTCTGTGCTCAAGATTTTTTTGGAAATTTTCCAAGTGGTGGAACGATATGAACAAAATAAAAAAATCACTTATTTTTTCCCTTAAATCTTGCGTTTTAAGAAACCTATAGTTTTTAGATTATCGAAAAATGTGTAAAAGAATAGTTTCTACAATAAATAAGACCTTAGAAGAAATTATTGATAGAGCTTAAATAGAAGGTGTTATAGAGCGTTTTTAAAAACATAGCATTCATCCAATCATTTTGGTGTAAAATAATTGACATTTTTTTTTTTTTTGTAATATAATTGCTAGTAATTGCAAAAAATGTTTTTATATAAACCTAATGTATGGCTCACGCAGCAGATCTGGAAATAAAGAAATACAGAGTTTAAAAAGTAATGTAAAACTGGAAATATAATGTGTAATGTAATTTATAAATAAGATTGCATAGAAACAATCAAACACACTTATATTTGAATTAATAATCACATAAGTGAAGATATGGGAAGGTTATTCGGACCAGTGCAGTGCCACAGTTAAAAAATTTTGTTTTACGTTTTATTACCATTTATGATAGTAATAAAAACTATCCTATTATTTAAGTTGGACCAAATAACAGATACTTACGAAGTTTGATCAAAGTTGGTTCAGTAATTTCAGAGTTTATCGCGAACAAACATCGTGACACGTGATTTTATATGAAGAAGCTTTTGGAACTTAAAAGAAATTGTACTGTACTGTAACAAAGCCTGAGCAAACGATGCTTTATCTTATCAGTATTCATCTTCAATTTATTTTTCGTATTCCAATTGTTTGCTTCTTTTGTGTAATACATATACGAGTACTTTAAATGAAAATGGTTCATCGTAATCCATTAAGAACATTGAATTATTATAATCTAAGCAATAAACTTGGCCATTTCAAAATTGTTGTGTCATTAAGAACAATAGCTCTATTAATTCAAGGTGAATAGTTTTTATTGTTAAATCTCGCAAAATAAAATATGCCAGAAAAGATTGCAGGTTATTATAAAATTTTAACCCCGTCAAAGGTTCTATGACTTGCTTAGCAAATTTAAACTTTCCTTAAGATTTTTATGGAAATCAAATGAATTAAAATATACTTCTATCGTCGTGAATAGGCGTTATAACAATAATTTGAATTGACCGACTCTCAGGACACAAATTTGTCATAATTCCCCTAATACCTAATGACAAATTTATATATAAATATGTTTTTGTATCCTTTAATTAACTGAAAATACATGAATCAGTCCATGATTCCTTCCTCCAAAAAAAAAGGTTACAAATCTTGGAAAAGCAATAACAACCACCTCCAAGAGCTATCAAAGATTTTTTAAGTAGCTTTGTTCGATTCCAAAGGTTTATTAAAAATGATAAACCAGAAATAATTTTTAAAATATCAATTTTTTTAAAATATGTATTAAAATTAAAGAAATTCCAGCTTTGAATAATTTTAAGACTCTCTGGTAGACAAATATTTCAATTCTCCAATTTTTAAGAATTATTTTCTAGTATTTTCATACTTAATATATTAATTTTCAAATATATTTTCGGACCAGTAAATACTCATGAATAGCATAGAAATATTTCTGTAACGTGAAATATCACCATCATCTGCTCATGGCGTGAAGCAATTAGTCTTCTACGTTTTCATGCTCATTGTTGATTTTAATCTGCTATTCATTTCCTTCCCAGGTACCTACACGGTCACCAATTTGCCCCGGTGATTTAAACTCTCGTTAGTACGTAACCGGTTCTTACGTAAATAGCAAATAACAGGTCATTATTGGGATAATTGTCATATTCGATACGGTAATTAATTCGTTTGGTCCAGTCCCGTTCAGATAAAAGTAAAATTTTAACTGGACCTTTAACTCTTCGTAAGACTCTATTATTTATATTAAGTATGTATTTATATTTAAGGAGGCGAGAATGTCAGTATTTCTTAATGTTCTGTGGTAGCATTGAAACAATATGAATACATTTAGCAATTTATTAATAGGTAAATTATTCATTAATTATAATTATAGATTAGATCATAAATCTGATTTAGAACTAAAATAGCGGGATTGCTAATTATAATGCGCTTTGCGATTGACCATGAAAAACCGGTTACGAAGTTCTGCAACAGATCAATAAACCATCAATTGGTTTTCTCGTTACTTGTCACTGTTTCTTTAATATTAAATCTGTACCACTACAACCTTTGAAGGGTCTTGGGCTCAGTACATATAGAGATTCGTACTGTTTCTAGACCAATGGCAGTGCAATGAGGTGATTCTAATGATTCCTAATCACGATCAGCCGCTATGTTTTTCCCAATTTTTTGGGTACCCACTTTATAGGGCTGGGTCAGTCCCAGAAGGATCTCCATACCCTAGGGTCGTCCCCTCTCCCTCTCCTCTCCGACCGAATGAATTAACAGAATAAATAATATTCTGCAACATCCAGGATTCGAACCCAGGACTCGGAGAAGAGTGGACTAGTCCTCTTTCCACTAGACCACACCGCTCCTAACTTTTTTAATATTAATTTTTCTTAAATCGCCTTATAGGATGTAAATCCCTTATACAAAATATTTTAATTTCGTTTGGAAATGAATTGGTGATGGTTAGACTTAAAGAAATAATAAAAAATTAACTAAAACAAAAAGTCAGCTCGTGAAGTACGTGTATGTTAAATTTCGAATAAAAATTCTTTTGATTTTTTTATAGTATTTTTTTTTAATTTGTGAATGAATTCTTTTATCCCTATTACCATTGTCCCATTCAAGGCAAAATCCAAGATTACTATTCTGTATATTTAGAGAGAAATGCTTTATGGGTTAGCTTAGATCTTATATAGCTCATTACAATACGTACCTATCAATCCACAGTGCCCATATTGTACATTTTTTTTGTTTTCACTCATTGACATAAATTAATTACAAAATCACAAATTTTCTTTTGATAGATATATAAAAGTGTTTTATCGAAAAATTTCCTTCTGTATTTACAATATTTATAGAAGAAAGAATACTGGCATGGATATACCGTCTCTCAGGAAGTTGGTCTACTTATATATTATTAAAACAAAACAAAACATATAGTTAATACAACTAAAACGAAATAATAATTATACATTATATACAGAAGAGAGTGTGATAATCAATTTATATACCTTATCTGTCACAACTTATTGTATGTTTATTTATTTATTTTTTTTTTTTTATTCAACAACAATTTTTATTGAGAAAATTTTACAATCTGTCCCAATTTGGACATTAATAGTAGTGCTGAATGATATCATACATACTACATTCATACAATATTTACACAACATAAAATTACAATAAAATATATACACAATAATGAATCAATACAAAAGTCAATAATTCACTTATACCTATATACACATACACACACTCATACATACATCACATTGAGTGGAGAATCTAGCCAGTGCTAGAACTCCAATATATTTACAAAAGGTCGCGGGGCCACTGCCGTTTCAACCTTCTAGGTGGGTTGTATGGATGAGTGGAGCTGGATAGGGATTGAACTAAAGGATTAGGATGATGAATGAGGTTCTGGTGGAATTGGGAAAATTTGGATGGAATTAGGTCTGAAATAAATGGAACATTAAGGTCGTGGTGCAAGGTATAATTGGAGACATAATAAGGAGCATTTACTATTGTACGGAGGACTTTGGATTGAAAGGATTGAATGCGTTTGATGTTAGAACGTTTAGCTGTCCCCCACAGTTCAAGTCCGTAGGTCCAGATGGGCTTCAGTATTGTCTTGTAGATTAATAATTTGTTGTCAACTGTAAGTTCAGATTTTCTGTTGAGTAGTCGGTATAACTGTCCGAATCGTCGGTTGAGTTCTTGTCTTTTAAGTCTTGTATGTGGGTTCCAAGTCAATCTTTTGTCTAACAGTAAGCCAAGATACCGGACTGTATCTGAGAGAGGAATCGGTAATGAGTTGAAATAAACTGGCGGACAGGATTTTCGTCTAAGAGTAAAGGTTATGTGTTTACATTTGGCTTCGTTCACCTTTACACGCCAGTTATTACACCAGTGTTCGATAAGGAAAAGGTGTCTCTGAAGGTTTAAGGATGCTGTTTCAGGATTGGAACTGGATGATAGGATGGCGGTGTCGTCTGCAAAAGTTGCCAGAAAGGTATCAGGATGTGTAGGAATATCAGCAGTGTAAAGGATGTAGAGGATGGGTCCCAAGACGCTGCCTTGAGGAACACCGGCCTCAACGGGATAAAGGTTAGAAAATTCTTCACCACAGCGAACTCGGAAGGAACGGTTCGAGAGATAGGATCGGAGAATGAGGTATAGGGACTGGGGTAAATGGGTTTTCAGCTTGAAGAGTAATCCAGTGTGCCATACCCGGTCAAAAGCTTGCGCAATGTCCAGAAACGCACCAGAACAATACTCTTTGCATTCAAGAGCTGAGGAAATATGGTCTACAACTCGGAGCCCCTGTTGAACTGTGGAATGCTGAGGACGGAATCCAAACTGATGGGAAGGAAGATTTTGAGATTCTAATATGGGTAGGATACGTTTAAGAAGAAGCCTTTCGAAGATTTTTGAGAGGATGGGGAGTAGACTAATAGGCCTGTAGGATGAAGTGTTGTTGGAAGGTTTACCTGGTTTTAAAAAAAAGGATGATGGTGGAATGTTTCCATAACAGAGGAAAATAGGTGGTGCGGAGGATGCAGTTGTAAATATAAGTAAGGAATATAATAGCTTTCTGCGGAAGTTGTCGGAGGATCTGGGGAGTAAGGAGATCGTGACCAGGAGATTTACGGAGAGTCAGTTTTTGGAGAAGATATTTAACCTCAGAGGGATTAATAGCTTTAGGAGGTAGGGAAAGTGGAATCGGTGACATAAGAAAGTCTTGCACTTTTGCGGTGTGATTGATGTGGGATTCCGGGTGAGGAGTGAATACTTTGGAGAGGTGTGTGGCGAATTCCTCGGCTTTATCTTCATCAGACGCAGCCCAGGAGTCATCACCACGTCGGAGAGGATGGGAAACATGATGGTATTTTAGGATCTTTTTCGTGACATTCCACAGGGAATTATCACGAGCTGATAGAGAGGAGAGGTAGGAATTAAAGGACTGGGAACGGAAGGTCGCCAACTCCCTCTTCAATTGTCTACAATAGAAGTTATAGGAGCGGCGATCTGTTGGGTGTCGGGTGCGCTGCCATAATGATCTTGCTCGGCGTTTGGTGTGGATAAGGTCTATAATAGGTTGTGGAAAATGATTTTGGTCTGGATTTATATTGGAGTGTTTAGGAGAGGAAGCAGTCCAGACAGCTTGTTGGATGGCGGTGGTAAAGGAATAAACGGAATTATCTAGGTCATCTTGGGTTTTGAGGGTTACTCTGAGGTCAATATTATCGGTCAGGATTTGGCGGAAAAGGTTCCAATTGACAGGGCCTCGGATGAATGATGGTGGAATGGGTTTTGGAATCGGAGTGAGAGATACTTTTAGGATCAGTGGACTATGGTCTGAGGATAGTTCATCAAGGCGAGTTAAAGACAAGTTGAGAGAGCCTAATCCGCTGTGGATAAAGAAGTCGAGGATGTCAGGATTGCGGTTAGGATCGGTTGGCCAGTAGGTAGGGGAGTCAGGAGGCAGGATATTAAAATTTCGGGAGTTGAGTGCAGACAGCAAATTTCGTCCCCGAGAGTTCGTGGTTCTGGAACCCCACTGCTGATGCTTGGCGTTTAAGTCTGCACCCAGAATGAAACGATTTCCTAAGGAATCCAGGAAGGATACAAATTCAGAATTGGAAATGGAATGTTTAGGAGGGCAATATGCAGATGTGAGGGTTATCGGAAAGGAAAAAGTCTTGATTACTATGGCTGTGGCTTGTAGGAAATCATAGGTGGGAAGTGGGAGTAAATGATGAGAGAGGGATTGGTGGACAATCATAGCAGAACCGGCATGGGCTTTACCGTCTGGGTGGTCAGTACGGTATGTCATGTATTGCGGTATTTTGAAGTACTGTTTAGTCGTTAGTCTTGTTTCAGTTATAAGTGCAATATCGATTGTTTTGTCTTGCAACAACGCTGTCAGTTCGTCAGTATGATTTCTAACACCATTGGCATTCCAAAGGAGAATGGATAAGGAGTTAGGTGAAGTCATTTAAGGATTTTTCAAGGCAGGGATTAGATTCGATACTAGATTTGTAAGGAGTGATATAAGCGGCATAACAAGAGATTTGATTTCGGAGATGAACGATGTCATTAGACTGGTAAGATCTGTGACGTTTGATGGTGGAGGGATATGAGAAATTTGATGTTGAGGAGTTTTTTGAAGATTAGGTAAACTTTGAGGGATAGATTCTTGTACAATAGATTGAGAATGTTGAGGAAAATGTTGTTCCGGCAGTGCCTCGACTTCATGATTCTGGTTACCACCTCCAAGCAAGTGGGCAAATGACACGTTAGAATTTACAAGTTTAGATGGTTCTCTTCTGCTTCTGGTTGGTACAGCTGTTTCATTCGGATCCTGAGGTTTTTGGTATCTGGTTCTGAGTTTCTTGTAGATTTCACATCCCTTGTAGTTAGCCGGGTGGTCCTTGAGGCACAGAGCACATACAGCGGGTGTTGATCTTGATCTTGTACATTCTTCTGTTTTATGCTGTTCACCGCATTTCACACAGCGTGGTATGTGATGGCAATAACTTTTGGTATGACCATATGCCTGACAGTTATGGCACTGGACTATTTCTTTCTTTGTGTAAGGTTTTTCAACTTTTACACGGGTATAGTACAGTCTACTGAGGTCATATATTTTTTCGACTCCTGCTGATGGTTCCAAGTCCCCGAAGAATAGAGGCAGTGGACTTTTATCTTTTAGAACGTTGGTGACTTGCCTCACTTGGAATCCTAATTCTGTCAGTTCTTCTTTGATTGCTTCAACGGGTGTTGAGGAATGTAGGTTTCTGATTACGACCCTTAATGCTCTCTCTTGGCGCAGCTGATAAGTATGAAAGTCAGCTTTGGTCTCGGTCAGATATTTTACAATCTTTCTGTAGGTTTCAGCAGTAGTCGGAGATATTTTAGTATCATTGGTTCTACTTATACAATAATAACTATTAGGATCTGTTACTTTGTTTAAATGCGCACACATCAGTTTAAAATTTTTAATATTTTTAACAAATATTGGTGGAGGTAGTGGTTCTCTGGGTATAGGAGAAGATTCCATGGTTTCTTTTTCATTTTGGAGGATCTGAAATGGATTCGGTGTAAAAAACGGAGATTCATCAGTTATTCCTTGTGATGATGTACTGGGCTGTGGTTCAGATCCTAATGAGGTAGCTGACGCGGTCGCTGGTGGAATCATTTTTTTATTTTGTTCACGGCGGGGTCTCTGTTTTGTGGGAGACGAGTTCGAACCTGCAGATCTAGATCTTTTACTTGCGGACTTTGAGGACATGACTTGATGAAAATATCTCATTTATTAAGAAAATAATAAATAAATAATGAGATAAGAATTAAAGATAAAAGAAAGATAATTAAAAGAAAAGCAAGCCCGAGCTTGCCGAGCTAGCGGCAATCAGCTGATCAGTGACCCTCCTTTCACTTTTTCGTGATTGTACAAAGTAAATTATAACTTTGCTTACCGAAACTTCTCCAATATTCACTGCCGTAATATTCCTGAGGTCTAGTGATGTTCTCCAGACTGAATTCTAGCGAATTCCTACTGAAAAAAGCGAAAATCTGAGAGACGATGTAACGTATGACTGTTATCATCGAGCGCATCAGCTGATCATGTATGTTTATTTATTAATTATAATTATTTTTTTTATGAAAAATTCTCTACAGTTTAAAACACATTTCATGAATGTAAATAATGTGTTTCAACTATTTCAATTTAAAATTTCTATTATTTTGCGTTCGGTCAATATAATCGCCCCAAAATACTTTTTCCTATAATAATTAAAAGCAGCACTCTTGCCTGATAGATGGTTCATGTTATCATCCTTCTTACTATTGCAAATCGAATATGTATAAACTATCCATGGTTTACAATTCAAAGATATCATTTCGCCACTTGTTTAAAAACCTTTCGTATCAACTCTATATGGTTCTCATCATTTATGTAATCAACACTATAGTCTATCTTCTTATAAAGTAAATGATGTTTGGCACCTATGACGGAGGTCATGAATTCGCTTTTGAACTTTTTTTTTTAGCTACAGCTATTAAATTATCCAACCGACCTCACATTTATTTTAGGTGCATTTAAAAAAAATATATTTCTTTCTAACACAAATTATTTATGTTTTTCTGTCCCTATTTTTTCTGGGCCTACGCTAATAAGAACCCAAATTATATTTATAAACCCCATGTTCATTCACTACACTCCACATAAAATCCTTTAATTGGGATCACCTGTAGCATGGTGTACTAGCATAACAGCCTTCCATGCCAAAGGCAAAGGGCTCAAACCCACAGGTGATCCTAGGATTTTTCAATGGGAGGAAACAGTCCTTAGTTATGCCGTCCTTCGGAGTGGACGTTAAAAGGTGGTCCCGAGCCTGTGCGATGTCAGCTACTCGTCAAAGATTCCTATCCTAATTAAACCTGAATAGGCAAAATTTATTAGCCCAGTGTAGCATCGCCCGATTAGCCATAGTAGCATAAAGTGACCTTAAATAAACAAACAAATCCTTTAATTGCCCTGCATTGTATACATAAATGAGATATATTTATTAAAAGGAATTCAAACAGTTAGCTATATTCTTTACTGCATCTAAAAATAACATTTTCAATCCTCAGAGAAAAATGAGTCTTGAATCAAAGTATTAATGTGCTAAGAGCACAGCCTCGAAGATCATTTTTCATCAGATCGTGGTCTAATGGAAGTTCACAATCTATCCAATGTCAAAAGTTTAAGATTTGTGACAATTTCTCATATAAGATAATACATTTTTTACGGTGTATTTTGAAGGATTACAAACTACATCAGGTAGAATATTTAATCATACACAAGAATTCTGGCATCGTTTGTTAAAATATGTTAAATTTCATTGCTTTATCTACTCTAAGATTTTACTAACTACTATTTCAATCATTTTACTCAGTGAGATTGGTAGGAGTGATATGTTAGCATTCCTTTCCTCCTTTTTTTCTTTTTCAGGAAGTTGCTTATCACTGAATCTTGCATAGTACTCGGGAAGTTTCCAATGTTATGGACTTATATTCTTTTAGTTATTTATTTTTTTTTTTTTATGAATTATTTAACAAGTAAATGTAATGGTAGTTATAGAAGTTTACATAGAACAAGAGCAATTTATAACTACTGCACTGAAGATAGAAAGACATTCAGATTTGTATATATTTTCAGTACTGATGCTATCAATTAGGAAAGCATTATTAAACTCTTATCATGACGACTAATCGGTATTTAATATGAAATATCAGGTTTTTAGAATACAATTAAAAATAAATTAATTGATTTGACCTAAGAGGTTACTCAGTGATTAAGGCATTGTGGTATTAATATATGACAGAGGTTCCCAACAAAAAAAAATGTACCGGACCCCTCTATTGGATCATTTCATTGACAAGGATCTCCTAAATCTTAAATGTTATCATATGTTTATAGTTTTTTTTTTTGTTTTTTTTTTTGGGCGTATCATGTTTCATGGCTAAACCTCTACTACCGTAAATCTGTATGCCAGGAATAAGTATGGGATATGGAGGCATAGAAAAAAATAACAGACGTCGAGGGTTCACCACAATCCGCAAATAATTGAATTACTAAAACTAATTCAAGATGGGTATTTGTTCAAATAATCATTAAAATAAAAATCAAATATTGTTCATTAAATTCTGTGATACATCTGTCCTTTAAGCTCATTATTTTCGAAATACTTAAATGACCAATTTTAAGATTGTAATTGTACAGAAGCAGTCGCTAGCAGTGATCACTAGGGGGGAGGAGCTTGGTGGCTGAGTGGGTTAGTGCGCGTTGCTTTGAACGCGCGTTACCTAGCAACCACAGAGAACTAAAACTTGAAACCAAATAATTACAAGTTTGCGTTCCGTTGCTTGAGGGGCTTTTCTCTCAGCAGTTATCCCCCGCCTTCAACCCCCGTATAGCCTTCAAAGGCGAACTTGGCGTGAACAAAAAATAAATAAAATAAAAAAGTGATCACTTGCGCTCATATCAGTTGGTATTTTAAATGTGTCTGTGTAGAGTATGTCTGATTATTTAAAAAAAAAACAAGGCTTCACACATATTTAACGTTAAGATAATTAAATTTTTTTTTTACATAATCTGATTACTGAAATAAAATTAAATGAGTAAGATGGTTGGGGGTGCGGTTATTAAATAGAAACACACATTAAAACCGGTGCTATTTTAATGATGTGCCGACGTTTCGGCCTACATTGTGGGCCTTCATCAGGGTTAACTCAGAAACGGTGTCGGGCTCTAGACTTCTTTAGACACCGTCTCAGAGTCAACCTTGATGAAGGCCCACAATGTAGGCCGAAACGTCGGCCCATAATTAAAATAGCACTGGTTTTAATGTGTGTTTCTATTTAATGACCGCACTCCCAACCATCTTCCTCATCTTATTTCTCAACGGTCAACAAATACTCCATCATTATGAAAAAATATTAAAATATATCCCGTCGCATCTCTACCATTCTTTGATCACTTATTTAAAAATTTGTTCTCCATAAGAGACGAACTTAAGGAAAGAAATGATTCTCCAAAGAGGACCTTAATTCGCATACTAAGTATTCATTTATTATAGATTATACTCGTACATTACAAATACCTCGCACACCTTCGCTAGATTCCTCTTTCATTACTAGACGTTATGAAGCTTCTTAATTTTTTATTTTTTTTTAATTGATTAAATAGAGAATATGAATCACAGGAATAGGTACAACGAGTATAGAAAATACTGTTTAATTTGATTGCGATGCATAAATACCTTAAGCTTTTAACATCATAAGAGATTCGCTAATCTCGAGCGAGATCTGGAGAGAGGAAGAGCTGCAATAAAAAAAAGACCCGACCTCGGGTATTCCATGGATTTTGAAGAATATTGAGTTGTTTTTAACAAGGCTACTGATGGCTATCTTAGTGCAACATTTACACATCTGTTTGGGAATCTTCGTGTATCCAGGAATTCGCTAGGTTTCATCATTCATTTTGAGATAAAAAAAAAAAAACTGCAGATTTTTACACAATGGTTTATTATAATAATAATTATATTACGGTATAACTATTTATATAGCTGTTTAAGCAATTAAGTTGTGAGTATATAAATAAATTAATATATAATCTTAAGATAGACAAATTAGCAAATTGTCACTTAATGTTCTTGGAAAATGGCCTATGACCACTGCTAAGTTCAAAACGTTATATCTCCGCTATTTCGCAACCGAATTTTATGATTATTTTTTGGTTGAGCACTGACGAGAATTCAGTATTCATTCGTCATTCAGGTTCTACCGTATCTTAGAATCTCATATTTCAAGAGTGTGGAGTGATCATGTTTTCTGTTTTATAATTAATCGCGGTGTTCTTATTCTAAAACTGTATACATATTTTTCTCTTTCTTCAAAAATTCTCTGATCACTGAATTCACCTGGAGAATATACCACGTTCCTCGATGAAATTTTATAGGGTAGGGACATCACTCCCAACGCCTATTTTTGTGGATGGCCACCAGTAAGCTGACGGGTATCACATACCCTGGGGAGAGCCTGTTAGTGACTGGGATTCATACTCTCAACCTTAAGCGTACGAGACTAGCGCGCTAGGCACACAATCACGGGCTCCCCCTTCTTCAAAAATAGCAGTTATATGCCTATATATATGGGTATCATATCAATTTTTTTTAATTCGTCGCGGTTCCCTGATTAGAAAACTTTTTATTTATCATAAAAAAACGATCGGCTGTCAGTTCTAAAATAATCGGCTGATATCAACGTACAGGTATTAGGATTATCCGGTTGCCCTGGTATTTTTTTTTTTTTTTTACCAGTTTTCGAAAAAATATGTCTAGTAGCTTTGTAGAAAAGCCACGGACATTAAACGGCATACGACGCACGACATATAAAAGAATTTTTTGTACTCCTTATTTGGGTTCTACGTATCTTTTGTTTTCTTTTTCTTTTTATGTTTTAAAATTAATTGGGATATACTAATTCTAAAACTCTATACAACCTTCGAAAATATTTGAGGGAAGAAACATTTTTTTTTTTTTTTTTTTTTTTTTTTTTTTTTGTCGATAACAAACGTTTATTATTTAAAATAATAAACCAAAACAACTAATGTTTTGCATGTTAAAATATTTAAATGACTGCAAGATCATTAGATTTATTAAAATGGCATGGTTTTGGTTTATGACGAAGAGTGAAACAAAGAAAAAAAAATTGATAAGCTCAATGAATATATGTTGGAACAGAATCCTCCTAACCTAAGCCGTCAGTCCTAATTATTTATTAATGATTTTAACTTAATTATTAGCCCTAACGACAAAATATATATACTAAAATAATACAAATATTTATTATCTATTTCTCTTGAATGGTTTTAGAGCACATATGAAGTAAACGATATATGCCCTTGTAAAAAATTTTCTCGCACGAGAGACAATCAGAGGAGCGGCATTGAAGAGTGGCCGCTACAGAGGTAATTAGAGGCGGAGCGGCAGGAGTAAGTAGGAAGGAGGCGATCCGTCCACCGCCTTCTGAATGCATAAACACTCCTTGGTATTTAATTCCCGGGTCGTGGGATTGTCACCAAGGCTACTCTTTCCTCAGATCATCAGCTTCAAGAATCTAGGGCTTCTTGCATCAATACATCCCGTTTGGCTACTTGCCCGATTTAAAGTCTAGCTTCTGATGGTATAGAGAATACTGGAGGGGAGTTGGAATACATTATAAAATATCTTTAACCCTTTTAGTGCCGAACGAAAACCAGTGCCTAAGCGAAGATAACCGGCGAAATGGAGAATAAAACAATGATAAAGATTCTCCAATATCAATCGAAAATACTATGAATAACACAATTATAAATAACTGAACTGCGATAAATGATGAACTACATGGCATGCGATCTATCAGAACTATCATAAACAATTCGAATTTACAATTCGAAATGAGTGTCTGGTGCCGAGTATTTATGTTATCGCTCCATCGGAAACAGAATCTCAACACACTCCGATATTTGTCTCCGTGTTCCTCCAAGTCCGGAATCTTCAAGCAATCTCTTGTTTCAAATTTGTTTTCAAACCTTCAGTTCTGGTATATCTTAAAAATTGTATCCCCGGAATATTGATCACGTTCATGGTTTTTATTCTATTGCCAATTACCTATAAAAATGCAGTGTAAGCTTCAGCTCTTGTTGCTTCAAGCAACAGTCTTCGGGATTCGTACACCTCACTGATATTCTTCAACCACATTCAGAAGCATGATAAAATAATTTTTTGAAATAAAAATTTTTATTGAATGATGATTAGGTTTTTTTAATTATGATATTTAAAAAATATATTATGAAACTAGCTGACCTGGCAAACGTTTTCTGCCGTATAAATTATAACTAGTGAATATTTCGATTTTAATCATTTTAGTGCCGTACGAAAACCAGTGCCTATACGAAGATAATCTGCCGAATTTGACAAAAATGATTTGGAAAATCGCTTATAAAAACTAAACTACAAATGATGTTTACATGCTTAAAAATGCCACTTATTCGAGAGGAAATATCCCCCCAGTTGTTAAAAACCCGCATGTCTTGGGCACAGTAGGTGTATGTCCGAACCTCAGGCCCGGGGACACTCTTGAGGTTTGTTAAGGGAATCTGCTTGGTTAAAAAATAATAGTATATCCTAAGATCCAAGTTTTAAAGAGGAAGCCTAACACACAACTTCAATTAGAGGACTTATCGCTTCAAACCCGTCTCCCGTTATCACTATAGCTAATAGGAAAATAGGAGTGGGTTATTTATTTATTTAATAGGGTTTTTCAACCACAAGGGTCATTTGCACCCTATTTCACAATTTCCGTTTATGTATTGCTAATTAAAAGTTGCAATTTAAATTTTTTGAAATATTTTTGTTGATTTCAAAAATAATATCAACTTCTTAATTTGCTCTTCTACCTGGAATATTTCCTCATGTTCATTTCCTGATAAATGATTTTATCGTTCATTCTTATATGCATTCAGTGATTATATGAATGACTGTAAGAGGTACTCCACACGAAATACATTGAGGCGCGGGCTTTTTCTCCATTAAATATTGATGGGTGAGACGAGTATGCCCAATCCTTAAACGAGCCAAAACGACTTCTTCCTTTCGCGTCAGCTGTATGTTCGACTTTGCCCTGCGAACATAGGGTTCTACTATCCTGAGCTTGTTGTCCCTCGTTGCCGTCCAGATCTGTTGCCATACCTGCCACGTCTTTTCCTTTATTAAAGAGATCACTTCACTAGGTTGGGTGGTGTTGATCAATTGACCGTTGGTAATAGCTCTTTTAGCAACACTGTCAGCTAGCTCATTACCCTTTATACCGATGGAGTGGGTTAAAAAAAAAAAAGAGGAGTGATAATTTGGAAACATGAGGGGAGTATAAGTCTATAAAGGAGAACTTCAAGACTGGAGATATTGACCGAGAGTGAAGCTTGAAAAAATTAACACAAATACAACCTGATGTATGTCCCTCATTTTTGTGTACACCTCAGGTAATCTTTTTATGTAATATTGTGTGGCAACAGTAATAGTTATTAGCCTCAGTATTCTCATTGATGGTTCATATCAGATATAAATATCTTATCGTTAAAAATTTACGTAATTATTTAAATATGGGTGTATCAATAATAACATTAACCAAAATGTCTTAATTATTTTAATAATCTACCTTTGCGTGCCACCTGCAACGATAATGAATTAATAAAAATGATATATATGGAAAAGTATTCTATCAGATACAAATAAATGATAGACATCAAATATATAATGAATAAGATTTTTTTTTTTTTTATAAAATCTTTAGTTATCCAACGGTATATTATACATGTATGTTGCTTTCTCATGTTCAGAATACCCAACATTTCATTAAATAAATGATTCCTGTTTTCTCCTCTAGTTGGATATCGAATTCGTTAAACTTATATATTTACCCGTTTTTATCAGTGCCAACAAGATGATATGGGTGATTTTTTCGAATCTACAATATAAAAGGTTCGTTTAAGCCTTTGGTTTTGTTCGTTTCCATGTTAAAGCACTCATTAAAGCAAACATTTAATTTCTTCAAATTTAACTTGTTCTGGCAAATAAATTTAATAGAGTTATAGTTATATATTACATGTTTCAAATTATAAAGTATGAAGAAAACTCACCGTCTCTTTTGAAGTGAATAGGTGTATTTAGTTAATCTGCTGTTATGTTCGCAGGAAAATCCTGTAAAAAATATTTGTAAATTAAAATAATTATCATAATCTTATATTTTTATTTTAAAAACTATGATAAACATATTAATAACTATTAATTACAAAATCTGACGCACGCAACACACGACTTTCACTTACCTTCGTTGCTTAAATCAGTTTAAGAATTTTCAAATACATTTACAGATGAAAATAAATTGCTCAATAGTTTATAAATACACACACACACACACACACAGAACTTTTGTGGGACTTGATCATTTGGACTCCAGGGAAAAATCTATTTCGAAAATTTTCACGATTGTAATAATTTCCATAACTATTTATTTCATATATAGGTAAGTGAATGTAAAGAAGAATATTTATTAACATTAATTGAGAAGTCGATCTCAAAAAGGTACTATAGGAATTTTTTTGCGAAATTGATATTTTGAGATATTTGTATACTAATGGCATAGTTTTATCCAAATCCGTCATCAGATTTTATCTAAAAAATATAGAAATCATTTAAAAACATGTTTGGAGATTATATTTCATTCCAAAAAGTACGAAAAAAATTTCCTGCCAAAATGTACTATATCCTTTCTAAACAGATAACCTTTCCTTTCATTTCCTTCCAAAAGGAATAGTATTTTTTGGTACTATTTTTCTTATTATACTGTAGAAGCACCTAATTCAGTAATATATCACCATTAATTTTTTTTAGTCTTCATTTTATGATTTTTTATTGGCTCATAAATAATTTAAATATAATTATCAGTTTTTAGGTTGTTTTAAACAACATAAAGACAATTGGTAAAAGACCAAAATAAAAGATTAGAAGTTATTTATTTATCAGTTTTTATAGTTAATTGTTGTTTACATGTAGTTAATAATATAAATACATTTGTTCAATTAAGTAAAGTTCAATACAAGAATAAGTAAAAGTTCTTTACAAATTTCTCGATCACATACTTTCTTATTATAGTGCCAAAAATAAACAAAAGGTCCTTGAAATATTATCTTTATTTATGAAAAATATACAATAAAATGTAGTAGACCAACAAGGAAAGATATTTCTCAGAGTGAGAATAGGGTAATGTATGATACACAACTTAGTAATTAACATAATAAAGACGTTAGTTATGAGTGATGTTGTATGAGGAAGATTATGATGACAGTTATCTCCCGTTATATTCTTCCAAATAGAACCATATCCATTTTAATTCATTCCAAAAAGTACCATATCCTTATTATATTGTTAAAAAATCTGGTGCGGGCAACACACGACTTTCACTTACCTCCGTTTTTAAAATCGATTAAAGAATTTCCAAATACAGTTAGAGATAAAAACGAGTGAAACCATTAGAGAATTAAATAAATTGAATTAATATAGAAACATGTGTTTAATTAAAAACTCTATTACATTATTATCTAAAATAATCAGTTAGTTTTATCGGATTTTTATCACTCTTAATTCAATTTTACAAGCTATTACATAAGATAATATATTTTCTAAAGTCTTTCTTTTTCAAACGGTCTATTATACGTCTATGTTACTGTTCTTATGTCCAAAAACAAAATTGGCGTGCTGTGCGTAATTGACAAGCTGCCAGGTTGCAGCACGGTCACCATGGATTTCCCTTTTCGGGAACCCAAACAACAGTTATTTTTATCTGCTTTTCACCACTCTCCATTACCCTTTATTGTTTCGTGTAACATATATTATTTTTTCTAAAATCTTTAGCTATCCAACGGTATATTATACATCTATATTACAATTGCTGTGTTCAAAAAATGCATAAAACAATATTTGTTCAGTTTTCTCCTTTAGTTGTTTATCAAATTCGCTCAACGTGAATATTTAGCTGTTAATTGGCAATGATAACAATATAATATAGTTATTTTTATAGAATCTTAGAATAGATGAAGGAACGTTAAAATATCGGCATTTAAGTCCTGTCATACTATTTCCATCAGAATAAAATCTACATTATATTAAAGCCCATTTAATTTTACATCCATGTAGTGAGTTTGATCAAAATCGTTACAGTCGTTTTTGAGAAAATTATAAAAAGGTACAAAATGCATATTATAAAGTAGCACTTCCGGTAAGCCGAATTTATTTAAAATGTTGCTGTAAAGTCTCGGGCGTATAGTAGTCTTAAATATGAAATTTCAGTTCCGTACGACTTTTCGTTTTTGCGCTACAGTTACCACACACGGACCCACAGACCTTTTTGCGGGACTTTGTTGTTTGGACTCCAGGGGACCCTAAAACGTGTATTTCCGTTGAAAACTGGAATTCGAAAATCTTCACGATCGCAATACTTTCCCTTATATATTTCATACATAAGTGAAAGTAAAAGACACGGGGAAAGTGCAATCATTTGGAAAAATAATTTGTTTATACAGTTAAATATCAACTTAGTTTTCCATAAAATATAATCAAGTAAAGTGGTCCAGTAATAAATTAATGACTGATTTTCGCGTTTCCTGTAAAATTTTCTAAAGTGGATATAAGTTATCGACAATTTTATAATTAAAATTATAGCTATAAGGCTACTAAATAAATAATTTATAGATTTGAATTTTTACGAAAATTCCATGTACATATTGCAACATCTTTTAATCAATTATAATCCCTAATTAATATTTAATAACGGTAAATTTTCTTTTTTTATTTGTTATCCTAAGAAGTTTACATTTTGTCAACTGTGGATTCACCGTAAGAAAATGTCTGTAATTCTCACCAGTTCCTAATTATGCTTAAATTTACGGCTAGTTTAATCAATAAAATATCATCTTATTGAAATAGTCGATCACTTTGACTTTAAAAGAGTTTCTAAGTAATAATTAATTGCAGATTAATTATGAAATATTCCTTTTTAAGAATAGATAATAGTTTGTTTTTTTAATTTATAAGTGATTTCTGTCTTTTTTTTTTTCTTTTTTTTTTTCGAAATAGAGTAATAAGATTATTTTTGTTATAAACTAGTTACATGTTTATTTAAGATTACTTTTTGAAATAAAGATATATAAAAAAAAACTTCATTTTTTGTTTTGTTTTTTCATTCTGAAGAATTATTGCTATTTGATGTTTGTTGTATGTAAAATTATAGCATATTCTTAGGTATCAGCTCGAGAATTCTGGATAACACTAGCACAATCCTAAAAAACTCCATGTCATCCGTCTCTAGTTTCCTGGAACGTGTTGGTTGTACAAATACTAATGTAGCCTAGTTTTATATGTAAATGAAAAGATTCTGATTTATTTATTACTTCTTTTTTTTAATTTTAGATAGAAATCTATGTATAGAAAAGTTTTAATATTTATTGAATTAAGTTTGAAACTTCGAACTGAACCATTAGTTCATAATTAAAAAAAACAAAAAAAAACCTGTAACTCTACAACCCATGCAGAGTCTTGGGGTCAATACTTATAGAGATTCGTACTCTTTCTAGGCCAACAGCCGTTGAATGAGGTAATTAGGCCTTGATCAGCCGCCAGGTTTTCTCCTAATTTTTTGAGTACCCACTTTATAGAGGCTGGGTCTGCCCCAGGAGGGTCCCATACCCTAGGGTCGCACCCCGACTGAATTAACAGAATTAATAATATTCTGGCACAGCCGGGATCCCAACCCAGGGCCTGGAGAATAGTAGATTAAATGAAATACTAAAGATAAAGAATATAATAATCGAATCGTGATTATCTGAAAACCACACCATAAATAACTCCACACCATAAAAGACCTCCCAAAACCTCCAAATCGGGTTCTGGGAGTTATGAAACGAAATTTAAAATGCACAATTACCCTTCACTGATGATATTAGGAAAGGGGAAACATTTATTATTTTCTGGCGAAATAAGGCTAAAAAAAATATAAATAGATCATTCAGTATTTAACTTGCGTTTTATAGTAACCATTTCCTTGTTAAAGGACAGAAAAATGACTCCAAAAACTAGTATTTTGTAATTGTCTAACCTCTTTTTCTCCTCAGAATTTGTTTATTTTGTCATGCAAACATCTATTGTCTCATGCACTCACATATTTAGAAGGATTGATTCATAAACCATAATAGACAGCCTGATATAGGATTTTAAATATATTTTTAATCGTTGTCAATTTATAAAATACATATTAAAAATAATTTTGTTAATAGCTAACTAAAATATGTAGCGATTTTGCGGACTTCGGATTCTAATATTTTAAGGAGGATGGAGGATTTTAAAGTATCAAGTCTTTAAAAGCAATAAAGATGCAGTAATAATATGTGACCTCACTAAGCTGTGACTTAAAGCTGCAGTTTCAAGGTGTTCCTATCACCACTGGCCTCAATACAAAGCCCACTGAGCTCGTCATGTATTGTTTAGTCATCACAATACCCATCTATTTATTTTTATTTATTAATTTATTTAGTATTATTACATTATTTCAATGGTAATGGTGACCTGAGGACATTCTCACAATATTTACAGAATAAAAAAAAAGTTTAGGAAACCATAATAAATATTATTTAAAAAATAAGAATACAATTAATTAAACATATTTAATTAGAACAAAATAAAATAAAAAAAAACTTTAAAATAAAAACCGATATAATTTGGGGAATTTCGATTATATAAGGTCGAAAATAAGTGGAGTATTGAGGCTATATTTAAGGT
The DNA here is from genome assembly GCA_023052935.1 of Piezodorus guildinii. Lineage (NCBI taxonomy): Eukaryota > Metazoa > Arthropoda > Insecta > Hemiptera > Pentatomidae > Piezodorus > Piezodorus guildinii. The sequence continues at coordinate 113,026,009 of CM041294.1, forward strand.
ATGGTTGGTGAAAACGTATGGAATAATGATTATCGTTCGAAAGACTTTGAAAAAGAAAACATTGTAAAGATAAAGGATAGAGTACGTATAGTGTTAAAAATGTATCTGCTCTTTAAATTGTTACCCGTTGGTTTTGATGGGATTCAGTATTGTTTATTGATTAGTAATTTGTTGTCAACTGTAAGATGTTTGTGTATTTATTTATGTTTGTGTATTTATTTTGTATGTTTGTGTATTTATTTTGTAAATAAAGTTGGAGGATAAGAAAAAGAAAAAAAAAAAATGTCAACTGTAAGCTAAGATATTCTGTGAGCAGTATGTATAATGGGTCGAAGTTCATTTCTTCAGTTAAGTTCATTTCTTTTAAGTGGATTCCCCCTTACTGCAAATAGGTTCTATATTTAATGTAAAATATTAAAAATTTCTCTTTTTTATATTTTAAAATAATAAAATTTGTAAAATGTTCAAAAGATAGTATTTCTTGTAACTTGGAGTATAGCAAAGCCAGTGAAACTTACAACAATGAGCAATGTTCAAAAAATTACTCACTTAACATGTTCACCCGGGCTGAAATTTCTATTTTTCTTCCTTCGGCAATTACCTTCAAAGCGCTATTTATGATCTATCGGGCGGGAATGCTATAACTTATCTAAAAAATGGTAGAGAATATGCTATGAGAATAACTATGAAAGTAACGACACATCGGAATCGTGTGATCCACTGTGTCGCAAAAATGATTGTCCCATCGGGCGGAGTGATCCACTACAGCGCACAGTGTTTCGAAACGCACTTTTCGGGACAAAAGTCTGCACTGCTCGTTCTAATTAAAATATATCAGCCATTTTAACTTAATTTTGTTACTTGAAAAATTCACTTTCAATGGTATGATTGGATTTTTTTCAGCTCATTTATATGCCAATACCTACCGTAAGTTTCTGTGATATATTCAATTTTAGAAAAATAAATAACAAAAATACCCTTCACAAACACATTTATAATTTTATCTCTTCATTATGGTTTATCATTTGGAAAAATTAAGTTAGACATCAAAATATTTTTATATGTCAATTTTTTTCTAGTCCCTCTCTTGAAGAAATTTCTATAGCCCACCAAGAAAATTCTATAACCACTAATCTCTAAAAGTTTATAAATCGATTTACGGATTTGAAACTTTTTCCATAAAAACTAGAAACAAACTAAAATTTCGCATGCATTTGCATGTAATGAGAAATTTCTCTGAAATTATCGACAAAACCTATATATTTGTATGGCATATAAATGAGCGGAAAAATTCCAATCATACCATTTAAAGTGAATTTACTAAGAAACAAAATGACGTTAAAATGGCTGAGATATCTAAATTAGAGCGAGAATTGCCGACTTTTGTCCGTAAAAGTGCGTTTGGAACCACTGTGCGGCGTAAACGTACCCGGCGGTGTAAATGTGTTAAAATCATTTACTTGCTGAAAGATGGTTTTATAGTTTTATGAAAAATTACTATACCCAGGTATATAGACAAAATTATAAATTATATGCTTCGATATTACATTCGTTATATGTCCCTTAGGCGAAGTATGAATTATTAGAAAATTAATTCGTATGCGTATATCATTATATCATCACATCTGCATATTTATATCCCAAGACGTTTATCTAAAATTAAAATAATGCACATTGATGTTAATGAGCGATTTGGGATATTCATATCAGGAAGAAAAAAAAACTTATCCTAGTGTTATGAAAAAAGTTAACATGCATTTTAAAAATAATAGTTTCTTTTGTGAGTTCCTCCGGCATACCATTCTACAACAGAGAACATTCCCACATGGAATGTCACTCACACAAATACTTTGACTACAGGCCGGAAAAATGACACTGACTTGGCAGGAGACTATTGTGCCTAACAGAAGTGTAAAGGACGGATATCCCCTTCCGGTATATCAACATTAACGGTGCCCCATCGCTGTGATGTTTCACCTGTGGTCGTTGTCACGGAGATTGGCCGCTGTTATTATAGAGATCACAGGACCACGTGGCTTATTCCAAACAGCAACCACTATCATGCTTCTCTGCTTTCAACTTATCCCTGACCGTTTACACCCCGAAGTTTAAAGTAAACTGAAACTTCAAATCCTTTCCCATGCTTTGGTTTCACTTCCATATTTCGATTGTTTTAGTTACTATATATTTGTTTTCAAAGACGGTCGTTTTCTTCCACAAGATGGCAATCTGTTCAATGTCATCCACAATAGATGAAATTATAATTAATTGCCTAATTGTTTTTCCTGTTTGTTGGTGGGACAAGTGGTAGTTAGGCGGCTATGCAAACTGCCGGCTTTGTCCGTCAGACGTATCCGAGATAATTGTCAGTATTCTCAAGACCAAGGAACTGTTATTCATTCCTGTGCTCCTAATATGTTTTGTTGTTTGGTATATTGTTGCTTTATAGGGGAAAGCGAAAAGTTTAACGAAAACAAATGTCCTGACCTTGTTACTACGGATTCCAAGAATAATACTATACATAGATGTATGAATTACTGGAAGGAATTAGTTGAGAGTGGTCAGTAAATGAAGCAATTAAATAGTTTCAACTATTTATTGCTTGCCAACGTTTCCGACCCCATTGTGGGTCATCATCAGGGCTGAAAAGATCAAGAAATACAGTTTCTATAACATTAAATACAATATTATATAAACTATTGATCTAGAGGACGTCAGTATTAAAATATAAAAAAAGAATATATATAAAGAAATCAACTAATTAAATTACAATGGCTATATATGATAATGAAAGGACTATACAGAACAAATTATGGCTAAAGAAAATGTACAATGATATCTATGTTCTTATGAAATAGGAAACATTAAAGTATGGAGTAGATGTGGAGATCCATACCGTACGTGGACGAATGGAAACTAGGTGCCGTTTGGTAGAATTGGGGTAGGCAGGATGGAAAAAGTACGTACCGCGTTTATGGACAAGATCTGACAAAAATGATTATATCCACTATGAATGTATTAGGTATTAACAGTTAATCAGGATGAGTGAGTTCATGTCCTTTGATCCAGGAATTATATCCAATCATTTGTAAAATAATAAAGACAGAGTTACTGCAGAATTCTAAATATTAGCGATAACTAAATTTTACATTATTTGAAAATTTATACTAAATTCTACAAATATTTGTAAATATCTGTTCCTTTTCATGGAGTTTTTAATAGGGATGGTTTTATACAGGGTTGTTTCTACGGTTTAGATGCGTTTACCGCGAAGATTGAATGTCCAACTTTTTCTATTACAAGAGATAGAGATATTTGTTTATTATTAGTACTTAGTGAGGATCGCACTGTTATTAGATCAACGGCTGGGCAAGGAGATGATTAGAATGAGAAACCAACATGATTTTTTCCAATAAATGATACTCACATTTTAGAAACTGAGTAACCTATTGGATCGTATTCCGAACTAGCTTCGATAACCGAATAATAACAGAATAAATTATTGCAACAACTGTATACAAGATCCAGTTTAAGTCAATAACGGTATTTTAGTATCCCAGGTCTTCTTTGTCAAAAACCTATGGTATAAGGCAAGATATTAAAGAACTCTAATAATTATAGGAGTTATATCCAATCCTTTGGAAATTATTAGAGACAAAGTTAGAATAGATTTCGAAATATTAGCTATAATTAAATTTTAAAGTATTTGTCAATATCTGTTCCTTTTCATGGAATTTATGATAGGGATGGTTTTGACAGGGTTGTTTCCACGGTTGAGATCAGAATGACTCTCTTACCGCGAAGATAGAATGATCTAACCTTTTCTATTACAACATACAGGGATATTTGTTTCTTAGTGAAGATCGCACTGTTATTAGGTAAACAGTTGGACAAGGAGATGATCAGGCTGAGAAAATGCCAATATATCTCCTAATAAAGGATACTCACATTACAAATACGGAGTAACCCCTTGGATCGTGTTCCGAGCAAGCTTCGATAACCGGCTAATAACAGAATAAATCATTGCTAACGGAATATTTGATCCAATCAATAAGATTTAAGTCAATAAGGATATATAATAATTCAATATAATACGCCAGGTCTTCGTTGTCAAAACCTATGGTATAAGGCAAGATACTGAAGAACTCTAATAACTATAAGTCTATAATTCATAAGTAGTGTCCAAAAAATTGCAAAATCGTCATCTTATTCCGTCTTCCAATAATAATATTTTACCCTAAGCTTCCATTTGACACAACAGGATAAATTGTGTTTAATTAAGTGATGAAAGAAGTTTCGTTTGTATTATTCTGAGGACACATCTAAATAAAAAATTAAAAATATATGTGTGTCTACAACCCCCAAAAAAAACAAAAAAAAAAACAGTAGACGTACAGTTTGTTAGTCAAAAGTCTTGCTAGTAGGTGATTGTGCCTAAATCACGCTCAGCCTCCAGGTTTCCTCCAATTTTAGGGTACCTACTTTGTAGAGGCTGGGTGTGTTCCAGGAAGGTTTTCATATCCCAGAGTCGCTCCATGGCGGAAGTAACAGAATAAATAATATTGCCATAGCCTATTAGACTAGAACTTCCAACATTAATAAAACATAAAGAATTATTAGATACTTTAGTTTATGATTTGGAATATTTATAAATGTTATATTTATAAATTAGAAAGTTTTTTTAATGTATTTTGTTAGTTTATCACTAAGCTTATCGTTTATCAGCTAGTTAAGAACTTTTCATCGTTTTTTACTTTTTCTTCCTCCGAATAATTCTATATCTCTATATCACTGACTCAGCCACCAAAATAAACAGTTACCTACGTGAAAGCCATTGTAGTAACATTGAAACAAAGACATCTGATACTGAGTGAGGTTTGACCCGATTTCTCCATCACACGCAGCTTCCGTCATTCATCATTTGTCAGTGAGGAAACTACATTTGCATATAGCAAGCTTAAAAAGGGCTTGCTAAATTGATTGCTAAACTCCTTGAACAAGGAACATCAGCTTGGAGCAGTAGAAAACGATTAGCATTTAAGGAGTTTCCAAACTAACAAAAGCTTTCAGGAATTTTCGTTTTTTCTTGTACATGAAAAATAAATTAGTTCCAAAATTTTCATAAAATGGTCCTGTTTATGACATTGTAATATTACCAGATGTGCATTATCATCTTCGATTCGATATGGAAAGGTAAGAAGTAAAATTTAATAAATGTGGTACAAGACAAACATTAAACAAAGCATCCAACGTCACTGTAAAAAAAAAAAAAACTATTGTCAACCTATAAAACATTCATATTCAGTGTAGTATGTTCTTGCAACTTTGCAAAATGGTGATTGGATAGGCATATATAAAGGACTTTATGACATCATAAGATCATATATTGTTTCCTAATAATCTACGCCTCAATTTTTTTACCCTGATAATTTTCTTTCTCGAGGTATAGCCTCATGTAGCCTTTCTACCCATCTCTTTTTTGTCTTCCCTGAAGTATATAGTGAAACATCCTTTTTAGCCATCGGTCGTCCGACATCCTCATGACATGCCCGTACCAACTCAACTTTCTTGTTTTGGATTGAGTATGTAAAAACAATAAACTTTGTATTTCCTAAAGGTGTTATAATCTTGTTTCCTTCGTAGGTAATCTAAATTCTCTTTTGTAATGTGCATGGTTTAAAAGTAAAAATAACGCCGCAACGCAGTATAAAAGTTAGTAATAGATATAAAAATACATACATAAAATATATATCTAAATAGCTTGAACAAATTTGATGAACATAGATCCACAATGAAGGGAATGAAAAAGCACAGCAACATTACGAAAAATATATGAAATTTCGATTTGTTTCGATTCTTGGCTTTAATTTTGAATGCAACTTTTTTAGATATTTTCGTATTCTAACATTATATCATATGAAACTGTATGAGATTTTCGGAGATCTAGTCCACGATCTATAATTATTAACGTAATCATGACTCGCTATTAAACGACAGACAAAATATCTAATTGCTTCACAAAACATTACTGTAGACAATGATGCAGTTTGCCAATAATTATTGTTTGTTGGAAGGGGTGACTGAACAGGCTGCCACAATATTGCGTCCATTGAACCATCGCTCGCTCAATTTCTCAATCTGGCTTCACGGATCTTGGAGATTTTCTAACCAATTTCCACTTTCTAATTTATAGGCCATTCCGACGTTGGGACATTGGGCGTAGTATTCGTTTCAATAAGAGAACATAATTTTTTTAATTCCTATATTTTCCTCTATTTAGTTATAAAAAAATCTGCTGCGGGCAACACACGGCTTTCACTTACTGCGGTTTTTAAAATCAATTCAAGAACTAACGGAGTTCAAAAAGGTTTAAAAAAAATATATATTTATTTTCGTTGGAAACACAGGTTTTAGATTGAATAATATAACAGTATAAAATTTGTATCTACTACAATCAGTTAGTTTTATCCTTTGAAAATTTTTGAAAACTGCTTTGTAAACATTCTCTTATTCCTGCGTCGTGGAATAATATTTTTGATATACTTCGAATGGTCTTATGTAGAAGAGTTTATAAAAAGTTGTTGCTTTCTTCTTTCCTTTTTCTTTACCGAAATTGTCCATCCTCATTTTATTTGTGGGGAACAATCCGAGTTAATTTTTCCTAAAAAAATTAACTTTAACAATATAATTTTTTTACCAGATAACTTCCGTTCAATTGATTTTTCGCAATGCTAGAAAATATTTTAAATACATCTTTTAAGAAGCATTCGGGTGTCTAAGTCAAAAGATGAACAATAGAGATAGAAAAGTCTTTTCATTTTTCTAAATTACAGAAAAAAAACTTACAAAATAAAATAACATTTTTCGATTTTGCGCCTAAAATAAAACGCACTACGTTCCATTGACCTTCCGTGGAAACTGCGTTTAATGACAAATTATTCTATAATCTTTCCACATAAATAAATAACAAAATAGGAATCAATACATTTACATTGCAAAAATTATTTGTGTATTTAAGTTACAAAAACTAATTTATTGATAGTTAAATGCTCTTGTGAGAACTGTTCTAATTGTTTGTTAGAAGTTTCATAAATCAAGCTTAAAACAGATGAACATTTTACAGCTTTCTTATTTAAAAATCTGGGGCGCGAAACACATGACTTTCGCTTACCTCTATTATCTATATCAATTCAAGAATTTTAAAACTAATTTATAAACCCAATTAAATTAAATGTTTATAGAAACATGTGTTATATTAAATTACTATTATATTATTATCTACGAAAATCAGTTAGTTTTATCGGCTTTTCATTACTTCCTGTTAACTTTTAAAATTATGTTTATAAAATGATATTTTTCCTAAAATCTTTAGCTTTCCAACGGTATATCATACATGTATATCACTGTTCTTATGTTCAAAATAAAAAAAATGCAATACAAAATATGTTTCCAGTTTTCTCCTTTAGTTGTTTTTTTCAAATTAGCTCAGCTTATATATTTACCTGTTTTTTAGAAATACTAATCTTGATGATATGATCAATTTTATAAAATCTACAAATATACTTTAGATGAAGAAATTTTGAAATAACGGCATTTAAGCCTTGTCAGATTATTTCAACCAGAATGAAATTTACATGATATTTAAGCCCGTTCAATTTTACATCGATATAGCGAGTTTTAATCATAATCGTTTGAGCCGTTTTTGAGAAATCGTGAAAAGGTGCAAATGAATGGTATAAAGTTGCTCTTCTAGTTAGCCGATTTTGATGAAAAGTTGCTGAAACATCTCGGTCGTATTCTTGTCTTAAATATGAAATTTCAGTTTCATAGAACTTCTCGTTTTTTGTCCAGGAGTTACCATACACAGACCTTTTTATGGGACTTGGTCATTTGGGCTCAGGGGACCCTAAAAAGTGTATTTCCGTTGAAAACTGGAATTCGAAAATTTTTACGATCGCAATACTTTCCCTTTAGATATATTTCATATATAGGTAAGTGAAAGTAAAAATGCTCAAATGAGTAAAGGAAAAATGACGTCTATTAAGCACAACTTAGTTGAATATGTCAAATGAGATGGAACTTGAATTTTTAGGACACATGATTTGGCTCTGCCATTGACTTTTTTAGAACAATTTATAAGACGTCCACTCAGGATAAACCAATGATAAGCTTGATGCAATAAAATATATTCAAATCCTATAGAATATCTTATATCTTTAACCGAAATGCCTATTCATACCCTTTTTATACTTCAAGAAAAGATGGCTTAGTATTACAGAAAAAAAATCCGCTTTACCTTGGACTTCATCTTGATAAGCTTCTCACATGAAATCCGCAGACAAAAGAATGATTTATACGTTGTGAAACTGAGTGAACAACTATTATGAAAATACCTATAAAACGAATTTTTCAATAAGTGTATGTACTATTATTTTTTTCGCTTAAGAAACAAAATAAATATAATTATTGCAGAACCCTAAAAAGGCTCAACTAAATATTATTAAAATATAATTGAAAGAGTCAATAACCAAAGACCGGTTCAAACTGGGGCCTCTTAAATGTTTTTCATTTATTTTTTTAAGGATAGAATGAATAAAATCCAGACCAAAATTAAATAGTTGGCAACTAAATAATAAAAACATCTCAGATGAATTTCTGAAAATGTACAACAAAACATTGGAACTGGCCTTGTGAATAGAAAAAAAAAGTTTAGAACCTACACCTTTTTAAAAATGTTAGTATTTTATTTTATTTGAGTAGTAAAAATATAAAGACCTATTGTAAAAACCTACATAACTAAATTTTTTAAAAAACCTATTTGTTAAATGTGTTCTAAATGTAGAAGGTTTTTCTGTGCACCATGCAGGCCGAAATATAGAACGGTTCTAGTTGTCAATGCGTAACCAATCGTTTAGCCCTGTATCAAGCAGACATAGCCACCGTCGTGGTTATGTCACCTTGAAATTTTACGCTGAATTCGCCTTTTATTTATTTTTATTTTTTCACATTTCATATTATATAATGAATGCATCTGATATCACCCAACAAATGGAATCCTATGTGATAGGAGCTCGATTACTGGTATTAAAAACGATCCTTTCGTTTGTTTGTTTGTTGTTTATTCTTTTAACGTCACTTTATGCTACTATGGCTAATCGGACGATGCTACAGTGGGAGTCCTAAATTTTGCCTATCCAGGTTTTATTAGGATAGGGATCTTTAACGAGTACCTAACATCGCACAGGCTAGGGACCACCTTTTATCGTCCCCTCCGAAGGACGGCATAGCTAAGGATTTTTTGGTTTGAAACCGTGACCTTTGGCATAGAAGGCTGATGATCCTTCATGATGATCCTTTCGTTATCCTTAAGATTTAAATAGTGAAGAGCAAAACTAACATTTTAAATTATCGGGGGTTTTATGTGGGTTTAAACATGAAATATATTACGTGAAAAGATGAAGTAATTTTTTTTTCTATGAAGTGTCCCAACTAAAAAAAATCTAGTGCAGGTAAATCCTAGGATCACCTGCGGGTTTGAACCCGTGACCTTTGACATAAGAGGCTGATGATCCTTTCGTTATCCTTAAGATTTAAATAATGAAGGGCAAAAGGAACATGTTAAATTATCGGGGTTTTTGTGTGGGTTTAAACATGAAATATATTACGTGAAAAGATGAAGTAATTTTTTTTTCTATGAAGTGTCCCAACTAAAAAAAATCTAGTGCAGGTAAATCCTAGGATCACCTGCGGGTTTGAACCCGTGACCTTTGACATAAGAGGCTGATGATCCTTTCGTTATCCTTAAGATTTAAATAATGAAGGGCAAAAGGAACATGTTAAATTATCGGGGTTTTTGTGTGGGTTTAAACATAAAATATATGACGTGAAAAGATGAAGTATTTTTTTTTCTGTGAAGCATCCCAGCTAAAAAAAAATCTGGTGCACGTAACACACGACATTCACTTACCTCCGTTAATAAAACCAATTTAAAATACATTTACAGATGAAAATAAGTGAAACTAATAAAAACTTAATTAAATTGAATTTCCATAGTCTGTGTATTAGATATTATTTTTTATAAATGTTTTAGCTTTCCAACGGTATATTATACATGGATATTAGAGTTCTTATGTTCAAAAAACAAAAATAGCATAACAAATTATTTTTGAGGTTTTCTCCTTAAGTTGAATATCCAACTCATTACACTTATATATTTACTTATGCTTTATCATTTCTAACGAGATAGTGTGATTAATTTTTTCAGATCTACAAAGTTAATGGTACATTTGAAGAAAAAAATTTAAAAAATTGACATTTAACTACTGTCAGACTATTTCAATCAGAACGAAACTAGTATCATATTAAACCCATAAATTTTACATTGATATACCGAGTTTAATCAAAATCATTAGAGCCGTTTTTGAGAAAATCGTAAATAGGTGCAAAATGCATAGTATAAAGTGGCCCTTCTGGTTAGTTTATTTTGAAAAAAAAGTTTCTGTTACATCTCGGGCGTATAGTTGTCTGGACTTACCACATACACCCTGACCTTTTTGGCGGAACTTGGTAATTAGAACTCAGGGAACACTAAAACGCGAAAATTTCACGTTCGCGATACTTTTCCTTAATATATTGGGTTGATGCAAAATTAATGCAGGTTTTTAGTAGGTATTGTAAATACGCCATATCTTTACTTCAACCATATATATTTAATCAAAATAATTTCCATCTGAATCAATGCACTTTTGCCAACGTTCAACAAGCTTTCTTATTCCACCAGAAAAAAAATCCGAATCCCTGGACTCAATGACATCACGAAAAGAATTTTCAATGTCGTCCTGGTTTTGAAAATTTTTCTCCCTCAAAAAGTTGTCCAGATGCCTGAAAAAGTGGAAGTCTGTAGGAGAGAGGTCAGGTGAATAAGGCGGATGTTGGAGAACTTCGTAGCCCAACTCGTGCAGTCGTCGAAGCGTTGGTTGTGCAACGTGTGGTCTGGCGTTATCGTGGAGCAGGATCGGCCCCTTCCGATTCATCAATGCTGGGCAAAGACGTTGCAATTTTTGAGTTCCGAGTTCCGCCGCCATTTCTCGTGTGGTTTTGGTTGGGTCTTCTTCCACTTTTGACCTCAGCTGGTCGTTGTCCAGAGCAAGATGACGGCCCCGACCTTCCTTGTCTTCGAGGTCGAAATCTCCTCTGCGAAACTTCTGGAACCAACGCTGCACCGTGCACTCATTAATAGCTAAGTACTCTATGACGTAAAATGTGTTTTATTATAACACATAATAATATTCGACAGAATCAGAAATCAATTCGCTTAAAGACCTGGCGCCAGGGAACGTATCGGACCTACGCAGTCATGATTGAATCGAATTATAATAAACTCTAACGGTCCAATGGCAGAAAAGCATTCCTAGTACTATGGCGATAAGCGAGGGGACCACCAGCTAACTAGCAATCATGGAAGTCCATTGTTGCTCTTGTTAGCCTCAACAATAAAACAATTACTAGAGCTCCTTTGTTGCCAAACGTAATCGAAGGTGGTGTCGAAAGGCGATGCATTTCAGTCTTTATTCATGGCTTGTAGCTATAGATTGATTGTTATATTTTATTACTATGGTATATTTGTTTACTTTCACTTACAGGAACATGTAGTTAATGTTTCACTACTGCAATGCATCTTTTCACGGTCGTGAAACTATATGAAATGGATTTTTCTAAAAGGAAATACACAAAAGGTTTTCTTAGTAAAAAAATCAAGGCTAAATGTTTAACATTTAAGTATAACTCATAATTGAAAAATTGAATAAAACTCAATTAGATAGTTAATATACATACTTTTAATACAGATAATTATATGTAGATATTCATTAATATAGATTAATTAATTACTACAGATAATAATTAATATAGATACTCAATTAGATAAATTCATGTCACACTATCATTTTTGCCAAAATCAACTTCCAGAAGTGCCACTTTCTATTACGGTTTCCATTATCTATAAACTTTAAATCATCATCACTTTATTCTTGTATAAACTTGAACACGTATACTAACTGTAATTTAACGGGCTTTCATTTTATGTAAGTTTTATTGTTCATATATTTGATAGAGCACTATACTGCTTTTCTCTGTGCCCCGGGATCGGACCCTGGCTGTGGCGCAATAATTATGTATTCTGTTATTTCAACCGTTGAGTAATTCTGGAGCACATCCAACTGTAAAGTGGGTATCCAGAACTTGAGAAAGATCTGAAGATGAGAGTTATCTCAGTCTAATCTCCTCCTGGTATAGCCGGTCGTTGACGTAGAAACATTAAGCATATGTATTTCCACTGAACCGAAGACCCTTCACGAATTTTAGAGATACAGATCTTTTATTAATTTCTATTAAATCATGACAAGTTGAAATAAGTAGCGTTCACTCTACAACAAAACACTTGCCCACCAATTTTTAAAGGCGAGTACCAAAGTCCTCAGACCAACTTTGTAGATTATCTAGGACTACTAGAATTATATAACACTCGATCGAAGGACGACTTGGGGCCCACATCTCAAAATGAAAAGAAATTCTCTCAACCAGCGACTAAAAGTACTATACTCTCTTTTTTCTTAATGATCAAAACTAAAAATCCGACAAAAACTGAATACATGCACATGTCTACTTAAACCTATATGCTTCACAAATTTATGGTTTAGGGAAAAATACTCACATACAAAAACTGCTATCATTTGAATGAAGAAATTTCAGACTCATAACGACAGTTCCTTGGTACGTAAACAACAAAAATCTAAATACGGACTTACAACAACCAACAATTGACCAAAATATAGGAACTCTTTATTCTCATTTAGATATTATACTGCATGGACACAGCAATAGACTTATAAACGACATGTCAATGCCTGTAAGAATAATAATAAAGAGATACTGGATGAGAGACATCCTAAATTCAAGCTTAGGACCCTTCCTAGGCTTGAATCCTTCCAGCACCCCTGTGCTGCTGGGTACTTTCCTTCACTATGCCTATCATGTCTGCTGCTTACGTTTTATATAGTTTATTAAATAATAATAGGCTTAGCGAACCCGAAGGTTCGATGCCGATACCACCAAATTCCGCCTACACAGACTCGTCCAATGTTCACCATTCAAGCTCAAGCCCCCGAGATCAGCCTTAACGCAATCCTCTCATCTACGCTTCGGCCTACCTTTTGGACGCCTTTCAGTCGGATCAGTAAATACCAACTTTCTCGGAATCCGCTCCTCATCGAGCCCAACAACTTTACTCGCCCATTTGAGTCTCCGCGATGCAATCAGCTCAATTATATTCACAGGATTCTATCTAGGATTCCGCAATTCCGCGTTGTGCAACCTTCTAAACTCCCCAGTGGCCTCATCTCTCTTCGGACCAAATATTTTACGAAATACCTTATTTTCGAAAACTTTAAGCCGTTGTTCATCCTTCGAAGTAAGCGGCCACGTTTCACATCCGTAAAGAACCGTTGGAAGAATAATAGTTTTATAAATTCTTACCTTTAAGTTTTTAGATAGAAGCCGCGAACTAAGTAACTTAGCAACTGAATAATAACACGCATTTCCCACCTTTAACCGGGACTTTATTTCTTCCTGGATTTCATTTTTTCTTGTTCTCATTGAACCTAAATACTTGAATTTCTCTACGTGTTCAAAAGTATGCCCTGATACATCAATATCACCAAGATCGCCACCGTTTCTGCTACTAATCATATATTTCGTCTTATCGGTATTTAATTGGATACCTACTTCTTTACCGGTTTTTATTAACACACTTGTATTTAGTTGTATGGTTTCCGTGTCTTCACCTAGCAGTACCAGGTCATCGGCATACCCCAAAACCGGAATCTTGTTACCCATATTTAAGCCTTTTTCGGTACACATCACCTTTTCTATGACATATTTTAAAGCTATATTAAATAACACAGGTGAAAGGGAGTCACCCTGTTTCAAACACGACCGCACCTCAAATCTCTCGGAGTAATTATGACCGATTCTAACTTTATGGAATGTTTCCGACAAACACATTTCTACTAGGTTTACTAACTTTCTAGGTATTCCCTGTTTAATCATGATGTTATATAGCTTCTGACGGTCTATTGAAATCTTTAAAGCCTTTTTAAAATCGATATAAAGTTGATAGAATACATAGTTTATTAAAAAAAAAAATTATCTTTCATCGTTATAGCATTAATTTAATACTATTATGCCATAGAAATACCACTGAAACCTCTTCAGCATTCTGCAATATACTACGGTACTAAAAAGTCATATTATCGTGTTTTAACTTTCTTTTTTTATTTAGATAGATTTATTGCTATTTACAACTGTATAATGATATACATCTAGTAAATGGATACAAGATAAATGGCATGGATTCATATGTGGGGATACTACCATGGCAGCTCCCAAACATTCTTTAAACTGATTTATTAATCTTTTAAGATTAATTAAATTACACGTTATTCTATAACAGTCAACACATATTACACCTGATCATACATTTCCTTGATTAAGTAAATCAAGTTTATTTTTTCTTAAGATATCAAAAAAAAATACAAATGTCAGAGCAACAAGCTGAAAGGTTATAACTGGATTTTAGTGATGACAACATTCTCTTATAGAACTTTTTTTCTTTAATTTTTTTCTTCTTTGTATATTAAAAGGAAGGACATCAACTCTAAGCCTGAAGTGACAAATGCGTTTTCGATCCACCATGAATGATCAGATTATCGTTTATATAATTCTGTATAGTTATTATATAATAAAAGCACACAGATATACTTTATGTTAGGTAGAGTATTCATACCATCAAACGCTTCAGTGATTTACAGTTAACGAACCCTTAATGTTCCGCTTTCTACTCACATAACTGTTACAATATAATACATAAATACAATTATCATCACTTTAATTAAGAAATAATTTACATAAAAGATTGCAATTCGTAAAGTTTTTTTAATTAGAGCAGGAGCATGTATAAATAAATAAAAAAATCTATTGCTCACACTTTACTTAAAATCATTTAAAAGATAATGTGGAGTTAAAAAACAATCATATATTTTTTAATAAAATAAATAACAGTATAAATCATGCATTTTTATGCTACAATAACTTACGGATATACAGTTTTTATCAATCTCGATTACTTTTGACAATATTTGTTATTAAAGCTTTCTATAAATATATTATATATATATAATATTATATTATATATATATTACTGCTAACAAAGGGAGACAATTTATTAAAATTTAAAGGAACTTTAAATGAAAAACTAAAGAAAATTCGTCAATGCGCTGTTAGATTATTTTTATTTTGAATATATATAATATGGATGAGGATATACTGTGTATTGAAATAAATTTAATTAAAAAGGATTGTGAAGTAGTTTCGTAGCGTTTTTTACCGGTGAATTCAACTTCAGATTGTTGTAAATAAATTTTTATTAATATTACATGTTGCCATCTTTCAAGTGATTTTTGGAATTTGTCATCGTAAACAGTTGAAGGACGACCTGAACGTTATGCGTCTTCCAAGTCGCTATTTCCGGTTCTGAACCAAGCAAACCACTTGCAAAACACGGATAATGCTTTTCTCCTAAGCCATCATCAGCATACACACCGCCAATTTCGTTAACCTTCTGTGCAGCGGATTTTCCTCTCCGTAAATAAAAAATAATTAAATGACAAAAATGAAATTGTTTTCTCTTCCATTTTGAGCAAGCAAAATACCAATTAAAGATAAGGAATCTCGGTTTAAATTTATGCAAAAAGCAAATTTTTTTTTAAGTGAGAAACAATTCTTTATTGAGCAATATTACAATCTGTCCAACTCAGGACATTTTTAATAGTTATAACGTACTACATTCACACGATATATACAAAACAATAAATTTATATAATAATAATAATACAATATACATATATACAAAATAAAAACAATAAAAATTATACAAAAGTCACTCATACCTATATACAATTCACAAGCATACAGCACGTGAGTGGAGAATCTAGCCAATGCTAGAACTCCAATATACATGTTACAAGAGTCCACTGCCGTTTCAACCTTCTAGGAGGATGGTAAGGATTGTGGAGCTGGATAAGGATTGAGCTAGGGGATTAGGGTGATGGATAAGGTTCTGATGAAATTTAGAGAATTTTAATGGTATAAGGTCTAAAATAAATGGAATATTTAGGTCGTGGTGTAAGGTATGGTTGGATACATAATAAGGGGCATTAACTATTGTTCGGAGGACTTTAGATTGGAAGGATTGAATGCGTTTGATGTTAGAAAATTTGGCTGTCCCCCACAGTTCAAGTCCGTAGATCCAGATAGGTTTCAGTACTGTCTTGTATATTAACAGTTTGTTCTCGATAGATAGTTTTGAATTTCTGTTCAGTAGTCTGTATAATTGTCCAAATCGTCGATTAAGTTCTTGTCGTTTAAGTCTAGTATGCGGTTCCAAGTTAGTCTTTTGTCCAGAAGGAAGCCAAGATACCGGACTGTGTCGGAGAAAGGAAGCGGAACGGAGTTAAAGAGAACTGGAGGGCAGGATTGTCTTCGAAGGGTAAAGGTGACATATTTGCATTTTGATTGATTGACTTTGATTCTCCAGTTGTTACACCAGTCTTCAATTTGAGAAAGGTGCGTTTGGAGGCCTATAGATGCAATTTCGGGATCTAAGTGAGAGGATAGGATAGCTGTGTCATCAGCGTACGTTGCTAGGAAGGTATTAGGGCAAAGAGGAATATCAGCCGTGTATATATTGTAGAGGATAGGACCAAGTACACTGCCCTGAGGAACACCGCATTGCAAAAAGCAAATGAACTAATTTTTTTTTTTATATGTTAACATCATTGACTAAGTAAACATGATTTTATAAACACTCAGAGGATAAAATATGAAATATTTTTACTATTGAACTTATTTTACAACTCAATATAATAATACAACGAATTAAATTAAAATCGTTCGAATCCGTTGAAGAACATATTAAGAACTGATAACATCTATTATATAAAAAGCGACTTTCGTCGATTTAGTATCTTATACATAATCCCTTTAATATAAATTGCACTTTTATTTGACGTTATTTTTTTAGCGTGACGTACCAAATAAAAACCGATACTGGTTTGAGGAATTCGGTTATATTGACTCAGAGATCCTGATATATAAGAATGAAAAATTGGGTGTAGGGATCAATAATTTTCACGATTTCAATAAATCTCAGATATATATATATATATATATTCATAATACAAAGCAATAATAAAGGGAAATATTAATCTATTGTATCCAATCTAATCTATCCGTTACCCCATTTACATAATAGAACGTTTTTACAGAACAATAATTTTCTATAGAAACAAACTTATCAGATGTTTATCTGAATTGCGACTGTTTTAGGTTCGTTCTTCCTGGTTTCAGGTAACTCTAAACTGAATGCCTAAAATTATCATATATACAGCCTAATTGAACTTTTGATCGCACCTTTAATTGTTTGTTGGAACGCAAACATATATTTGAATGACAAACTACTTTTGCTAAGAAATTCAAATAATAAATTAATCCTTAAGTGAAATCGGGAGATTATAGGGAGGAAAAGTAAGCTGGCAGTGAATAGCTGTTAAGGAAGTGGGAAAGGTTTCGATTGATTTGTCTTTAAGGATTTTTTTTTTCTGTCAAGAAACGGGAAATAAAAAAGAATCAATGTAGTTAGAACTAATATATGTATGTAGTCCTCCGATCAGCTTCAGTAGCATAAATAAAAAAAAAAAACTAGTTTATCTAATATTCATCAATTGATAATTTAACAGTCAACAAAATTGTAATGTCAAAAAAAATAAGGTGATAGAGAAATCGAGATGTCAAAACTAAGTAAATTTAGAGAAGTGATGAATCTCAATTCCGATTCCTTAATACGTATTTCAACTTTAATAACATTTATTGAAAAAAATAGTCGGAAGTTTCAAAACTCTGACGAAAATAAAGCGAAAGATCGAGGTAGAACTTAAAGGGATTTATAGATTTTGACACAATCAGAAGCCGAGAACCTTTCAATTAAAAAGTACTAAGTCCTTTATTTTAAAGCCATATATTTTACAGTTTTTTAGTGAGTGTGAAATTAAAATTATCCTGAAAAATCGTATAAGGTTATTTTCTATGAAATTCAGTTATTCCACTTTAATTGCCAATTGAAAAATTAGAAGTTTTTGTTTTGTTTTTTAATTCAAAAACTACTGGACGTTTAAAGGACAGAAGTATATGATTTAGTACTAATTACATCTGTTTCACATCATGGCACCATGATAACTAATTAAATAGGTGTATTGCACATTCAAGACTTGAGCTCGTTTCACAACTTTAGCACTTAAATTACCTTGTCAACCAGCACTTTCCTGTATCTTTTACAGCACTAATTGTTGGAACTATTATACCTTTTTAAGAGTTTTAAGTATAAGTTGAAGATATTATAATGTTATGTGTACATTTAGTTTTAAAACTACTAATCTACATGAAAGTGAAGTGTTCTTCACATGGTTGAAATAATGGATGCTAACTTATTTGGGATCTAACCATTGAGAGCCGAAAGGACAATAAGCAAACCGGAGAAAAGAGACGACTAAACAATGCGAATTTAATGATTCCTAAACGGTAAAAAATACAGAAGAGGTTAGACTGCACTGAAAACTGCGTTTAACATTGTCAAAATTAGTTTAAGGATAATTAGCTCTCAACCCGTGTGTAAATGCCCTGGAGAAAGAATTTATATGGCATGGCTGTGTTAGTATGTATTAATTTTCCTTCCAACCTCAGGATTCTAGCCACTAAAGTTGCAAAAGGATAGATAGCTCTTATTGAAATGACATGAAATGAAAAAAGTTGCTTAAATATGGGGTCAAGACCCCTTAGAAAAAACAAACAAATAAACGAAAAATTGTTCATGGTCTGGTTACAGCGATCATGCGTTGATATGAGCGCGCGTTGGCCAGCAATCAGATGACTTAAAACTTAAAATAAAGTAATTAATAGTTCTCGCACCAGTGCCGGGGAAGGGAGAGGAGGCTTTTAACTCGAGATTTATCCCCCACTATCTCCCCTGACCCAAGAAACCTCCGTATAGCCTACAAAGACGAAGTAGAAAACCATTTTAACTCGGTGAGATAGCCAGAAATATGGTCTTGCCAAAAATAAAACAACATGAACAATTCATAATACGTTTTCATTTCATAATCAATAGATCATTAAGTCCCCCATACGCCAGCCAACCGTAGTTAAAGTGGAAAAAGAAAAGAGAGGAAACGCAAGAGGATTGGTGAATACAAAGATAGACAAAAAGGACCTAATAGCCCAAATAACGAACTAGTTTCACGCACCATAATCAGCCCCACGCAGTTTGGGTCTTTATACTCGTCTCCTTCCGAATAGTGGTTCTACGAGGAGCTTCTTTGGAATTTCTTAGTGATAGCCCAGCAGCGTCGAAGAATCTTAATTAACCTCACGAGAATCAGTATTATGTATACAAATATTTTTAATTTGTATGGTACTGAACTTTTTGTTTTATAGACCCTTTCATCATAATAATAATAATTGTTGATAGGAAAAAGAATGTTTTTAGAAAAATCTTGTTATTTTTTTCGGACAATGAACCGGTTTAGAGCTACTACCAGACGAGTAATTTCCTTAACCGTCCGTTTTGTTAGAGAAGAGGCATTTAACTTCCCGCTAACCGGGCCCCGAAATGTGGGAGCGAGCCACAAGACGGTAGGAAAAAAAAAACCTTGAGGCTATTCATCGCGCTATTTTTTATCACTGGGAAATCAGTAATAAAAATAACAATATGAACGTCTCTGAGAAATCATTGTTTTAATACTTCGTCTAAAGCAAGGAATGTATCCATTTCTACAAACTGCAACGCGTGGGCGAGGAGTATTCTGAAATTTAACCTCATTACAATGTCTAAATCGACATCGAGTGATCCTTTTCTGATACTATTGCCGACAAAGATCAACCCAGACAAAGCCTATTGTCAAGTTTAACAGACAATAATAGATTAAATGACCTGATGACCTTTGAGGGTGAGCAACGGTTACAAGACACCTTTATTGACAGAAACCTAGGCGATTTGCAATAAAATTATCAAAAGATTTACTGTGAGTCATTCTAAAAGCTTCGATGTGGTAGTGTATCTTACATTTAAAAATTATATATTGTTAGTTTTTCACTTGTTTTTTCTTTAAATAATTTAGTGAATCTAAATACGCTGAAACTTAAGCATTAGCCAATGAATAAATACCAACATGGTCTCTGAGTGTAAGCTTAAAAGACTAAAATAACACAATAAATTTACTAATGAGGTTTATCCTTTGATTCACTCCTTAACGTCACCTATACTGAGAACTAGGAAAAAAAATCGCTTCAAATTATTACACAATGGTTTATTATTCCCAAATAACTATAATAGGGTATGGATTTTTATGTACCTGTTAATAGGCAATTAACTAATATGAAAAGCTATAAATAATTCAAAGGAAAATAGTATATTACCACTGCTAATTTCAAAATGATATATCTCAGCTAGTTCTAAACCAATTTCAATGATTCTTTTTTTCATTTTGTAGGAAATAAAATTCTCAATGAAATAGCTAAGAGCATAAATTATCATATCAAATAATTTTGTTATTTATTTCTTAATTAAAAAAAACGGATTATTTTTTATTCGTTATCTTTATACGTTCATTATTAAAAATAATAAACCAAAAATAATTTAAACAAAATAAAATATAACTAAATAATAAAATATGATTCTTTTTTTCATCTTGTAGGAAATAAAATTCTCAATGAAATAGCTAAGAGCATAAATTATCATATCAAATAATTTTGTTATTTATTTCTTAATTAAAAAAAAACGGATTATTTTTTATTCGTTATCTTTATACGTTCATTATTAAAAATAATAAACCAAAAATAATTTAAACAAAATAAAATATAACAATAATACTACATAACATAGAATCACTTAATAACTGAGAAAAAATTATCTAAACAAATATAGAAAAATAATTATTATAATTAAAAAAAAAAAAATCTAGAAATCAATAAATAAGTAAAGGATTAATAAAGGACAAAGTGGACTGAAGAAAGTAGGAGAGCCTTCAGTGAAAGAATGAAGGAGTACTGGAAGAACAAGTAGTCATAGTCGTTTCGCGTGGTCTGAAGGCCTGTAACGTATTCAATAAAAATACTAAAAAAATATCTACTAATTAATAAATAGGTAATACATTAATAAAAAATAGATAAAACAAAAATTTAAAAAAATATAATTTAAAATTGTGTGTTTGTTTGTGTGTGTGTGTATGTGCGTATGTATGTATATGTACATTAATGTGTGAAATTATATCCATTACTATACACATAATGTATGGCATTTACATTTCTTATGTATGTTGATGAACAATGATCTGTTAATTTATATCAAGTTTAGGATTAAGATTAGAATAAGTTTGAGGAGAGAGAGAGAGAAACAGCAAAAATTAAAACAAAACAGAAACACCTCCATAACAGTAATAGAACTATATAAATGTATTTGGTGCTAATAACCAAGAAGTTAAGCATCTATCACAATACCTTAATTCCTAAATTAAGCATTAGGTACACTAGAATAGCTAATCAAATTATCAGAGTATGTCTTCGAGCTCTTAAGAGATTATTCATAGAAGTAATCTTGGTCTATAATAAATAATAACCTGTACCTCAACAACCCATGAAGGGTAATGGGCTCAGTACATATAGTGATTCGTACTCTTTCTTGGCCAACGGTCGTGCAATGAGATGATTAAGCCTTGATGACGCTCAGGCGCCAGGTTTTTCCCCACTTTAAAGAGGCTGGGACTGCCTCAGCAGAGTCTTCATACCGTAGGGTCGCCCCACGCTGAATTAACAGAATAAATAATATTCTGCCACAGCCGAGATTCAAACCCAGTACTCGGAGAACAGTAGACTAGTACTCTATCCAGTAATCCACGCCGCACCCATCTATGTAGGTCTACTGCATAAAAATAAATCAAATTTTTCCTTGGAATCAATGGAATGTTTTTAACTTTTTTGCAAGGAAGGTAATGATTTAATTAGTTCCGATTTATCTTGGTAATGAGTGCATATTTGAGGACAGCGGGTTGTCCATCAAGCGCTAACGTGCATTCAAAGTCTCGCTAAATGTCACTTCCGCTCCAGTCATATTCAGTTTTTTTCATTGTTTTATAAATATTCAACTAATTAGAAGCAGTGGCTAACGTACATCTATTGCTGCAGGAAGGAATTTTGCCGGAAATGGCCATATAGGAGAGATAAAACAAAGTTCTACGTTTGTAGTAATGTAGAAAAAAGTTGTTACTGATTTAAATTTACTAATGTACTTATGGTGATATATTTTTTCGAATTTAAGCCACCAAATAAACCAGTTAAAGTGCTTTTTTTTTTCAGTTTCTTAAGTGAATTTATTTAGGTAATTAATAACTAAAAAAAACGAATTAATTTCCCGATTAGGGACGGGAAACACTTGTTATTATTCAGTAGCTAAACTATTCAGCTCAAGGCTTCTGTCAAGAAACTTAATTAAAGATTAGAATCAACAAAACTATTATTCTACCGACGTTTCTACACGGATGTGAAACCGGTCACTTACTTTGAAGGATTAACTTGACCAACTTTTGTACAAAGAGGTAAACAGAGTCAGCGCTGCCAGCTCAGGTAAAACAATAAAACTAAAGACAATCGGATTTTAACAGTCACCCACTGTGTATTTAGAAGACAGGTTTGATTCATCCCTGTTCTAATGAGGGAGGGTTTTTTTATTGTGAATTTAATTAAGACCAGCATGTAAGAGTATCATATCATATATTTCAATAAAAATTCATTAATGTAGCAATAGTCAATCAATACAATAATTTTCTATTCATTCTTTCCATCATATACAATCCACTAGCACTCAAGAATCAGCATAACCACTCTAAAGAATTTTATTGATGATATCTCTATAGAACGGGAATGCTAATAAAACAAATCTTATGAACTATAAGCAGCTGATAAAAGGAATAGAAAATCTGCTTCTGACAAAATTTCTCCAATTATCTGTATTATTAGTATCTCCACTTCTTAAGCTAAATTAACCAATAAAATAAAATATAAAATACTTATTATGATCTACGCAATAAACGTTAATTAAACATGTAAATTTCGGATAAATATGGTTCCATTATGCCTTCAGTTTTTTTGAAAGAAGAAATTCGTATTTGTATGTACACATATCCAACATACTCGTTTGTTATTTTTTATTTACTTCCACCACTTTTTGATTTTTTGACATTTTGGACAATGGGCACCAGCAAGACAGGTCCCTATACCCCCCAAAGAGGTAGGAGGTAAGTAGTGTGGCAGTAACGGTAGCGACACTGGCCCAGTGACCTAGCTGACGTAACATCCTCTCCTGGGTCCACTGACCTGCGCTAACACACATCTCCCACTATCAGGGAGGAGGAAGAGGTTTCTCATGAAGTGGTCGAAGCAGCATTCTAGGAGTACAGCAAGGTTTAATGGATCTGTTGTCGGTTGTAGAATTCAAACGCAAGTATTCTTTGGGGTTTAACTAGTGTACTTCGCGAGAGCCCTACGTACGGAATGCAGAAGTTGACGTATTTCGAATAAACCTGAACGGTACTCTTGTCGTTCAAAGTCAAAGAACCAACAATTCCATGCCTCCATAACCTCACATGATTTTCAATATTATTGTTATCAAATTGTAAGTCAAACAATATTGATTTCCAATTAAGAAATCATTAAAGCATTAAACATATTTTTATTGCTGGATCCAGAGGATAGAATGGTGAAATATTACCTCCCAAGGCAAAAAAATCATAAATAAATACTATTTTCAATTTCTACTCCATACACCAATACTCTTACTGTAATACGTTGCTGTTATTCTAATTATAAGGGAAAAAAACTGCTAAAGGTTATTATTAACCTCGCGTCTTTACAAAATTGTAATAAGCTATTATTCATTTTGGAGGAGGGAAGTAAACCTTGGTTTTTGTTCGATAATTATCAGGCCGATTTGCAAAAGAAATTCTTGGATATTTTTTAGCGCACGAGAACACCTAAAAGGCGGCTGAAAACTGTTAAGTTTTTTTTTGAAAATGACATTTAAAAAAAATTATGACGACGCTGCTGAAAAGTGGTAAAATTAAAAGATAATTGAGATGGATATGCATGAAGCTTGAAAATGGCCCTAGAGGCTAAACGTCGCGATACTGGAATAAATAAATTGTTTTAAAAAAAATATCCAAGAATTTCTTTTGCAAATCGGCCTGATAATTATCGAACAAATATCAGAACAAAAGAACAATGACGACAATGATGAGTAAACCTTGGTTTATTTCGCAGGAATCGATCGTTATATTATTGTCATCATAGTTAATTCATTTACTGATGTAATGAGTTAAATCTTCTTTACATAATTTTCTCTTTGCTTTCCTTTCTCTGTCCCCATCCCTCATAAGGCCATTAGCATCTGAGGAGGGTGATTATACTTGATTGTTATATTTTTCTTCCCTTAGATAATTGTAAGCTTGAATACAATATTTTCGTTGTCTTCTAAATTTTTTTTTCTTTTTTTAAAAATAAAAATGCTCAAGATGTATTTACGTGGTCTGGTGGCAGAGTCGCTGGAATATAAAAACAAAAGTGCCTTGATTCAAATTCAAAACATTTTAATTTTTTGTTTACAAAATCCTTAACAATCGAAACACATCCTAACGAGGATACGGTTAAAATGGAGCAGGACCACCATTTATTACTCGATTCTCCTTTTAAAAGAATACGATTCGAAATATTTCACTGGTAACTAGTTTTTTTAATGGTAATTTCACTTTTTAATATCACAACTCTCCTCCCGATGCAAGAATCGGTCCGAAATAGCATAATTCTGTCTTTATTAGGGAGGGAGGGTGGTTTACTCACGAAAAGGTCTCGTTTTACTATTTCAAAGGATATGCCCGATTTTCATTATTTAAGGACTGTTTTAATTATTTTTTTTAATTTTAAGTTAAGGTCACCATTCTCGTTGAAATGATTCATAACTATTGCTTATATTGTAACTATGATACGGATTAAAATAGAAGAGAACCATTATTTTCTACTTAATTCTCCTTTTAAAAGGAAATAATACAGTTTGAACCTGCCATAATATATTTCAGGATTTAATTATTAATTAATGAAATATTTTTTAACCACTCTTATAGCGGCTCAACAGAGTGAGTCCATACCTTCCAGCTTATCTATCCTATTTTGAGGATCGTCTGTAATCATGTCATAGGAAGTATAATCAAGAGGTGTTGATATTTTATTTAATTTTGCCAACTTTTCAGCTCAATAATGCCACCCATCATCAGAGCAAGCGAGTTCTCAGAGGCCAATACTATAACTCCAAAAGTATAATTTCTTGATTAGCAAAATATGTAAACTTCGTTTGTTTCTTCTTTTTTGTCCGATGTTCGGTTACACTGAAATTGGATCTATCCAGTGCTAGAATGAGGAATTTTGAAGTAAGGAAAGTATCTAGTGTGTATGTAGAGTATGACAGAAAGTAGCGGATGAGATAAAAGAGGAGCGGAGTGAAGATTAATAAAGGAGGCCTTAGTTAGCTAAATTACCGGACGGTTGAGGGCCAATTTGAGAATTGGCAACAATATTCTAAGAGGCTTGTGTTAACTCCTACTGGCGGCTCCACCTTTCATTTACCCTATTAGCCCCTTCTTCAAGAGCGGATCCTCCGGGCTGAAGGACGGGGTATAGACACCGCTTGCCTCATCGCCTAATGTTCACCAGATTAGGTAATCAATGTTCCTCTCCGAAAATTCGTCTTCCTCCGTTTCTCCGCGGATATGAATCAGGTTAGTTCAATGATACACAATGTTGGACATTCACTGAATAAGAACAGAATCGTTTACGGACGGGGAAAAAAGAGAGAGAGACGGCCATTATAAAGGTACGCATAGCATTCTCATAACGTGCCTAATACATCAATAATGCTTTTAAGGACATGTTGCGAAAGAGAAAGGAAGAGATAAACATAAAAGACGTATGACTCACATTCCGACATAAATTGTAGATCTTCTTCATTTATTATAGATAAGAATACAACATATGCAAGAATAAATGCTAGAATTTATCAATATCAATAATAAGTAAGCTAATACTAATCCTTTGCACTCGGCACCGTTTCGCACGCCACCTACCAGGAACTCGACGCTACTTTTTCGCGAAAACGTACCCTGGAATCGTGATCATATGTGTACAATGGGATTAACATGTAATCTATTGAAATGAGATTCGCTTTACAAGCATTAAGGGTCATTGAAGAATCCACAAAAAATATATAAAAGTTAATTTTTTTAAATTACCTTCAATATGGTTAATTCTGAAGAAATTCCTAACATGATAAATAGATTAATTATTGCATATTTAATGTTTAATGGAATCTGAATATCACAAAAAGTCTACATATTACCTTAAAAAAAAGGTGTTTTAATAATATTTAAAAAAACAAACAAATGTGGTGGTCTAAGTTCAATCTACATAATCGCTAATAAAATGTAATGTCCCCTCAGAGGGGACAACTGAGTGAAAAGGGTTAATATTTTAATAGCTTTTGTAATATTAGATATACTACAAAGAATATTTATTTTTTTATCCTATTTTTTGTATATTATCTGTAATATATATATTTTTTCACTTCAATTATAGATTTCTATCTGTCAGCAATATTGTGACAATCAGCAAATAGGATAAAATAGTGAAAAAAATAATAACATGTCAGGCATGAGGAAGGTGTACCCAGCAGCACGTCTTCTCGTCAGGTTTGTTTATGTGTGGCGTCCAGCATTTTTTAAACATTCTGTAATTTTTAAAATAATATATGTTACAAGATTGTAAATTTAAAATTAAAAAAAAAATATATTATTATTCTTTATATCATCCACATATTAATATGATATCATTAATAATTAATTAAAGTTGGTTAAGTATGGATAGTATTAGAATATATCAAAACTAGCCTTAATCGAGGGCGAAGAGTAGGGTGATTTAGAGGAGCACCAGGGCTTACCCTAAAAGTTGTCAGGACAAATATTAATAAAACTAAAAGAGGTAATAGGATAAAACATGTAGTTAGCCAAGAGTTTCTAAAGTTCGTTGGTTTTACTTAAAGTGGGATTTCTCAGGCCAGAGGATGAGGGCCCGGGATGAAAGCCCCTCGGCATCGAGACGCGAACTCATAATTATTTGTGTGAGCCCTAGGTGAATTTGGCATTTCTAACAAGCAAGTACCCCATTTTCAAAATAAGCCTATTTACTGTGTTTGAAAAACATATGTTTTGGACCAGCTTGGCCCCCCGAACGATTTTCTGCCCACTTACCCCTAATCCTAACGAATATCCCGTGTTCGCCCTGGTCTTTAATTAACTCAAACATCTGTCAAAGTTAATATTTAAGAATAAATGTTTCTCATAATCTTGACCTACTTCTCATGTGTTTTGCACCTCAATAACAAAGGATTAAATTACTGCTAATGAAAGTGTGTCATAACTTGAAAATGACAAGAAGAAAGAGCAAAATTATTTTACCCATACAGGTCTTGAGTAATATCTTCTAGCGTTTTCAATTTAAATTGCACTTCGCTGTTTTTGGCTACTTCAGCACTTACTAGACTAACGCTCAAACCTACCACTTTAAATTGCTCATCTACATGACTATAACAAGGTAGGAACGGATTATCAGGAAGTATGTAGCGGAAAGGAATTGACGGGGTTTATAAAGGAGTCCTAGGTGCCAAACCAAATAATAAATATATTTAAAATAATTGCACTTGATCGAGTCATGTTGAAAAAAATATATATGAATAATTATCAGCCGAGTATTAATTATTTGCGTGAATGCTAGTGTGTTTTGTACCAGTCTAGCTATTGTTTAGAACTTGGACTACTTAAAAAAACTAATTGCTTTTTTTAAATTTAATTTCGTATACTTATTATTTTTTAATTAGCTGCACTTCGTTAATACATGAAGACACATCAACACAGATCCATTCTTTGATCGAAAGTTGATCCTCCTACAAATGAAATACTCCCTACCAATAGTAATCTTGCGATCGAAAACATAAAAACAAGGTTACCTACAAGACCTCATGATTAATTGTCTCCTGCGACCCGCGGTGATTTGCGAATAAATGACAAATGACTTTGTTATTAATTACTTGACAGAATTAGGACTTTATCAGATAACGGTACGAATATTAATTAACCTTGGTCCTATGTAAGTAACAGAAGAAGGGAGATTAAATTTAACGACGTCTTTGTGACTGATGGCTTCATTAGCGTGAAATTCGAAAGAATGTAAGGAAAAGCACCAAACATTACTATTCGTTACAAGGAGAGTATATTTAATAATAATGAAATTATTTTAAGCTATAAACATTATAAAATAAATTTTCCGGCAGGGGTTTTATTGGCACATTCGCGGTTGAAGTTTGAACATTTTTTTTTCCTTTGCCATTAACTTGAGTGTACCTTTACTTAAGAACTATATTTATCTTTTATGGCTAATGCTTTAGTTAATGCTACAAAATAAATAATCCTAAGCGGTTCACCTCAGAACGTTATTATTCCAAGAATTGATCAGTAACGAGAGTGGTGGTTTTGAGAAAATACAATAGAAGACGTCCCAAGGTAAACATAATTATTCTAAACATTCGTGGAATAGAATATTTATGTTCTAATAAATATACACAAGCTGTTTATTATAAATATACATAAACTAATCATTTATTTTTTAAGTAACTGAAAGTAGCGAATAAAATATTCTATTTAACACTAAATAAAATAATCCTTTAAACGTATAAAGCTCCTAATATAATTATTATTTTAATTTAGATCTCAAATATAAATATATATGAATATCCCCTCATTTTTCGTTCTTAGCGTTCAAATGCATAAACGACTCCTCCAGCCTTTAATATATGAGGTTCGAAATCTTTCCTAATCCGATTCTAGTCTCCAAGAAACTCTATTATTTCTTTTTCTTTGAAGTGAAGTTCCTCTTCCTGCCTATTTTATTTAATCATTGTCTGTATCTCTGATCTCTAATGAACTCTAAATCGATTTTCTGTTAATCATTTAACATTTAAACATAATTATATAGGTAGAAAACTTTTATAGATATTAGTTGGGATCACTTGTAGCTGGGTGGCTAGCGTAACAGCCTCTCATGCTAAAGGTCACGGGGTCAAACCCGCAGGTGGTCCTAGGATTTTTTAATGGGAGTAAAAAATCCTTAGTTACGCCGTCCTTCGGAGGGAACGTTAAAAGGTGGTCTCGAGCCTGTGCGATGTCAGGTACTCGTTAAAGATCCCTATCCAAATAAAACCTGGATAGGCAATATTTAGGACTCCCACTGTAGCATCGTCCGATTAGCCATAGTAGCATAAAGTGACGTTAAATAAATAAACAAATAGATATTAGTTTTCTTAAGAAATTAATACCGAACATTACCAAAGTAAAAACCGTAAACAAAGTTTGTTACAATCAATCTTGTTTAATGTTAATGTTGCTATTACTATAACTATTATTCATTAAGGAATCGTTGTTTAGTAAAATATTACTTTTTTTTTTAATTTCTTATTTTGTTATATCAAGTTACCTCATAACTTATTGTTATTGATCAATTTTATACATTTTTTTTATTAAATTTTATAATTTAAGGCTCTGAAGCTTTGCACTTAAAACAATTAATTACTGTTATTATATAGATATATACATAATTAAAATAAATGTGCTCAAAAATTCTTGCTTCTTATTCAATGTAATCCTTTTTCTCATTTAATAAAATATTTTTAGATTACCTTTAAAGACCTTAATAATTTATAATATAAACAGAAGTTCGACTCATTGAAAGACAAGAAAAAAGGAAACAAGTCATTTGAATGAATTAGGTATTACAGAGAATCTGATTAAATCACACAATTTTGAGAAAACATGAGAATAAAGTATTCCATTAAAAACAAAAACATAACAAAAGCATTAGTCTCGGTGGAGCAGAAAAGGGCAGCATCTAAGATAATGAGGGTATATTGGGAAAGAGAGCTATCCACAAAATAAATAAATGATAAAACTTGCCCAAAGTAAGAGACAACATTTTTTTCAAAATATAAATAAATAAACATATGTTATCGTATTTCGATACTGATTGGAACTTTATGAAAACTATAAGTATACCTGACCCGACAGACATTGTTCTGCCTTAACTATGACTATTATTACCCATAGATGACAATTAGGAACCTGTTAGAAGACATATTTCACAATGAATCTAAAAATATAATGAGATAATGAATAGATGTAATCGATTTTCAATGGAAATTTATTTGTACCACCAAGTAACTCTCAAAATACTTGGTCAGAATTGCCATTCCCACATAAACATTTTTAACTAAACCACTTCTGACTGCTTTAGGTGATTCATCGAACTACAAAGCTAATTTATTCCATTTAAATCTCAATGTTGGAATCTAAAGATAAATTGAGAAAACTTAATGACCACATTAACTTTACTTTTCTATTTTTCTGTTACTAGAGCCTTCTGCTGACTGAAAATAGGGAATCCTTATTGAATACAGAGTGTCTCACAAATGTCTCGTAATATTGCGATAGCAGATACTAAAGCTTAATTGGAATAAAAAAGTTGATATGATTCATAGTCCAATTGTCAACGGATAGGTTGGAAAATCAAATTTGGAGTGTTTTGATGTTATCCATGGTTTTTATCTGAAAACTCATAAATCTTTTTGATAGGGACGCAAATAAAAACAAGAAGTACCCAAAAAAAGAAGAGAAAAATTCCTTGATCTTTAAGAAGTCAAACCCTCAAAATACGAAAATGATTTTCGACGACATGCTTAAAATTATTTAATATTTCATAGAATTCCATCAGAACCTTATCCATCACTCAACCTTATAGTTCAATCTCATTCCAGATCCACAAACCCTTACCACCCCCCTAGAAGGTTGAAACGGCAGTGGCACCGCGACCTCTTGTAAATAAGGAATATATTGGAGTTCTAGCACTGCATAGATTCTCCACTGAATATGTTGTATGTATGACATGTATAATAGGTATGAGTGATTTCTAGACTGTGTATACATTTTATTGATTCATTATTGTATATATATTTTATTGCTGTGTAAATATTGTATGAATGTTATCTTTCACTACTATTATTATTGTCCAAATTAGAACATATTGTAATATTACTCAATAAAAATGTTTTTTCTGTTATCCAAGATCTTTATTGATATGGTTGAGTATTATTTCCTTAGGAAATTAGAGAAAACTTAATAAAAATATTAATTTTTCTATTTTTCCTTCATTAGAACCATCCCCTGACAATAACAAACACACACACAAAAAAATTACAATTCAGGCAGTCATAGGGACTGCCGATAGAAGTGAATTTTTTTTTATTGTCGATTTGCCTGGAATTTTGTTGGAAAGAAGAGCACGTTCGTTGAAGTAGATTATGTTAAGAATGCATGTTTTTTTTTATATTATTGTTTCATTTAATTTTTAAACATCATTGCCTTGTAGAATTATATCATCCTGAAGTATGTAATCGTAATATATTCATATTACGATTAAATACTGCAGACTGTAGACTGTGTGTTTAAGTTGGTGGTACACATGGCACATTTTTTTTATGGTATTATTATTAGTATCAAGGAAATTCAGACATTTAGGAATGACCTCAGTTTCTCTCTTAAGTTAACAAAAAACATATATTTTAATTAGTAATGAAATTTTTTTATTGTGCTTAATTGAAATCTATATTATTAAAATGACTTTAATTTTTAAATGCCATATTTCTATGCTTATATGATCAAGATATTCTTTCCAATTTCTCTTTACCACGATTTTAATATTGACAGTTAGATCATCATTATTTTGCTTCGTATGTTTAAATGTTTTCATGCAAAGTAATGTTTTAAAAATATTAAGAAATATCGCCATTTTAGAGTCAAGATAATTAAGATATTCATTATATTAACTTTATATACAGTAAGAGGTAAATTCTAAGACATAGCTTATCTACCATGTATTTACTCATATATTTAAAACTGATTTTAATTTAATTAAATACTGAAGAAAATTATTATAAATATCGATATTTTTGTGCCAATATTACACCGATATCGATAACGTTCACAGAAAATGATATCGTTATCCTATTTCTAATAGAAAGGCTTACACAGAGCACATGCGCTAGTCTAGAGCATGTTGGTGACGTTACCATGGTTACGAAATACGATAAAAGCTTTTATCCCTACCAAAAATCGCATAAAGAAGTTTTGACAAAAAAAAAATAAAATAATAATAGCGAAATTAACCAGTCGTTCACGCGTGATGCCGTGGTGCCGAGAAATCGAGATTCATTTATTAATATGTATATATAAATTCAAAATATATTTCTAAAGAGTGGTTGAATAACGATATTAGAGAAGACCGCCTTCATGAGACATTAAGTAAATCCAATCCTTGCTCAAACAATATTTGCCGAGAGGTCGTTGCCCCATCGCCCACTGATCTCACTGTACCGGGGGTGTACCCCATTTATATAGTCTTATCTCTCCATTATGAATGATTGAAACCGTTAGTATTCTTCACAATCTGCCAAGTAAAGTATTGCCGACTTAATTTTGAATTTAAAATGTTGAGCCTTTATTCTTAATTAAAATAGCAGTTTTACCCCTTATCCAAATGCCAATTGTTACAAATCGTTAAAAAATAAATAAGTGAATTCTCTACATTTTTCAATTATTTCTTACAGACTTTTCACTCAAGTTCGAGACAATGGAATCTTCTCATTAAGTATGAAATATAATTTGTAATGTAAAAGAACTAATATACACAAATCTTCATAATTTTTGTATGAATGTAAATATCTATGAATTAACCAGTCAATTAAAAACATATTAATTTGAATATACGCTTTCATAGCGTCAGAAATAATCATTCAAAAATGTAGAATATATAATTTAATCCCACAGATTATCATGACAGTTGAGTAAAGTTATTAATGAAAGTGTGAAATATATGAAAAATACTAAATGTAGAACTTGAAGCTCAATTTTTACTTTCACTTACCTATATATAAAATATGTAGTATGGAAGGTACTGCCATCGTGAAAATTTTCGAATTCCAGTTTTCAGAGGAAAAGCACGTTTTGGGGTCCCCTGAATCCAAATAACCAAGCCGCGAGAAAAGGTCTGTGTGTATGGTAAGTCTAGCGCAAAAACGAAACGTCTTATGGAACTAAAATTTCATAATTAAGACAACTATACACCCGAGATGTTACAGAAACTTTTTCATCAAAATGAGCTTACTAGAAGAGCCACTTTATACTATGTATTTAGCTATTTTTTACGATTTTCTGAAAACGGCTCTAACGATTTTTAGTGAACTCCGTATATCGATGTATATTTGAATTGGTTTTAATATTATGTAGGTTTCATCCTGATTGAAATAGTCTCACAGGGCTAAACTGCTGAAATTTTAATTTTTTTTCATCTAATGTCCTTTTAATATTGTAGATTCTATAAAAATAAATATATTATATTTTTATCACTGATAAAAAAAAGAAAACGAATGAATATATAATGTCGAATACGATATCCAACTAAAAGAGAAAAGAGTATATGTTTGATATTTTTTGTATGCAATTTTTGTGTTTTTGAACTTTAAAGACATTATATCATACACAAAATTGTAAAAGTTAATGGAGAGTGATGAAAAACCGATAAAACTAACTGGTTATCGTAGGTAATAATATAATAGATTTTTTAATAAAACACTTCTTTCTATTGAAACTCTTCCATCTAGTTGCGCGACACGCCGTGTAGACTCTGGGCCTTGCGGTGTAATCTGGGAGATTACACACACGTTTCTCGATGCATTTTGTAGTGTAGGGTCATCACCACCTACAACTAATTTTGTGAGCGGTCACCATTTGGCTGACGGGTCTCACATAACCGGGGCAGAGGCTGAATGTGATTGAATCCCCATTTAATTACATCCCGACGGGACTGGGATTCGAACTCACAAACTTTAGTATGAAAGACTAGCGCGCCAGCCACTTAGCCGCGGGCTATTGAAACTCAATGTAATTGATTCTTTAGTTGTGACATAGTGACTAGCATAACGGCCTTCTATTCTCAAGGTCACGGGTTCAACCCTGGGGTAGGGAGACCATCCTGTGACACACTTAGCCAATAGAAAGTGGTATCCGAATATTGGGGAAAACATCTAGCGGCTGAGCGTGATTTAGACCTGACTTCGTCCATTGTTGATAAGTGTAAGTCAATATGTGATGGTTTTTTTAGTAAAGTATGTTTTGTTATAAGTCGTAAAATTTGAATTGAATTTTTTTCAAGTAAGTCTTTATTGTTATGCCGTATATTTGTGAGGAGTACGTCCAGATGGGTTTGAGTAAATAAGTGTATGTATTTAGTTTCTTTTTCAGTTTTAAATTATAAATACGTCGTGGGTTCGAATCCTGGGTTCAAGTCCTGGGTTCGAATCCCGGCTGTGGTGGAATATTATTTATTCTGTTATTTCAGCCGGGGGGCGATCCTGGGCATGGAGACCCTCCTGGGGCACACCCAGCCTCTATAAAGTGGTACCGTAAAAAGGGGGAGAAAACCTGGCGTCTGAGCGTGATTTTGGCCGAATCACGTCATTGCACGGTCGTTGGCCTGGAAACAGCATGAATCTATATACGTACTGAGCCCAAAACTCTTCGTGAGTTGTAGTGGTACAGGAAATTATAAATATGAAGTACGAATATGATCTAATGTAAAAAATATAATAATAATAATAAATAGAATTTTCAGAATAGAATAGTTCTAGATACCTATTGTCATTTCAATGAAAATATATTTAAGAATTTAAATGGTGGTCATAACTAATAGAATTCTAAATATTTTAGAAAATTTCATGCTAATATCAGAAGCTGAGAACAAGGTAATGTATTTCCCATCCTGTGACTTCATTCTGCCAACACCTCTTCCTTTGTCCTTAACGAACTGACAGAACATTAGCGATAAGAGCAACAAGATACCTGAAGTTCAAAAGAGATAAAGGAACGGAAGGCATAACATATATTGCGGCTGGCACTATATATACTGAGGTACAGCTATTCTGAGGGAGGGTTGTCATTTTTGAGGAGGATGGGTCTCTTAGCTGAAATTCAGGGTTCATATCAATGTGACAGAGTTCAAGGCCTTTTTTGATAAAATTGTAAAAAGGTGCAAAATGCATGGTATAAAGTGGCTCTCCGCCGGTTTTGAAGAAAAAGTTTCTGTAACAATTCAGGCTTATAAGCTCTGAAATATGAAATTTGATTTTCGAACAACTTTTCGTTTTCTTGCTATACATATCACACAAACACACACACAGACTATTTTGCGGGACTTGGTCATTTGAATTCAGATTACCCTACAAACTGTATTTTCGATACTATCTCGGATACGAAAAACGATCGCAGAACTTTCTTTTTCTATATATTTCATAATAGGTAAGTGAAGGTTAAAAATGATGGCTTATATTTTTGTATTGAAAAGCAAAGAAAAACAAATGAAAATATAGAAAAATAAACTTTTTTGTTATTTAAATTATAATATTAATTCTACCAACTGAGTCTATATTTGAGTGGTGGAACTCAAAGTAGATTCTACCACTTCATGTAACGTCATAATTATAATATTTTCTCATAGCAACTGTTACCTTATTGTATTTATTTAATATATGTCTATTTATATCTCTCTTTTTATATTTATAAAAATATTAATTTGACACTTAGATATTTTCTGAGATGAATATTATTTACAGAACCTTTGCAGAGAACCGGTGGGCAGTTGAAAATTTTGCAATCAGTTGTTTGGTTATCTACTATATAATTCTATTGTTAAGGAATACCCTAGATAGCAGGTATGCGACGCGTTGATAGTCCAACTATGAATATGAGCAGATAAACTTGTGTGTAAAGGAAG
The DNA here is from genome assembly GCA_023052935.1 of Piezodorus guildinii. NCBI lineage: Eukaryota > Metazoa > Arthropoda > Insecta > Hemiptera > Pentatomidae > Piezodorus > Piezodorus guildinii. The sequence continues at coordinate 113,062,198 of CM041294.1, forward strand.
TGTTTAATAATAATCTTTTACATACAAATTAAAATTATGGTAAATGTTATGAAAAACTGAATAAAATGCTAAATTATCGATTACTAGCTGACCTGACAGACGATATCCTGTCTTAACTATGTCTTGACGAAATCGGTCAAGTAGTTCATGCGTGACGCGATCAGCAATGAAAAAAAGGGGATTCATTTATATATATATATATATATATATATATATATAATATATATATATAATATAATTAATATATAGATCGATAGATAGATAGATAGATATTAGATAGATAGATAGATAGATAGATAGATAGATAGAGAGAGAGAGAGAGAGAGAGAGAGAGAGAGAGAGAGAGAGAGAGAGAGAGAGAGAGAGAGAGAGAGAGAGAGAGAGAGAGAGAGAGAGATTATCATTACCATAGAAAGTAAAAAAAAAAATAGTAATAATAAAAAACCCAACGATTAATATATTATAGGTGGGAAACCTTTTTACTTTCCGGCTCTGCATTTAAATTAGGCAGCAATAAATGAGGTCACCAATACAATGCTTTTTATTTCACACTCGATTTTTACATTACAGACCGAATTAAACTTTTTAGATGGGTTTTATATAGATAGGGCAATAAACTGCAACGATTTAAAGGTAAACAAATCCATCAATATTGACAAGTGCCTTTTGTTATAGTTTTACGCTATTATTGCATCTATTATTGTATTAATGCAATTATTAATTCTAATAAATACATAAAATTAAATTAACGTATGAAAGACAGCTTTTATAAAAAGTGCACAAAACTCAGGGAGGCCGCAGGATTCTCACATTTTTAATGAACTATAAAAATATTACATTAAAGTAAATTATATTTTTCATAATGAGAAGAAACCTTGAAATCAATTATGCAACTTTAAATAGACTATACACTTGGACTAGATTCTTTCATTGCTTTATATTACGGAAAACATTATTTTTTCGTTTATAATGTTTAATGATGAACCTTTGTAATCGTGAAAAAAAGTTAATTATTCTCTTCATCTTCTAAAATTTCAAGATTGTGTATAATTAAAAAAATCTAATAAACTTAATCAGTCCGGAAAAACAAAATTTTCAAGAAAAATGTAATTAGATTCAAAACAGTAACTTACCACATTTATATTATAGTATTACTATTGATCGTATTGAATTTTGTATACTGTGAATACATTACTTTGGAAATCGGTTAAACTTTCTTAATTATAGATTATGAATGTTAACTTCTTTACATAATTTTCATAACTCGAATAACTAAACATATAACATTCCTCAACACTCATTGAACATTCCATTCTTCTACTAAAACGATTTTTAGTTGCTTGCCTACTGAGTCAGAGATAAAAATATTTCAAAAAACGTTTAATTAAACTGTTATTACCGAACATTTAGTCATTATAATTAATAATAATTGTAAGTTTTTATTTATTTTGGGACAAGTGCGTTGGTAATAACATTACAGAAAGAATAAAAAAGTACTTTATCGTCTTGAAGTGGAAAAAAATATATAAATAAAAATGAATAATAGGAGTAAATTAAAAGGTAGATTCTCATAATAATTTAGAAAACAAACTAGACGAAAATATGTACATCTATCTTAATTATTAATTTGTATATGATATGTAGATGAAATAATATATTATGAAACATAATAAATACATAATCGTTTCTCTATTTTTGATTTAGGTACTGATTTTATATAAATAGCCCAATTTTTTAGGTCGTTAATGCAGTGGGCCCGAAATTGTAAAAAATTGATGTGAATGAAAAGACTTGTTTTTGCTTTTTTTGGATAACCGAAAGACCCGACCGTGTGAACCCTATGTTCCGGCGATTCTCCATAATAAATTATGATGTTGGGTATCGTCTTCGGCTATTTTTGTGATTTGCCACCAGTTGGCTCACGGACAAAAAATACCCAAGAGGGTAAATCACCATAAAAGTATTATTGAAAAATTCCGTGCGGGATTGGGATTTGAACACACAACCTTTGACTTTCGCCGATCTTTAATGTGCCCCTCCATTTTAGCTCTAAAAGTTTTAATATTCTGTTAATTGATAAAATATTTAATATGAATTGCCGCGTTCTATTTTGGTAATTGGTTGAAGACGGACTCATTTACAGTTAGGATCATCCAAATTACCTTTACTTCTAAAAAGGTTATTTCATTCATGACTCAATCTTTTTTAAAACAAAATTAAATAATGCGAAAAATTGTTATACTAAATAAAACCGTATCGACTGAAAACTTGAAAAAAATTATCATAAGAAAAATTATATTTATATAATGAATATTAAATGGAAAAATTAAATGTTTTTCTGTACCATTATAATTGTTGAACTCAGAAGTAAGGAGGAATTTCGACAGTGGGGAGCAAGCAGGTTAAAAACATGTTATTTATAAATAAACAGGTACTAAGTTTCGTCGTAGAAGGAATCGTCTTTGGATCGCCTATTGATTCCTAAAAGTAATATTTAAAAAATGTGGTTTTGCTGTTGTCCTTGTCGGTTACATCTTCCTGTCTCGTGAAGCTTAGACCCCTACATTTTCATAAAGTTTGCTTCAAATAATTTCTCTTCTTACTTTTAAATTAAAAAAAAATAAAATGAAGTGGAGTATACCACACCGGTGGTCCAAACTAGTTTCAGTGCCGGAAGACAATATTTTTATACTCCAACAGATCATTGAGAAGTGCAGTGCGAAGATTAGGGAGCTTCATTTAGCCTTCATTGATCTAGAATAAGAATATGATAGTGTTCCTGGGTAAAGAATATTGTCAGCGCTGAGAAGAGCGGGGATAAATGAGCACATTGTTGAAACGATTCTACACTTGTATGGAAGCGATGTTTACAAAGCGAAGATTGGAAACCGCCTTTTTTAAACCATTTTAAGGAACCAAGATGTTTCCTGTTTCCGATCATTTTCAAGATATACTTGTCTGAGGTAGTTAAGCAAGGGATGAGACGAAGTCGAGACTACGGAGTATACTTCGATGATGGCGAGCTTATTACCCTGTTCTTCGCAGATAGTAGTGATGGTCTGAAAGAAAGCTTTTCTGGAGTTTGTGGTCGTCTAGGAAGTATAAAAGGAAGTAGGTCTCAAAACCAACTTCCAAAAGACTAAATAGAAGATGAGGGAGACCATCTACACATAGGTGATCAGGTGTGCAGGAATGTAAAGACTTTTCACTTCGGGTCCTATCTGGATGATGTGGGAGTGTCTGAAGTTGATGTCTAGATGTGGTGCTCTGGAACATCATTTCAAATAAGAACAAGCTATTGTCAAATGTTCCCAGCTATGGACCAGTCCAATATGGACTCTTATTATTATAGGTTAGATTAATGTAAACTATAGATGTGGGCATGGTGTATGTATGCTAGCTTATATGCCAAAATTCTGACTGTAGAAATGGATGTTTGCCGAAGATGGCTCCATTTAACGAGGCTGGACAGAGTCCGAAATGAAGTGTTTAGGCAAGGTGGGTGTAGAGGAAACATTTTCTGGAAGGATGGAGAAAATAAGGTTGAGATGGTATGGACACTGCCGGGGAATATGAGTCCTGGACTGGCAGCCGCCAAGAAAGCGTAGGCCAGAACGACACGTGGATGGCAGGAGTCCGAGAAGAGGTGGTAGGCCGAGGTCTACAGGAGGGAAACTGGGAAGATTGAGATGTTTGGTGACCACTTCAGACCTAAAGCGGTATCCTACACTGGAACACACCCGCAGTAAACAACTTCTGTAGTTACTAAGTTCCGACAGCTTTCGTCAAGTTATACCGACTGCATAAAAAAAAAAAAAAAAAAATCAGGCTTTTACACACAAAATTACTGAAACTAAATCGGAATCTTCGAAAACTCAAGATAATACAAAAAACAAAAAAACTTATACAGCTGTAATGAACAGATTAATAGGAATCATAGCAATAAAGATTCATATGATGGACATTGAAGCTTATAGAGCAAAAGAAGGTAATGTGTGTTAGCGAAGAGGTAAGGTTTAAGTGTTTTAGAGTGAGTGGAATATTTTGCAGTCAACTATTGATTTATTCTCATTAGGTAGTTCAAACTTAGAAGTAGTATTAGAGATTTCCTATAATCTCAATATCTTTAAAACAGGAATCTGAAAGATTCCGAAGACGATGACGAACTTTGTAGAACAAAGATGAATATGTACTAAGGTACTTTAAAATAACAGTTAAAAATAAAACCAGCGTAACTGATATGCCGGAATATATTTTAGAATAAAATTTATTAGGACTCGGAAACATTTTAGGAAATGCAAAATTAAAAGATTATATTGGAGAGCTTCCAATGGGTAGTATCTCTACATGTGAATCATGACAGTATAATCTTGTATATAATTATACATTTGTAAATATCAATTTAAAATGATTTTAGAAAAAAAAGTCCCATATTTTTTCGTAAGAAATAAATAAACATTTTATATTGTACTACCTTACACATTTTTATTTACTTTATAATTAGCTGAATACGTAATACTTTTTTTATTCTAAATTCACTAAAAACTATAGATTATTATTTAATAATAAGATGATGTCATTATACCCATTCATAATAATCGCCATAAAAAGATTTCAATTATGACAAGGTTCAGGACAGTTTTGCAGTCAGTATATCCATGCACGTCAACACATTCGTAAATATTAAACTTTATAAATAGCTATGTTTGTTGATTTTTCGCAAAAATACTCGAGGTTGAAGGAGACCCAGAGGTTTGCCGTGACCTAGAAAGAGAAGTCCTTAATATTAGCAGCTTATGGTCTGGCTTATCGCCCTCTTATCATTTCTGTAAACTTCAAAAATAGCAACTTTTCTTTTAAAATTCATCTCTAAAATAAGTAGGAATAAGTTATATTCAACCCTAGGGCTGTAGAAGAGTTTCGGGTTCTTTTTTTAAACCCGATCCCGTCTATATTTGGCTTTTTATGATCAGATGTTGTTGGTTTCAATTTAATATGTGTTAGGACTTCCAAATACTTCCAAAATTGGATATGCGATTACTAGAAGTCGTCAAAAAATACATTGTTGAGGCTTTTCCTAAGTCTTAATCAAATTCAATACTTTATCTCAGCAGCTGGGAGCGGTCTGGTCTAGTGGACAGATCACTAGTCTTACAGTTTGATATATATTCGATATTATGTTATTTCAGCCGTAGAGCAGCCCTGAGGTACGGAGACCCTCCTAGGACACACCTAGTCTCTGTAAAGTTGGTACCCAAAATGGAGGAAAAATATCTGGCGGCTGAGTGTGATCACGGCTTAGTCACCTTATGGCACATACGTGGGCATAGAAACAGTCCAAATCTCTATATGTACTGAGACCATTCACGGAATGTTAGTGGTATTATGTTCTGTTTTGTTTAGTTTTTTAATCTGAGAACAGTTTATATTATCTTGGCTCCTTTGGCACTTTTTTCAACTAAATACATATATGAAATTTAATTCATTAAATAATAAAATATCGTTTTTAGGCAGCAGTTATGATTTTTCCCTTTGAGGGAAAATATTTTATATTACCTACATATGGCTACAGACAACTACCATGAATTTACAATAAAAAGATATATCATCTTATTTTTTTTTTTTTTTTTGTTCATAGCTTGGTAAATAATAAACTCTGTTGGTCACTCGGCATATGTTTGTTATTCTGAAAGAACCTATTCCCAGAAAGAATTTTTTTTTTTTCATTTCTATAATTATTTTCCAAAATTCATTATACTCTCCTGCAGCTTATTTCAATAGACTTTAAAAAAATATACTTTTTATGTAATATTTTTAAAAAACTACATGGAATGACGCCTTACTAGCTGATTAAACTGAGAACACAGTCAGACGCCAGGTTATCCTCAATTTTTTGTTAACCACTCTATAGATCCTTAGAGGGACCAAGGAGGATCACCCTATCCCAGATTCACCCTCCGTCTAAAATAAAAAATAAAGAACTGAAATATTCTTTCGAAATGTCCCTCTACAAAATTCGTAACATGGTCCAAAAACTGGACTGTCCCCAAAAGCCTGGAACGAGTGGTGTCCTTAATCATCATTAACATATTGGTTCACGTTATTGCAATTATTTTTCTATATTTACTTTTTTTTTTAATATGATTTTTCTAACAAAACACGCAAAAACAAAAAACATATCATTGTAGTAATCTGTAAGTGTATGAGTCAGAAATCAATTCCCGTTACCCAGTGTGAAAGTAAACCTTGCTCTTATAAATATTTCTAATCTTATTAAAAAGCTACTCCTTGAAGTTTTGAGGCAATCTACTAATGAAATACATTATATCAAATTCTGCAGTGAAATTAGGCGACAATGAAAATCATCGTTGGCAATTTTTTTCATCATAATGAAGCAGAATGTGGAGAATTGAATAATAAGAGTTGGCATCCCACACTATTCCCATCAGCACTAACTGTTCAGCTCATACAGGGGGGCTTATGATTAATCTAATAACTGTCATAACGCTTATATTCCTATATATATATATATATATATATATATATATATATATATATATATATATATAAACAGAAGTGTTAATCTCCCGCTAATCCATTAATGATGTAATATGCACCCAATACTGTAAAATAATAAACCAAAAATATTTTATTTATCTTTTCATTCCATGCGCTGGTACGTAATTAATTATTTTATGAAATAAAAACACTGGCTTAGTCAACAAGTTATTTTATTTTATTGTTTTTTTGTTCATTTGGCTAAAACAATATAATATGCGGATATTTGACGATGTGCTATTTTTACAGAAATCATTGTTTGCCGCTGTACCGATGGCTTATAGGGGACAACCGTATATCCCCTATAATATTGTAGTATTTTGTTTGTTTGTCACTTTATTCTACTGTGGATAATCGGACGATTCTATAGTGGGAGTCCTAAATTTTGCCTATCCAGACTTAATTACGATAGGAATCTTCCACGAGTACCTGACATCGCTCATGCTCAGGACCACCATTTTACGTCACCTCCGATGGATAGCATAACTAAGGATTTTTTACTCCTAGTAAAAAATCCTAGAGCCATCAGCAGGTTCGAACCCGTGACCTTGGGAACAGAAAACTGTTATGCTAGCCACTAAGCCACAGGTTGAATGGTTATTTATATTAAACAGTATATTGAATACGATGCCCTCCTCAAACTAATATTTTTTTTAATCTATATCATTTATAACAAAGAATGCGTTAAGTACCATTTTTATGCTTGTGGTAATGAAACTAGTTAGCTTGTTATGTACTGTCCGTTAGAAGACATAAAGATTATACATTCTCAAATTTCCAAATATGCAAATTCCTAACATAAACATTTTTATATAACAACACTATTATACAGAGACCATGAGCCCATATTAAAAAAAATACATTTATATATAACGAAATTTCATTTGATTCAAATAATTCGTTGATGAAATAAGGAATAGCTTCTTTTCTATTTCAGAACCACCAGATCCATGGATGTCGTTCGAGAAAATTGAAACTTTAGACAAGCTCATGTTTAACCACAAGGAACGATTTTCCAACAACGTTCAACTTACGTAAAAATATGTGTTGGTTGTAAACGTGTTGACTAGCGTACACCATACAACGTATAAAATAATTCGTAATTCTTGCAGATACTGAATGTATATATTTAATATTTTAAAATGAATTATTGATTTTTTATATTTATAAAATAACTTACATTCATTTTAATTGAAATTTAACATTGATGAACATAGTACATTAACTGATTCCATTCATAGTTATTCATTTTTGTAGTTGAATTATTTTTATTTGTTCTTTTGTTTCATGTTTTAATTTGTTTTAGCTGTTTTAAGACTCTAACGATAAGGTTTTATAGATTATTAACAATTTTACTTCATAAATTTTATTTATTGTTGTTAAACATTTTATATTGTTATGTAATTTTGATTTTGTAATTATGAGATTGATTATGTTTAAAGAAAATATATTTTTACTTGCAGATAAAACTATTCTTTGCATCTGAAGATGACATTAAACCCGAAACGTTACCCATCAATCCTTAATAAAATAGTGGTGAAGTTAAATATGAGCCTCAAACTTTATTCTAAGACTTTGACCTTCACCTGAAATAATCTTAACCTAATCAAAGATTTCGTTTTACCATCGAGTTTTAGTTAAAATATTTACATTTAGGTATTAAAACATACCATATCATACTTATGACGTGAACAAGTCATTTTTATCACAATATAGATAGACATTTTTACTTTCACTTACTATATATAGTAAGAGAATGTATTGCGATCGTGAAAATTTTCGAATTCCAGTTTTCAACGGAAATACACGTTTTAGGATCCCCTGAGTCCAAATAACCAAGTCCCGCAAAAAGGTCTGTGTGTGTGTGTCTGTGGTGTGTGTGTGTGTGTGTGTGTGTGTGTGTGTGTGTGTGTGTGTGTGTGTGTGGTAACTCCCGGGCGGAAACGGTAAGTCCTATGAAACTGGAATATCATATTTAAGACAACTATACGCCCAAGACGTGACAAAACTTTTTTCATCAAAATGAGCTTAACAGAATAGGCACTTTATACCATGCACTTTGCACCTTTTTTCGATTTTCTCGAAAACGGTTCCGACGATTTTGATTAAACTCGCTATATCGATGTAAAATTTATTGGGCTTTGATACCATTTAGGTTTCATTAGGATTAAAATGGTCTGACAGGGCTTAAATGCCGATATTTTAAATTTTCTTTCTCTAAAGTACCTTTCATTTTGTCGATTCTATAAAAATAACTATATTATCTTGTTACTACTGATGAAAAACAGTTAAATATATAAATTGAATCAATTCGATACCCAAATAAAGGAGGAAACAGAAAAAATATTATTTAATGCTATTTTTCGTTTTTGAACATAAGAGCAGTAATATACATATATGATATACCGTTGGAAAGCTAAAGATTTTAGAAAAAATATTATCTCATACACAAGCTTTTAAAAGTTAATAGAGAGTGATGAAATGAACATAAAACTAACTGATTATTTTAGATAATAATATAATAGATTTTTTAATAAATCACATGTTTCTATATAAATTCATTTTAATTAATTCCTTGATAGTTTCATGTATTTTTATCTCTAACTGTTTTTGAAAATTCTTTCATTGATTTTAACAATGGAGGCAAGTGAAAGTCGTGTGTTGCCCGCACCAGATTTTTTTTTATTCATTTAATAATGCCATGTGTTTAAATATCATTACCATTGAATTGGCAACCTTAAGTACTTCCTAAACGTATGGAGACTCGTGCACTCCCCTGGACTTGCGGAACTTCTGAGGTTACTGGCCTAGGTCTCCTTCCTTATGCAAATTCAAGTGGTTCTGCTGGTCAGGTTTTTTTATCTTCTATACTATGTTGTGAGCGGGCCATATGTAATTAATATATAAAAATCCTTAATCGTTGTTTATTTTTCTATGGGAGAACAGGAAAGTCATATTTTTCATTCATACCTGTGCAAGCATCAGTAAGTAAGCAATATTAAACAACAACTTTCATTATCATATTTAATAAAGATCTGAGAACTCTTTTACTGCAAATTCCAGATAAAGTAAAAACAAAAAAAAGTTTAGTGATCAAATATTGAATATTTATTACAGTAAAACTGTATATTTCATCGTTGATATATAATTAAATAAATATAAATCCAGATAGTATACAAATGGAAAATACTGTATGGAAACTAGCGTCTTATTACATCAGTAACAAATAACCGGTAATAATTATAACCTAATACTATTCTGGAATCATGAAATAAAATAAATAAATCTCATAAATAATACTAAATGCAATTTATCTCACATCAACTGGTGATAAGATGCATTACAGTTGGAAACAGTATCTTACTACCATGAGATCACCTGTGGTGTAGAGGCTACCATTTTAATGTACCACCATACAACTTTAGTCTTCTATACCAGAGAGTGAGGGTTACGAAACGGCAGATTGACCTAAGATTTTTTAAGAGGATAAAATCCTTCGGAGGGGACCTAAAATTGTGGTCAAGAACCTACGCGATGTCAGTTACTCGTTAAAGATCCCTGTAATAATTAAACATGGATAGGAAAAATTTAGGATTCTTACTGTAGCATAGTCCGATTAGCCATAATAACATAACAGTGACGTGAAATGAATTAATAAATGTTACTCTAATAAGTATTAGATGATGTCTACTTCTACAATGCTCTATTTCTGAAAATGGAGGTTGGCACTTTGAGGGAAACGTTTTACTCTAAAACATACATTATGCTGACTATTCTACTGAAAAAGTATCTAAGGAAGCCTGGAATTACAAATAAAGATCCCTATCCACAGAGCTTAAGATACAAAAAAACGCATGACTTACTTAACACTGTAATTAGATTGGTGTTAATTATAACGAAATATTACTCGAAGAGTACAAAGTTAATGTAAATGATATTCTAAACTGAGAAAACAAAATGAAACTTATCAGGAAATGAAAATTAAAGTGTAACTGTGACATACGTTCTTATTCCATGTGGAAAGGGAAGGAATTAAGATTAAAAAATATAAAAAAACATAACAAAGTTCCGTTACTTAGAACGCCGAACATGAACGAAACAAAGGAAAGTTGCCTCTGCAACAACTAAACGACTACAAAAAATAAATAAAATAAATATTGGTTTGGAATTCATCTTCACCTTCTAGAAGACGTAATTTAATCGGCGTCCGCCCACCATGACGAACCCCCGTGATTAACGAAAAGACAAAGAAATAAAACAAAAATTATATTTTCTTAAAAAATATATGTTTATATCAACGAAACAAAACCAAAGGGTTTTACTTTTCTTTATCCTCAAGAGGATAAAATAATGGCACTACCGAGGTGACTGCGAGGGTCAAATAGCTTCCAGAGGGGGTACGCACCGTCAAGTTGCGTGTGACTCCGTCCCTATCTGGGAAGGTTTTTGAAACTCTGAAACTGACCGACGATGGTCCGTTTTTTGATGAGGAAGACAAGGTCTCCCACAGCCAACGCAGGCCTTTGCTCTTTCCACTTAAGGCGTTGCTGGAGCAAGTGTAGGAATTCCTTCCTCCAGCGATTCCACACATGTGTGACCTGGGCCTCTATAATTTTCCATCTGGGCATAAGAAGAGGCATCGGGCCGGCGTGGATGGAGCTTTGGGGTAGCGATGTGATAGGACCTCCAATCAGGAAATGGCCTGGCGTCAAAAAATCCAAGTTGGTTGCGTCTTCGCTGAGGGGGCACAAAGGACGGGAATTCAGTAGAGCCTCAATTTTGATTAATGCTGTAGCCAGCTCTTCATACGTGTATGGTTGACTGCCAACAGAACTCGTCAATAATCTCTTTACCGGCTTCCCAGAGAACGCCGAAGTGAGGAGCTCGAGAAGGTATGAATTTCCAGTCTATCCCTCTTGCCAAATTGTCGCATACCAACCCTTGAATTTCTCTTTAAATTTGAACATTTCCTTCAGGAACTTGGAGAAAACCGGCAAGATTGGCCCCGTTGTCTGACCAAGTAGTTCTGAGTGCGCCACGTCGCGAGATAAATCGCTCATGACTAGCTATGAAGGCAGATGTCATGAGCGAGGATACTAACTCGAGATGGAGAGCCTTACTAGGATCAGTCATTTTACTGATTTTCGATTTTTATGATTTATAAGAAATCCCTGGAACCTCAAGGGAGGGAGAATATGAGAGAGAAGAGGCTTTAGAGACAATAACACCATCATGGAAAGACTAACTCGGCAACAAAGTTGCGTTTATATGTATCTCGGATTGGAAATATGAAAAAAAAATCTAATCTATTCAATCTGAAAGAAAAATGGTGAAACGTCAAAGGACAGACTAAATTATGACATCGCCGAAACAATGGCAATAGATTTTGAAAATTAAATATAGTAAAACGCCGAAAGAAAACTGAAACATGAATTATCTGTTTTCGGGAACCCGAAACACATACTTCAATTTTCAATCGAGAACATACTGTTTAGGCATTTCATTATGTTGGTATTTTATGTACACATTTTTAAAGTATAAATAATTTGTATGTAAAAATAGAAATGGTTCTTAGAAAGCTTTCACATAGAAAATATAGACCATTTCTTATCTACATTATTTTCTACTTCAACAACTTTCGGAGTCGAAAATAACGGAACCGTCCAAACAAGGTACGAGTCCCTAACGGTGTTCTTATAATAATGTCTTCCATATAGAACGTTAAATAATGTTGCTAAAAGTATATCTTTTAGTGTGAGGTACACACTACACATTTTTTTTTACAACAACAATTTTTTATTGAGGAAAATTACAATCTGTCCCAATTTGGACATTAATAGTAGTGCTGAAAGATATCATACATACTACATTCATACAATATTTACACATCATAAAAATACAATAAAATATATACACAATAATGAATCAATACAATAAAGTCAAGACTTCTCTTATACCTATATACACATACACACACTCATACATACATCACATTGAGTGGAGAATCTAGCCAGTGCTAGAACTCCAATATATTTACAAAAGGTAGCGGGGCCACTGCCGTTTCAACCTTCTAGGTGGGTTGTATGGATGAGTGGAGCTGGATAGGGATTGAGCTAGAGGATTAGGATGATGAATGAGATTCTGGTGGAATTTGGAAAATTTGGATGGAATCAGGTCTGAAATAAAAGGAACATTAAGGTCGTGGTGCAAGGTATAGTTGGAAACATAATAAGGAGCATTTACTATTGTACGGAGGACTTTGGATTGAAAGGATTGAATGCGTTTGATGTTAGTACGTTTAGCTGTCCCCCACAGTTCAAGTCCGTAGGTCCAGATGGGCTTCAGTATTGTCCTGTAGATTAATACTTTGTTGTCAACTGTAAGTTCAGATTTTCTGTTGAGTAGTCGGTATAACTGTCCGAATCGTCGGTTGAGTTCTTGTCTTTTAAGTCTTGTATGTGGGTTCCAAGTCAATCTTTTGTCTAACAGTAAGCCAAGATACCGGACTGTATCTGAAGGAGGAATTGGAATGGAATTGAAGTAAACTGGCGGACAGGAGTTTCGTCGAAGAGTGGAAGTAACGTGTTTGCATTTGGCTTCGTTCACCTTTATGCGCCAAGCATTACACCAGTCTTCGATAAGAGAAAGGTGTCTTTGCAGGTTTAAGGATGCAGTTTCAGGATTGGAACTGGATGATAAGATGGCGGTGTCGTCTGCAAAAGTTGCCAGAAAGGTATCAGGATGTGTAGGAATATCAGCAGTGTAAAGGATGTAGAGGACGGGTCCCAAGACGCTGCCTTGAGGAACACCGGCCTCAACGGGATAAAGGTTAGAAAATTCTACACCACAGCGAACGCGGAAGGAACGGTTTGAGAGATAGGATCGGAGGATGAGGTATAGAGACTGGGGTAAATGGGTTTTCAGCTTGAAGAGTAATCCAGTGTGCCATACCCGGTCAAAAGCTTGCGCAATGTCCAGAAACGCACCAGAACAATACTCTTTGCATTCAAGAGCTGAGGAAATATGGTCTACAACTCGGAGCCCCTGTTGAACTGTGGAATGCTGAGGACGGAATCCAAACTGATGGGAAGGAAGATTTTGAGATTCTAATATGGGTAGGATACGTTTAAGAAGAAGCCTTTCGAAGATTTTTGAGAGGATGGGGAGTAGACTAATAGGCCTGTAGGATGAAGTGTTGTTGGAAGGTTTGCCTGGTTTTAGAAAAAGAATGATAGTGGAATGTTTCCATAACAGAGGAAAATAGGTGGTGCGTAGGATGCAGTTGTAAATATAAGTAAGGAATATAATAGCTTTCTGCGGAAGTTGTCGGAGGATCTGGGGAGTAAGGAGATCGTGTCCAGGAGATTTACGGAGGGTCAGTTTTTGGAGAAGATATTTGACCTCAGAGGGATTAATAGCTTTAGGAGGTAGGGAAAGTGGAATTGGTGACATAAGAAAGTCTTGCACTGTTGCGGTGTGATTGGCGTGGGATTCCGGGTGAGGAGTGAAAACTTTGGAGAGGTGTGTGGCAAATTCCTCGGCTTTATCTTCATCAGACGCAGCCCAGGAGTCATCACCACGTCGGAGAGGATGGGAAACTTGATGGTATTTTATGATCTTTTTCGTGACATTCCACAGGGAATTATCACGAGCTGATAGAGAGGAGAGGTAGGAATTAAACGACTGGGAACGGAAGGTCGCCAACTCCCTCTTCAATTGTCTACAATAGAAGTTATAGGAGCGGCGATCTGTTGGGTGTCGGGTTCGCTGCCATAATGATCTTGCTCGGCGTTTGGTATGGATGAGGTCTATAATATGTTGTGGAAAATGATTTTGGTGAGGATTTATATTGGAGTGTTTAGGAGAGGAGGCAGTCCAGACAGCTTGTTGGATGGCGGTGGTAAAGGAGTAGACGGAATTATCTAGGTCATCTGGGGTTTTGAGGGTTACTCTGAGGTCAATATTATCGGTCAGGATTTGGCGGAAAAGGTTCCAGTTGACAGGGCCTCGGATGAATGATGGTGGAATGGGTTTTGGAATTGGAGTGAGAGATACTTTTAGGATCAGTGGACTATGGTCTGAGGATAGTTCATCAAGGCGAGTTACAGACAAGTTGAGGGAGCCTAATCCGCTGTGGGTAAAGAAGTCGAGGATGTCAGGATTGCGGTTAGGATCGGTTGGCCAGTAGGTAGGGGAGTCAGGAGGCAGGATATTAAAATTTCGGGAGTTGAGTGCAGACAGCAAATTTCGTCCCCGAGAATTCGTGGTTCTGGAACCCCACTGCTGATGCTTGGCGTTTAAGTCTGCACCCAGAATGAAAGGATTTTCTAAGGAATCCAGGAAGGATACAAATTCGGAATTGGAAATGGAATGTTTAGGAGGGCAATATGCAGATGTGAGGGTTACCGGAAAGGAAAAAGTCTTGATTACTATGGCTGTGGCTTGTAGGAAATCATAGGTGGGAAGTGGGAGTAAATGATGAGAGAGGGATTGGTGGACAATGATAGCAGAACCGGCATGGGCTTTGCCGTCTGGGTGGTCAGTACGGTATGTCATGTATTGCGGTATTTTGAAGTACTGTTTAGTCGTTAGTCTTGTTTCAGTTATAAGTGCAACATCGATTGTTTTGTCTTGCAACAACGCTGTCAGTTCGTCAGACACTACACATTGTATTTTTATATGTTATTTTCATAAATATTTACCCAGGAAAATGAAAACTATTTTGTTTAGTGTTTATTTAATTAAATCTTGTTTTGAATAAGTGCAATTTTTTTTTCTTTTATACTTCTAAGGTTCTCCACTTACACAAATGTTTAAGAAAACAGTTTATATATTTTTAATAATTTCATATTTTTTCTTCAGACCTAAATAAATAACTAAACATATATTCTATTTGTTTAAATACATGAGGTTTATTTTAACATTTAAAATGCAGTAGTAAATACTCTGTACATTATGTACTGTTTTTGTTGTTTCGTTCGGAAATAATTTTTTTTTTTTTAATTATTTTTAATATGCGATTGTCAACCTATCATTCAGCAATCAAAAAGACTGTTGAGAAAAAAGAAATTGTAGCACAACAACCCATGAATCATTTAGGTTTCAGCACACAATGAGACCCACATCTTCGTAAAGAATTTTGGGTACCCACTTTATAGAGACTGGATGTGCCCCAGGAGGGTCCAGAGGAGTTCCAGTTATGGCTAATATAACAGAACATACAATAATTTTACTACCGCAGCCAGACTGGAACCTGTAAACAGAAAAAAAAATTCTATACCCCTTAGCTGCATCCTCTGCAGGGGAATGACGAAGAATATCACTATAGATAATTATTTAATTCCTCAAGGCTGTAATTACGTCGTACTGAATTCTATAATTAAGAGACTCATCAAAGACCAGTATAAAGTTCATTATATCCATTATTTTGTCTTGTATCGAAAAAAAAATAAATGTTTACATTATAATAATACGCGAAGTGTTCAAAAAATTGTTTCTTTGTGTAAAAAAATATCGCAAAATGATTTTTTAAGCTACACGAAACAAGGCACCATCTAATCGAGCCGTACTATAACTTGAGGAATCTTTCCTTTATTTTTTATTTAAAAAATTGGTATAATTTTGTTGTTTTTTTGCAGCGTTCCGACATTATAGAGTACCTTTTGAATGACTGGACGCGTACCGTTTCGCTTTGCACATGTATGCTAAGTGGGTTATTCCTGTCTAGAAAATATTAATAAGCAGGTTACCGTTTTGGAATACCTTTATCCTAATGAAATAAAAAGTTTTATATTTAAGATAGATGAACAAGTCTGTTGTTTGATCCGTTGTGTACATTAAAATTCAAGTATGTCTCTTTGTAATATCTTACTTGAAGTAATCATAGTATGAAAACATTTACTGTCCATATACCAAAATAAACCAAACCCATTAATCGTTCTGATGTAATAATATTACAGGTAATCTAGCTAAAAAATCGAACAAAATCTAATTCTGATTCTAAATATCAGGGATTCGTTCAAGCTTAAAATATCTTGAATGATTCGTGGCATTATTTAAATCCTTGCCTCTTCATATCATAATGTTTTAAGGCAGTTATATATTAAATAACAGGATTATGATGTTTTCTACATTCTATCATTTTAATTATAATAAATATTGACTCATACAATATTATTGGCTAATTTACTAGTCCAAATCCATACGAAAAAAAACACAGACCCGACTGTTACGGACCGCTGGTGCAGATAATATAACAAACTGCTGCCTAGAACTGTCCGATTTCGGAAGATATATTACAACAGCAATCGGCATTCCACGCTTCAGTCACCGCTTATACATACATATATATAATAATGCCCTAAAACCACTTATTGTAGAGTTTAGAGTACAAAATTTTAAGCAGCTAGGAGATTTGTCTACAAGAAAGGATATATTCAATCCAAATGGACTCTATAAAAAAACCAAAAAGGTCAGACCTAGACAGAAACTGCCTATCGACTTTCCAATGATATATACAATAAAAATAAATTTCTTTCAATGCAAAAATTAGATATTTTAGCACAGTAATGAAACCATCGGCAGTAAAAGCAGTAGAATACATTGACACTTTTTGAAATAGGAAAGTGGAAGAAATGGAGAAGAATTTTATATCAATCACTATTATAGAAGAGTATATTAGATTATGATCATATCAATTATACACATGATAGTTTCAAGTACACAGGATAAATTGATATATGTGATGATGAAATGTTAAGTTTTGATAATGTGAATGAAATATATTGTTTAATTAAAAATATGGAAATGGATATAACATTGAATATCTGAAGATGAGGCATGTGAAGCCTCGAAACGTTATACAGATTGGTTGTTGACATGTATGAATAAATAAATGCATATGAACAAAAACAAGAAGAGATTGTTCCAATTGATATGATCATAATGGAGAAGAATGTATAAGGGAAATTGTATTCTGCTGCTTTTACTGCCTATATACATAAGCATATAGATATACATGAGCAAAATGAATACTACAAAGAAGTATTAAAGATGGAGATGCATTTATTTACAAAATAAAATAAAAATTGTAGGACATTTAAAAGGAAAAATAACCAAAATTAGGACGAAGACATGTTTGTTGAAAGCGATAAAATGTAGAATAAATTATATATATATATATATATATATATATATATATATATATATATATTAAAGATAGAATTTGGCCTGTACCAGGTATCACACCTTCCATGACAATCTCCACTCCCACTCTAATCCATTAGTTTCAATCCTTGCTTCCTCTTCCATTCCTAATAATCCTCCGAGGCGTCTGAAAAGAAGATGGCCTCGAGACCTTCTTGTGTAGACTCACTACCAAAGAGTGCTGCCAATGGGCAGTTTCTCTTCATGTTTATTTCATGTGATATATAACATTTCAGCATATTTACTTGATGTATTTTTTGTACAGTTGTAAATTTCAATAAAAATATATTTAAAAAAAAGAAGATAGAATTAAGAAGATATTGAAGATAAAGATGCATTTATTTACAAAATAAAATAAAAATTGTAGAACTTTTAAAAGGAAGAAATAACCAAACGTGAGAGAATCAAAATTAGCACGAAGACGTATTTGTTGAAAGCGATAAAATGTAGAATAAATATATATATATATATATATATATATATATATATATATATATATATATATATTCACTTATCAGGTTTGGTCACCGGGGAAGTTAGACCATCACCTCCGTAAGGAGAGGCCTTGTAGGGATAACATATTGTAAATATCGTAAGCAATTAAGGAACATTAATTATATAGTTGTTTTTTTTCATTTATCAAGTATATACATTATTATTATTTTTCACTTAGCATTATATTTTTTATCAATCTTATTAGAACTTTTTATTAGATTATATTAGAAATTATATTAGATTATATTAGAAATTATATTAGAACTAAAAAGTAAATATTATAATTTAAGTATTATCCTTGCAATAAAGGCTTTATTCATTCATTCATGTATATATTCCATAAGTTATCTTCCTCCACACAGTGTGCAATAGTTTAGAAAAAATACTACGAGTTAAATTGAACATAATTTGGTAAAATAAATGGAAAGTTGTTATAAATCCATAAATTAACATTTTTACTAATTATTACTGTCTCGCTTAGTAAAAAGTAAGCCAAGGATGGGTGCATTTCGAAGAATGACAATAAAAAGGCTAACCAATTTCCTAAAAGAAATCAGAGTGGATAGATGCAAAGGGCTCCTTGGCCGTTACACCAATGGTCTTCATCGAAAGATTTTCTTTATTACGAAAAGATCATGTGTACGCACACAGCCCTAAAGAAGTCTAGGCAGTCATTAGAAAGGTGAAAATTTATCATCAACGTTTCCCAGTTATGGTTTGGTGGAGAGTTTCCATTGATGGACCACAAAAATCCATTTTTTGTGAAAAAATCTCAAAACCATCAGGACGATATATTGGAATCTTTTTTCAAGCCTCTGAATAAAACTCTGTTTGCTGGAAGTCAGGGTTTTCCAACAGGATTCCGCTTCAGCTAGCGAGGTCAAGTTAGCTCAGCAGAGGCTGCAAAAGAATATTCCAGCATTTATCTCTGGCTCGGATTGGCCATCAGAAAAGCATGATTTCAACCCACTACATTAGCGGCTTTGGCCCAAGCTGGAGAGGATGGAATGCCACAGAGCACGCCCTAACATGGAAAGCCACAAACAATCTCTGGTCTGAGCAGTTGAGCGCTTTCCTCAAGAAGTTCTACGCGCTGCTACTGATGACTGACTATGGAGATTAAATGTCTGTGTCAAGACAAAAGGGGGGCAATTTGAGTAATGTCTTTTTTGTTTTAGTATCTCTATAGATGTATATCTATATATAATTTTATTTTCTAATAACGTTATTGAAAAAGTTAATTTTTCTGTTTGAAATTTGTGTATCTTGCCTTGGAAGATTATTCATGGGAGTGCTAGATATAGTCTCCCTCTGCCAGAACTCTCATGCCTTCAGGCTTTTTTATTAGTTATAAACCGTACATTCTTAAGCCAGCGGTAATAACTGCAGCCTGTTGGACCTGCAAGGAGGACAGGCTCTCTTGGACTTTTTGTTTTTTGCTCCAGGCATATTGCTAATGTCTCGGCAGACCCATCGCTTCTTGAACTTGCGGTGATTCAAAATTGTAACACGAACTAATCCAAAGATGGCCATTCAGCATTAGCGAAAACCATATATTATTATTGAGATCAAAGCTATCAATATATTTTATTCACACAATAACGAACATAATAATTTGGTGCACGAAACACAACTTTCATTTACTTCTTTTTTAAAAATCAATTTAAAAACTTTTCAATAAAGTTAATGTGAAAAAAAGGCAAAAGTATTACATTGAGTTTCAGTAGAAACATGTGTTTAATTAAATAATCTATTATGTTTAATGTTTAAATAATTCATTAATATGTTGTACGTTAAATGTTTCATTAAATAATCTATTATGTTCTACAACAATCATTGAATTGTATCCGCTTTTCGTCACTCGCCATTACTCCCCTAACAGGCATAAATGCTTCTAAAATATAAACTTTAAGTTTTATACAACTTAATTTTTTTCGAGCTAAACTTACCACATACACACACACACTGACCTTTTTGCAGGACTTGTAGCCAAGTAAAATAAGGCTAAAATTTATGTTTTGTGGGAACTAATTTGGATAAAGCTGGAAATCGTTTTAATACCTCTTAAAGGTTCTAAATAAAAGTAATATGAGTAGGCGACATTGCAGATGGTGAGCCTAACCTTTTGGAGCCGAAAAACTTAAAAAAATTTCAGTTTTCACTGCACAATGTTTTAAATCGGACTTATTAAGCAGATATTTCTCGCAAGCTCTAGAACGCCTGCACAGGAAAATCGATAAAAAAAATGTTTTTGAAGTTCGCACCGACCAAATTTTAAATTTATAGAGGCTTTTAGATTTAAAATTCAATATTCTACAACTTTTTTCGATTTGGATAGTTGTTTCACTATTACAGATGTCTCCTAGTGACCACATTGGGTTTTTCAGCAAAAATGCAAAAATTTGCTTATTTCTGGCGAACGATTCCGACAATAGCATTATTTATTTAATGGCATTACAACCCTATGTGGGTCTTAGCCTCCTCAAGGAGCCTTCGCCAGGTTGCTCTATCTAATGCAGTTGCCCTCCAGTCACGGACGTTCAAGATATTCCTCGCATCTTGAGCCACAGCATCCGACCATCGCAGTCTCGGTCGTCCTCTTCCTCTGCTACGGTCCAACTTTCCCTCGAGCAATCTCTTAATAGGATCATTGCTACTCATTCTCGCCACATGCCCGGCCCATCTGAGTCTGTTTATCCTCATCCAGGAAACTATATCAGGCTCCCCAAACATTTCGTACACTTCTTTGTTAGTACGCCTTCTCCATTGGCCGTTCACATGAATTCCTCTGAAAATCCTCCGTAGTAGCATTCTCTCAAAGACTGCTATGTCTTTTTCTTTGGTCTTTGATACGGTCAATGTTTCGGAGGCATACGTCAATACTGGCCTAATGTGGGTCTTATAAAACATTATTTTAGTTTGCCTAGATAAAAATGAGCTCCCCAGATGTCTCCGCAACTTAAAATAGCATCTATTGGCATTGAATATTCTTTTCTTTATTTCGAGGGATACATCATTAGAAGCGCATACGATACTTCCTAAATAGGTGAAACTATTTACTTTCTGAAATTTATAAGGACCCATTTCCAGAAACTCCTGAATTCCATTGTTTGTGGACTCACCACTCCTCATATATTTAGTTTTCTCTTCGTTGATGCACAGTCCCATTTCATCTGCCGCCTCCATCAATGATAAAAACAATATCACTGAACTAAATTCAATAACTAGGTGACATTTGGAAATAAAATTTAACGTTCTTTCATTTTAAAGAGAGAGAACTTTCTGTAGGAAGCACTGATTTCGAGTTATAAGTGAAAAACTGAAAAAAAAAAAAAAAGTGCAAATAGTTCGAGGTTTTTCGGCTCCAAAAAGCTCGCAACCAAGATGGTGCAAACTCAGATTACTTTTATTTACGATCATTAAGAGCTATTAAATGATTTCCAGCTTTGTCCGAATTAATTCCCACAAATATTCTTATTTTATTCTTCATTTGAACTCAAGGGACACTAAAACGTACATTCTCAATCAAATACAATATTTGATCGATCAAGTTGTATCTATAGTACCATATATCCTCAACAACATCAAGAAAAACTAAAACCAAATGATTCCAATACAACTTTTTCAGAATTTTATTATTATTTACTTTTTTTTTTTTTTTAAGCCAAAATATGAACAATTTGAGCTCAAAGTTTCTACAGATATTTCAATCTTTCTAAAATACAAGAGGTGTAATCAAAGGCCTCATTTCGCAATCCTAAAAATATTGACTTTTCCTGTAGATTGTGAACTGAGATTTAAAGACTTCATCATTCTGTATTTCTAAGTGAATAACAAAATACCTCTAACAATGATAAATGCAAAACTTTCCTAATCACTTGTCTGATTATCCTGTCGGTTGTTTATTTTGTCAAACATTTCTTTGTAGTTTGACTAAGACAAGATTATCATATATATTACTCACATATTACGAGTTTTTTATCTTTGAAGTTTATTTTCAAACAAGAATATTGAATACAAGTGGAAATTCACAGTATAAATTAAAACATGAATAATAAAAATGTATAAGGTTAATGTTTTTAATTTTTCAATAACATCAAACCAATCACATAAAATAGAAAAACAAAACACATCTGATAGTATTAAAATAAATGGTTTCAATTATGGCTAGCAACTTCTTAATACTCCAATAAAAGTTATTTAAATCTGGTATAATAAACATCGAAGTTCTACCGCTGGGTAGTTTCTTCTCAAGCCTTTCACGCCCTTTATTCTAATTCAACAGTTTTACTTATTGTATTTATGTTAATACAGTTGTAAAATTCAATAAAATATAAATAAAAAAATCTGGTATATTATATATCTAATTTTACGAAATTTATAAAATAATAAGTATTATAAACATATGCTTTAGTAGATCATTAACCTCTTGCGTCGTTATAAACCAGAAGAATTTTTCTTGATCTAAGAATTTATAAAAGCAAGTGAATTGTAAATTCACTTATGTGGTCATTACAGTATCTAAACACCGGTTATGTTATGAAGCGAAAATGTTTCTCGAAGGTTTGCCTTACCATCTAGATGCACAATTAGGCTAATTTAGAAAAATTTGTCCTCAAAGGGCTGATAATTTTTTTTCGTATTTCGAAAAACTATACTTCCTCTGAAAAATTATAAATATTAAACATATTGAACTTTTTATAGATGTTTCTTGTGCAAGTTTCAACGGAAAAAAACATTCAATTGTTATTGGTTTATAAAATGATTTTAAGAGGCTAAGCAAATTTTAGGGAATATAGGAACTTATTTCTAAAACTTAATTACTAATAACTTAAAAAATGAATGCGATTTAAATTTATGTTGCAAATGAGTTTGCGACGATATAAAACTATTATGTTTTCGTAAAACGTTAAACGTATTGATTTATTATTGATATTCTTAGTTTTACCGGTGTGTTATAGTAAATTTGACTTATTAAACTTTTTTTTAAACATATTTATTGATATTTACAACTGTATAATTATATACAACAAGTAAATGTGATGGATATAGTAATCTAACATGAAATACATGAAGAGATGCCACCCATCGGCAGCACTCTAAAAATATTTTAAACTAGAAGGTCTCGGGGCCATCTTCTTTTCAGACGCCTCGGAGGATTATCAGGAATCGAAGAGGATGATAGGCTAGAAACTAGTGGATTAGAGTGGAAATGGAGTTTTTCATGGATTGAAAATTTTTCAATGATTGATATCTGGTTCAGGCTAATTCAGTAACATATGGGATATTAAGGTCTTTATGGATGAGCTTATTCGTGACAAAGTAAGGAGCGTTAAGGATTTTGGATTGTAAGGATTGGATACGAGAAGAATTTGATGGTTTGATAGAGCCCCATAGCTCTACTCCTAAGTCCATATCGGTCTTATGATGGTCATATAAATAAGTCTTTTGTAATTAAGTGGAAGATTGGAGCGTTTGTCCAGTAAGTGTTGGAGTAGTCGAAAACGTCGGGCAGTTTCTTGTCTTTTCAGTCTTGTATATATAGTCTAGTGTACTTAATAAACTTATTCTTTAAATAATAACACTTTGTTCGTTGTACATAAAAATACGAGAAAGAGTAACTTATTGCCTCATAACGAAGATATATTTATAAGACCTACTCTTAATGTAATCTGTATTTATAAAAGAAAGTGCCATTTCACTCAATTTTCTGGTCATCGCAGTGTCTCAAAAATGGCTATTGCTGCGAAGTTCAAATTTTTCCTGGAGGTTCGCCTTACCGTGTAGATGTGCAATAAGGCTGGCTTTAGGAACATTCGATCTCTAAGTTGTTTAAACAAATATTTTTATAAAACGTAAAACAAGATTGTTTTCCGAATAACTCAAAAAATAAACGTCTCCTGAAAAACTAAAAGTACTCATATGAATGACGATCAAATTTCTAACTGCATAAAAGCAAAGTTTTCTTAACATGAGCAGTATCAGGAGAGATAATATGTAATAATTTATAATTAGTATATTCAAGCATATTGAGCGTCATATCCATGTTTCATGTCTATGGGTCCCATTGACACATGTTCAATATTTATCAGTTTTTTAAAAATAATTCTAAATGACTAAATCACATTTCGTTTCATTAACATAGTAGGAATTATTTCTGAATTAAAAAACAAAACAAATAAGTTATTCTGGATACATTCAAGTTGCAAAGTACTTATGACGATATACAACTGTTATGCTTAAAAAATGAAACGTACGTATTGAAAAGTGTGAAGTGGCTAGTATTATATAAATTAAAACAAATTGAAATATTCGCATGCAACGTCGAAGGATACAGGTAGTTAAATATATAAAAATATAATCAAATATAATAAGTGTCACTTCACGAATTTACTTAACCAAGAATGATTTTAAAGTTGCCATTAACTATTATCTAGGACGGAATACTTATACAGTGTTATTCTCTCTTCTCTAGCACTCCAATTTGATTCATTTAAACTATTTATAGCCACGAGGGATCTCTGTCCAATTTTTCTATTATTTAATTTAACAAAAATATATTACAGCAAGGGCGCCTAGACTGAATGATATCATTTATTGTTTGAAAATTAAATTAGTAAAATTCGTATAGTACTTGAGGTAGTCTTGAAATATCTGAATGGATAATATACAATCTAGAATTTGAGGCTGTAATTTTATTTCATCGCTATTTTATTAGAATGCATGACGTTTCGACTATAATGCCATCCTGTGGTGCAAGAATATGTTTTTTTCTTAATATGAGTCGGTATGGCGCCCTCACTTACCTTCCGCTGGCACTCACCAGTGATGCGGCTGGGAGGGAGGCGCTGGGATCCTTTGGACTCTGTCCTTCCACAAGTGGGGGAAAAGCCCCGTCCGGGGTTCCTTGACTGATTGTAAATATTGTACAATACAAACTTATGAATGTGACATGTTTTGTTTATTTATTTGTTAACTTAATTTATTTTTATTTATTTTATCTACTAATTTTGTTATGTATACGTTTATTTAGTTTGGTTTCATCTTATCTAATTTGACTTTCCTTTTTTTTTTTTATATTGTATGACTGTGATACTTTAGCGATGTTATTATTGTCCATTGTGACAAATTGTAATACATACGAATAAAATAAATAAATATAGTAAAAAAAAGAAATTATGAGTAGATAATTCCACCTTGAAGCATCAAATTCTATATTAGACTTTGACCTTCTCCTTGAATTATCTACATCTAATAATATACAAGTTAAAATAATGGTCAAACTGCTGATAAACTGGATAACTATTAATACTGTCTAAGAGTTAATGAATGCAGTTAATCGAGGCAAGGGACGTCAAGAAAATAATCTGGCAAACCAGATCAGTAAAATCAGGTATAAAGTCGAAGACAGTTCATCCAACTCTTACTACAGAACTAAATTCTGGATTACAAACTTGATATGAGATCACATTGAGGCAATTACGAAGAGCTTCCCTCTAAATATAGGGACAGAAGATAAGTGATCCAGCTAAATATCGGAAACTTTCTACTTTACGAGAAATTTCACGCCGATCCTGGATAAAAAAAATAATAAAGCCTGTACCTCTACAACCCATGAAGCGTCTTGGGCTCAGTACATATAGAGATTCATACTGATTTTAGGCCAACAGCCATTGCAATGAGGTGATTAAGGCCGAGGTCACGCGCAACCACCAGGTTTTTCCCAATTTTCTGGGTACCTAATTTATGGAGACTGTGTCTACCCCAGGATGGTCTATATACTCTAGGACTGTGCCCCCCGCCTGAAATAGCCGAATAAATAATATTCTATATCTGCCAGGATTCGAACCCAGGACTCGTAGAACAGTAGACCAGTGCTCTATCCACTAGACCACTCTGCTCCCCTTATCTGTGCCCTCCATCCATCCATATATATATTATATCTACTCTAAATTAGGAAATGATAATAAAGTCTTGGGGATTTTTTATCTTAATTACATAAATTGAAGTTTTTAACTTTTATACTGAAATAAAAAAAATATTCATTTATAGTAGTGATACGGTTTTTTTTTTCTTTAATAGTGATTGGGTTTGATTTATAGGTGTTCATCAACCAAGAGATGGTCGAAAATTTATAGCTTTCATAAAAGTTTCATCTTCTTTAGGCCTTTCAACAAACTGCCGATAATTCTCTCTTCGTTGCATACAAGTGCCTAATAACCGACAGTGGAATTATTTTTATTCGATGGTCATTTATTCTTTTCAAAGTGTATTTAGAGCAAAGTCTTTTTTTCTTTTATTTAACAATGGGCATTGCTGAGACAGGTAAGACATTATATTTCGAAACTCGTTATTGAATATAAATTGCAATCTCACCTGTTGAGTTAATTTAGAAATTTGTAAATGTACGCCCTTATTCATTAACAAAAAACTATATAATTCCCAAGTTACCCCAATTATTTGTTTGTAGGATTTGCTTTACCAACCCTTCTAGTCTTTAGATATTGCAAAGAAGTTTCGCGATTTTTTTCGTTTTGGGTGATACATAATTTATTCAGACACAACATTCCGAATCAAATGTTTTACAATCTAATTTCAAAAATTTCCTAAATCACATAAAATACATCTATTAGCAGATTTTAGCAACTCCGAGCTATAATTAGGTTTTTTGTATAATTTTTCTCGTATTCTGGGACTTCAAACGTAAAATATAGGGAATTTTTAGATTTTAGCTAATAAATTTGATGTTTGACCACTGTGCGCTGACCAATCGTGTCGAAAAATTAATTAGTTTTTTTAATTTTTTTAAATATTTTTGTCCGTAATCTGGGGCCCCAAACATGTTAGCATACTTAATTAACAGCTTACAGGAAACTATTTTAAAATGGTTTAATAATAAAATTGTATAAAAAACCTGGTAAAGATATTCTATTTTAAGCCTTGAAGTTGAAAGGGAAAACTTGAAAGGTCAAATTATTCATTTATTTTAAATGAATTCAATGTTTTTATGAATTACAGCTTTTATGTTAACACCTTCCAGTTAAAATGCAAGAAGCTCTGTGAACAAATTATATCATTTTCAAACGAAAATAATTACGGGAATAGATTATATTAACAATACTGAAATTAGTAATAATTTTAGCTCTAAGACTTTTGTATTTAAAAATATTATCTTTCTCGAGCAATAATGAGGGTAAATTTATTTTAGGCATTGTTTATTTCCAGATAATCTATTGTTCATTTTTTTATTTATTATTTTTTTTCGCAATACAAACACAAATCCCTGAGAACTTAGACTACCTTTCGAGGTAACGATTTTTTTCTTATGCATGATACAAAAATAAATAGAAGTAGAAGAGTAAATATAGTTGAGGATAGTATAACATATAAAATATTATGCATGTATGTGTACAAGAAAAATAATATAATTTTTATATATATAATATATTATAGATATAATAATTTAATAAAAATTTACGCGTCATGATTTAGACACAATTTTTTTTTTCTCAAACATATTGGCAAAAAATAAAATGTATACCTCAATTAATTTATTCCTTGAATGACTTGCTCTATTTTATTCAAATCGTCATGAAGTACATTTTTATATTATATTATCAAATAAAAATTAGTAATGAAACATAAGTTATTGGGCTACTTTTAACACAAGAAAATAATTGTTTTAATATCAAAAAATGAAATCTTCTAATCCAATGCTGGGCTTGCTTTTCCTCATGAACTAAATCAGATAATAGCTCTAGAGGTTTTATTCATCGAAATAGAAACATCATTTAATGGATGATAATAAATACTATTTTTTAAATGAAAAATTATTTTTTTTTTTTATATGCAGTAATAAGATAAGATACATTTTAAATATTTTTTAATTTAACATTGTTTCAACTGTAGGTAACGCATTCCTGAAGAAGCATGTTAATATCATGGCAATGTGAGGTCAGAAATAAGGAAGGCAAAATTTTATTTTTTTAATATTTTAAATGGCAATACATATGATTTTATATATAAATAAATCAATGATGGAAGAATGATTGACTGTAGGTAGAATATAGATTATAGAATATATGCAGAAGTTGTTGGAGGTGGAGTCATAGAAACTCTATAATTAAGCCAACTTAATTTATTGTGCCAAAGTTTCGGCCTAAATATTTCCGAAGGTCCGATGTCCATAATCGATACCTACACCAACCAATCCACTAATCACCGTTTAAGAAACGGTCTAGTATAAGTGATTTTGTATTAGCTTTTAAATATAATTAATTACATAAATTAATTATTTATTATTGAAATAAGGTTCCATTAAACTGAATTGATAATTGATCTTCCAAGCAAATCTTGATTCAAAGCTATTTAATTCAAGATTGTAAACAATATTTTAAAATATTCTTTAATGAAGGATTTTTAAGGATCTAAAGATTTGATTACAACTAAGCTATTTTTTTTTTAGTAAGAGGATATATGTAATTAGAATGTATTTATTAAAATATACAATGTGTAAATACGAGGAATAACAAATTATTTTAATAGAGGATTCTGTCATGACATTACTTTTCTTTTGCCATTAAGACGGAAAAACAAGAAGTTATTCATGCGATATTGTATTTAGGCCGTAATGTTGGCACAATAAATTAAGTTCACTTATTTAAAGTGTTTCTACGACTGCACCCCCAAACAAAATCTCCCAATATAAACAAATGAAGTTACAAAAAATAGTAGAGATAAAGAATGTAAATTTAATAACGGCTAAAGACACCTAAATATATCATAGGAGATCGGAGAAGGTGGAGTACATCATACGAGGTAGAGGCTGCAGTTCCACAACTCAAGATATAAAGGATGCAAAAATAATAATGCATTTAATGCTAATAGTAAAATTTCAATTTTCCTATTATTCTATTCACTTTCAATAGATTTAAAGCCTTTTGTTTTCAATGCTATTGTCATTAGTGCTGTATGTCGTACTGATTGTTGTTACGAAATTTAAAATGATGTTTAAAATGTTAATATAGAGTGCAAGCGTCAAATATTGCATGATAAGACTCGACTTACGAATTACACCACCAGTCCATAGACAGGAAGATTCGATTAAAACAGGACCTCGCCTTATTGTACATCCTTTCTGCTTATCTAGCAGATACTAGGTGGAAAACAGTTTAGTAGTTTTAGTAATTGAAATGATTCGAGAGAAATAGTAAGTGGTATCATGGAGTTTGGAAAAAAAATGTCTATTAGACTCGAATATTGCATTCCAGCATGGTCAAAAGTTTGTGTTTTCCTAAATTATTATTATTTATATAATAATTTGCTTCCTATTACTTCAATTAAGTGATATAATGGTGAAACGTAAGTTTATAGTTTAAAAATGCTGGAGCTTTATTCATTTTTTTTAATGAGCAACTGAAGCATGCAAACTGACAGGGATGTGCATATCACATTTTCGAACATAAATTATCGAAATAATAAATAAAATAATATTACAAAGAAATAGTAAATCAATTTATGGATTATAAAAGCATTTGCCATGTTTTTTAAAATCTTTTAGCTTACATTGATTCATATGTTCAGTTTTTCAATATTTAAATTTAAGCGTGAAGAAATTATTCATTATTAGTTTGAAGGATACTATTCAACAATCGGCTAAAATTTCGAAACGTTAAAAAAAGCTAAAATAAAATTGCAACCCGCAATTTATAACACCAATTTATAACCCGCGATCTATAACACCAATCGCTACCTACACCATTTAATTCACTGACTACAGTTTAATAAAATAACTGAAATAATTTTTCTTCTACTTTGGACAAGAATTGTTATATTCATGATTAATATTAGATCATTGAAATCAAATGCCATTAAACTGAATTAGCAATTGATCTTCTAGGAAAATCTTGATTTATAGCTATTTAAAAGCGTGGTTTAAACTCGTACATGATATTTTCAAAATATTCTTTAATAAAGGATTTTCTATATAAGGCTTGGATTATAACTGAACTAGTTTTGTTCAGTAAGAGGGTGTCTATAATTAATATGCATTTACTACAATAAATAAATATGATTTAGAGAAAAAAATAGAGGATTCTTTCATGGCATGACATTGATTTACTTTTGAGAGGAAGATGCAGTGGTTCATGTAAAATTTTATTATCAGAAAATTAGGGTTGTCTTGTGCTATATCGATTGTCATTAACCAATTAAGTATATGTCTTTCGAGGATAATATGATCAAAAGAAATTATGGTTGAGACCAGTTTTTCTTAGCTAATTTATATAAAATTATAAAAGTATTATGGTATTTTTCATTGTCAAATGTCACTTGCGGTTAAAACTCAACAAGAACAGCAAGTGGTTCACTATAACCACCCTCACCAAGAGAGACAACAACCTCAGCCATTCCAACACGATACAAGCCCCTATATACTTTACTCACCAGAGCTCTTTGATGCGGATGACTGCCGGATGGAAGCGCCAAGAAGTGGAGGAGAGGTTGGAGTACGCGGCTCGGAGTCTTGGCGAGGACTGGCAGTTCCCCTCCACTCGCCCGCCCTCCCTCCAATTGGAGCCTCATATATTGCCCTCATGATCCTGTATCCGCAATCTTAGAGCGATTTTTTTTCTCAGACTGGGTTGTAAATATTAGGTACTTATGAGAAAATACACGCAAATAATTTTACACAAGTGAACAACTTTATAGTCATAAATGACGTTAAATTTCAATCTTAAAGGTATGTCAATCTAATAATTTACTTGTAATAATTGACTTAGCGACCCCGAGGGTAATAAATAGACAACCAAATATTGAATACATAGCTTCATCCAATGATCACATTTCAAGCCCAAGCCTGCGAGATCAGACTTAACACAATCCTCCCATCCACGCTTCGGCTACCTTTAGGAAGCCTACCAGTCGGTTCAGCGCATGCTTTTTTTTTTCGTTCTTCTCTAAGCCTAACTTTACACGCCCATTTGAGTCGCCGCAATGCTAAATAGTGCTATAAACTAAAAAAAAGACTCAAGAAGTACTATTCGTAACCATCCTCTATCGTCCTTTCGGCAGGTATGGCCCAGAGCTCAAATATCTCCTCTTCCTTTTATATTATCTATATCAATGATCTTCCCTATTCAATCTATAGGCTTCCACCACTTTATACGCTGATGACTTTCAGATGTACCTATCCTTCTCTCCTTCTGAGTCAGGAGTAGCATTTGCCAAAATTCAAAAAGACCTGGTTAGACTAATAAGGCAACACTGAATAAACAAAGGCTGAATATTATGAAAACTCGGGCCATTGTTATAGTTCCAATCTTAGATTCAATAATACATTTCCGAGCATTACCATTGACCAAACCCTTTCCTTGAAACCTCACATTACAAAAATCTCTCAAAGAACAATAAGTACCCTAAAATATTTTCATCGTTCATGTCATCTTTTTCACGTTCACGTTAACTCCTTCCTCACTTATTTTCCCCCACTTTGACTATTGTTGCTTAGTACATGGTGGCCTTTCGACAGTGCTTGAGGACTGGATAATGCGAATTATGAACATATTTTTAAGATTTGTCCTCAGTACTCCGAAGAGGTCTCATGTGAACCATTTATATCGTGAATTAAAGAGGCTCTTTCCCCCCATTGGCAGATAGTATTTCCTAGGATCATGCCTCTACCAAACCATTAACACTCAGCTGCCTCCTTATATCCACAGTCTTCTGCAATTTAAATGGTCAGTCCACTCCCTCGAAACATGGTCTCGCCTTTCTAACCTTTACATTCCTTCCCATAGAACAACAAATTTTAATCATTTCTTTCTTGTCCGCTCTGCTAATCTCTGGAATTCCCTCTCTACTCATATCCGCCATGCTTCTTCTCTATTATCATTCAAGTCCCAACTGTTCCAATACTTTCTGTATTTCCAAACAGACGCTCAACAACACTGATTTTGAATATCAAATATCAGATTTTGAATATAAAAAAGCAATATTATTTAATGCTCATACCTAACTTAGTTAATTAATTCATTTTTAAATTTAGTTTTGTTCAACAAATGTATGTATCTGTAGAAGTTTATTTATTTTAATCTTTTGTTTTATTGGATAGATATATTTCTTCTTTTTTTTTTTCTTTTTCTTACTTCTTATTACATTCTAAATAAGAATAAATCATCATCATTTGGTCTTTAGGCCAGATATATTGTATACCTTAATTGTATATATTTGTTGTTCTTAATGGACCCTGTCTAACTACTAAACTAGCTACTATCTTATAAAGACAAGGCTCTTTGGTACATAAAAACAAACTCTACACGCCGACATATACATTATCAATAAACGAACTCTTTATTGACGTTTTGATGGGAAACTTCACAGACATAACAACAGGCTTATAGACGATATGGCCAAGACTGACATCTCTATTAGGAGAAGACGAAAAAGGAGTTATATGAAGAGATCTTCTTTCCTGAATCAAGATACTAAATCAGGACGAGGAAGAGATATTTCTGACCACTGTCCTTCCACATACTTAACATGCTGAGAATTTCTTTTTTATAATCATAAATTCTTATTGTCATTCTCATCTTTAACTATTTATTTTATTTTTTATAGGTTTAGTAGAAAGATAATTTAAGAAAAAATATAATGAAAACGTGAGAAAAAAAAACAAAACAAAAAACACGAGACCACTAGTCAAAATAAGACATTAGACTTTTGCATCGAAACAAGTATATTAAGGGGAAAGAATATGTGAAATTATGATAAAAAAGAAAGTTGAAGACATTTTGTAAACGAAACTACAACAGTTGGTAACCTTCAGCATCGCTAAACTTGCATCTGAGAATTAAGTTGAAATCGCATTTAAGACCTATTAAGAATTTTCATAGTTATAAATAGTTTAATTCTATAAAATTTAAATACAGAGAGAATAGTTGACTGGGTGTATATATAGGGGAAAAGTTGAATCCGGGTGCAATCAACAAAACACTTAATTAAGTAGGAAACTTTATTTATTTGTGTCAACGTTCCGACCTAAATTTCGGCCCTTCTTCACAGCGATGGAAGAAAATAGATCACAACAATGCACAAACTAATTACTTAACTAATCAAAAATAACTTTGATTAGTCAGGGACTGTAATATAATAAAATAAACTGCTTATTGGCAGCGCTCTAATAAGTAATATAAAAAGAACGTCTTATTTTCAGAAGCCTCACAGGATTATTTTTTTAAACAACAACAGCAATTTTATTGAGAAAAATTACAATCTGTCCCAATTTGGACATCAATAGTAGTGCTGAAAGATATCATGCATACTACATTCATACAATATTTACACGGGATAAAATTACAATAAAATATATACAAATAAAGAATCAATACAATAAAATCAAGAATTCACTTATACCTATATACACATACACACACTCATACATACATCACTTTGAGTGGAGAATCTAGCCAGTGCTAGAACTCCAATATATTTACAAAAGGTCGCGGGGCCACTGCCGTTTCAACCTTCTAGGTGGGTTGTATGGATTAATGGAGCTGGATAGGGATTGAGCTAGAGGATTAGGATGATGAATGAGATACTGGTGGAATTTGGAAAATTTGGATGGAATTAGGTCTGAAATAAAAGGAACATTAAGGTCGTGGTGCAAGGTATAGTTGGAAACATAATAAGGAGCATTTACTATTGTACGGAGGACTTTGGATTGAAAGGATTGAATGCGTTTGATGTTAGTACGTTTAGCTGTCCCCCACATTTCAAGTCCATAGGTCCAGATGGGCTTCAGTATGTCCTGTAGATTAATAATTTGTTGTCAACTGTAAGTTCAGATTTTCTGTTGAGTAGTCGGTATAACTGTCCGAATCGTCGGTCACAGGATTATAAGGAGGAAGAATTGAACCTAGAGATTGAGATACGGAATAGAGTTAGGGCCTTTTCATACATAGACGGCTGCCGTAAATAGGCTTATCTGCCGTGCCGGTCGTTAATCCCCTCCCTTTTCACACGTAGACGGCTGCCGTCCACTTATAATCGCCGAGATTGGGAAATGTGCCGTACACGCCAGCTACACGGCTGTTTTTTCTCTCCGGTCGCTACACGGCTATAAAGAGGATTATAAACCGTCCCAACGGCAGCCGTGTATGTGTGAAAGCTCCAACTATGCCCCTATATCAACGACCGTTTGGCCGGCTGGTAAGCCTAGGATTATAAACCGTTTGGACGGCAGCCGTCTATGTGTGAAAAGACCCTTAGTCATGGAATCGTAAGGTCTTTATAGATGAGTTTATTGGTGACAAAGTAATGGAGATTTTACGAAGGATTAGATACGGGAACAATTCTGTGGTATTACCCGTTGGTTTAGTATGTCAGTTTGATACTTTAGTATTGCTGTAAGGCAGTTTATTAATAGAAACTAACTTTTATTAGGTCATTAATTATGATTTTATAAAATCATGTATTATCAGTGCATTGTTGAGATCTTCTTTATTCAATCGCCCTGAAGAAGGCCTGAACTTTAGGTCGAAACGTTGGCACAAATAAATTAAGTTTTCTACTTAATTAACATTGACTGCACCCGGAATCAACTTATATGGCATTTATGTAACATTACGTTTCAGCCTTTTAAATACTATTTAATATTTATCTATGTGACTAAACACGCAGAAAAACTACCATTTTGCATAAAAATTCAACTAAACAGATTTCAAATATATTAATAGTAATTTGTTGCTCAATCGTAAAAAAAGCAATATATAAAATGAAGAGTGCAAATTTGATTTTGTCGTACACAGTGGAATTCAAGAAAACTTTGTCCAGTCATTGCATTCGTTTATCAAAGATATAATGTAACCACAAAGCTTGAAGATAACATTGTATCGAGAACTAAATAAAGAAGGGATTGGAAATAAATAAAATTAATCATACGAAAATTCTTCCTTTTTTTTTTTTTTTTTTTTAAATACAAATTGGACTATATTATGTAGAAAAATCTTAAATTAAAATTTAATTAGGTAGTTTCCATACACGTGTATCTTTTACGTTCTTTACAATTTTTTTACAAAAACGGCTCTAAGGATTTTGATAAAACTTGCTAAATCGATGTAAAATTTAATGTGCTTTAATATCATGTTGGTTTCATACTGATTGAAATAGTATGACAGGGCTTGGCGATATTTTAAATTTTCTTCCTCTTAAGTACTTTTGATTTTGTAGATTCGAAAAAATTTGACCATTTTTTCTTGTTAGCATAGAGAAAAACGGATAAATATACAAGTCAAATGAATATGATTTCTAGCTAAAGGAAAAAAGAGTAAAAGTGTTTTCTAGGATTTTTTTTTTATTCAAACACAAGAATGTTAATATAGATAGTTATAAGGCTAAGGATTTAAGAAAAAATGTTATCTTATTTTTATGAATAAAATTGTGAAAAGTAATTTAAAGTGACGAATAGAGCATAAACTTAATTGATTGTTGTTTATAACAATTTCATACTGTTATACTATTCAATATAAAACATGTGTTCCCAACGCTTCACGTACCCATTTTTTAAACTTCTTTTAGTAGACCTTAAATTGATTTTAAGAACCGAGGTAAGTGAAAGTCTTGTGTTGCCCGCACCAGATTTTTAATATTATCCTTTAGTAAAAATATGATGTCTAAATCAAATAAATTTATCTGGAAACTTTAAATAAATGAGAGAATGGCTAATTTTCTTTTCAGTTTTTATCTAGTTATGCTATATAAATTGTTAATGAGATTTAAAAAAAATAAATTGTTACATAATTAATACAAAATTATTATTATATATTGACGTGTATCTTAATAAAATGTGTGTTCTTATTTCTGAAATGTTAAATCTTAATTTATTAATTTATGAATAATAATACAATTAACAATAATTATAGTCATCAACTATGTGAATGTTAATAATTACTAATGTCTGTCGAAGCCGACACTTTTATTAATGAAGAATAAAACATGTTAATTTTTACTGTTGACTTGTTCAAAATATTATTTTCCGATGTTTCCGAGTGTCTTACTCCACCATCTATCAATGGCATCGTATGGTGGATGTTGCCTCATGTGCAAGGTACTGCAAGAAAACCTTTCTCGACGTAAAACAGGCCTTTGTCCGAGCATGGTTTATATTATCTACTGATGACACTTGTTTGTTAACAGCAGATAATGATCCAATTATTGCCTCCCACACTTTTAATCCCATATCAGAGACAGGGTGTCAGAATTGGAGAATAAAAAAATGAATTCCAATAAATCCCACCTATAACCTGCCCCTAACCATTCGTCGTAAATATTTGACTTTCTGTCCTATTACAGTAGGATAAAAGATACTTCCTTTAATAACACTCCGCTAGTCCCTATTAAACAGATCCGATACCTAGGGCTCCACCTTGACAAAAGTCTCACTTGGAATACTCATACAAGCCTGAAACGACAAGAAACTGCCGGGCGTTATCGAGTAGTTCAACACTAACTGGACCAATGCTCAGACCTTCCATTTTACTAGAAAAGGCTTATCTACATGACCATTATATGGTCTGTCTAGACTTATGGAGTCGAGTTTTCGGGCTCTACTAAACCATCAAATCCCGTATCCAGTCCTTACAATCCGAAATCCTTCGCAAAATCCTCGTTACTTTGTCACGAATAAACTCATTCATAAAGGCCTTAAAGTTCCATGACAAATCCCATTCTTACCCTAACCCACTGATTTCAATCCTTGCTCTCTCTTCAGGAATGATAGATGATCCTGCGAGGTATCTGAAAATAAGAGCACCGATAATTGGCAGTTTCTTTACATGTGTATTCATGTATTTTATCTTAAACCTTATTTACTTGATATATTATATAATTCAGTTGAAAATTCCAATAAATAATATTAATAAAAAATATAAACCTAGGAGAGAAAATAGATAATTTTAGAAAACTATAAAAAAATCGAAAACATTATCCTAATATTAACCTTTAATTATTAATAAGATCATCTACAAACCAGGAAGTACAGGTCTACAGTATCTAATTAAATGAGGGTTTGAGTTACAGCAAGTGTCATCTCAGCCCAGGGGCCAACTGAACCAACTAAGCTATCTCTTGGGCTCCCTAAATCATTATTCTTAGACCTCATAAATTCGATGACATTAGAGAATCAGAGCTAGAGATCGAATTAATTCCATATTAGAATTTTCTAATACAGTCATAAATAAATTTTTTTTTTTTTTTTTTTTTAACTCACTAACTTTATTTGCACCTGTAAAATAAATACAATAAGCGAATGGGTTGTATTTCACAAATATGGAAAACATGGCATGGTTAGGCATGAGAGATACAGCACTCAGAGGAGCATCCTCCTATCATTTTTTTTTTTTAAATCTTTTTATAGGTATTTACAACTGTATTAACAAAAAAAAATGCATCAAGTAAACCTGATGTTCTATATAATACAATGACATGATATACATGTAGAGAAGCTTCCCATTGGAAGCACTCTTAAAATATTCTAAACTAGAAGGTCCCGGGGCCATTTTCTTTTCAGGCGCCTTGGAGGATTATCCGGAATCGAAGAAGAAGAAAGGATTGAAACTAGTGGGTTAGAATGAGAATGGAGTTAGTCATGAAAGGATTGATACCTGGTCCGGGCCAAATCAGTAACAAAGGGAACATTATGGTCTTTATGAATAAGATTGGTCTTATAATAGTCATATAGATGAGCCTTTTGTAGTTTAGAGGAAGGTTTTACCGTTTGTCTAGTAAGTGTTGAAGTAGCCTAAAGCGGCGAGCAGTTTCTTGTCGTTTTAGTCGTGTATGTGGATTCTAAGTTAGGCGTTTGTCAAGAAGTCCTAGGTATCGGATCTGTTCAACATGAGCTAGT
Source organism: Piezodorus guildinii (assembly GCA_023052935.1). Lineage (NCBI taxonomy): Eukaryota > Metazoa > Arthropoda > Insecta > Hemiptera > Pentatomidae > Piezodorus > Piezodorus guildinii. Next base: position 113,100,356 of record CM041294.1, read on the forward strand.
TGAGTGTTATTAAAGGTCAAAGGTTTACGACGAAGGGTAAAGGTTATTTGATTCGATTTGTTGGAATTTATTTTTAATTTCCAGGTCTGACACCATACTTCTAGGTCTTTGATGTGGGCTTGAAGGGTAATTTGAGGCAACAAATGGATCTTTATGAACTGATAACACGCAGGTGTCATCAGCATAGGTAGAAAGGAAAGTGTTAGGATGGGTTGGGATATCAACTGTATATACTCTGTATAGAATGGGTCCTAGGATACATCCTTGAGGAACACCAGCAGTCTGTGTAAAAAGGGATGAATAGGAACTATTGTGATTTATTTTGAAGGGTCTATCGGAGAGGTAGGATTGAAGAATCGGGAAATATGTGGGAGGAAGGAATTCACGGAGTTTGTACAACAGTCCTGGGTGCCAGACTCCTCTTATCATTAAAAAAAAAAACAACTAATATTTTAGGCTAGGAGGTCCCTAATCCAACTCCTTTCCAGCCTTCACCGAGTTATGTCGGGTATGTCAGCTGTAGCCATGTTTTGAACAAATTTGTTAATGTCTCCATGTATTGTAAATAGTTTTTCGTAAAATCGTTTGTAAGACAATTGTATGTGGTTTGTATTAGTCGGAATACGTAAGTCGGTAGGAAGGGTATCGTTTGAAACATACGGTGGAGAGTTCGTTGCTGTTCTTAAAAATTTGGATTGAAAGGTTTGTATTTTTTAATTACGTGCCTTATTAGTTGGTTCGAAAATTTGGCAAACGTAAGTCCATATAGGTTTTACTAGATAAGTATATATGTTAACCTTCTGTCTAATGGGTAATTTAGAGAGTCTAGGTATTATGAAAATAAATTGTTAAATAATAAATTACATTGTGTTTCAATAGAAACATGTGTTTTATTAAATAATCAATTCTATTATCATCTACGACAATAAGTTAGTTTTATCGGATTTTCATCACTTTTACAATTTTATTTATACGATAATATTTTTTCTTAAATATTTGGCTCTCCAACATTTTATTATACGTCTATATTACCGTTTTTATGTTCAAAAATACAAACAAAAATATTTTAGCTCTTTTGTCCTTTATTTCAGTACCGAATACATTCAAATTATATATTTATACGGTTTTTAGCAGTGATAAAAAGAAGATATAGTTCTTTTTTTTTTCGAATCTACAAAATTATAGGTACTTTAGAGGAAGAAATGTTAAAATATTGATATTAAAGCCCTGTCAGACTATTTCATCAGAAAGAAACCAACATGATATTGAAGCTTGTTAAATTTTACATCGAGTTGAATCAAGATCGTTACATCCGTTTTTTAGAAAATCGTGAAAAGGTGCAAAATGAATGGCACAAAGTGGCTCTCCTGGTTGGCCGATTTTGATAAAAAGTGAGACTTGGTCATTCTGTAATTGGATTCAGGGGACCCTAAAACGTGTATTACTAGTGAAAACTCGAATTCGAAACTTTTTACTTTCACTTACTCATAAAATATATAGTAACGGAAAGTATTGCGATCGTGAAAATTTTCGAATTCCAGTTTTCAACGGAAATTTATGTTTTAGGGTCCCCTTAGCCCGAATGACCAAGTCCCGCAAAAAGGTCTATGTGTGTCGGTGTGTTTGTGGTGAAGTCCAGCGTAAAAATGAAAAGTCCTATAACTGAAACTACATATTTAAAACGAATATAGAGATGTTACCCGAGAAGTCCAAATAACCAAGTCCCGCAAAAAGGTCTGTGTGACCATGGGTGTGTGATAACTAGCGCAAAAACGAAAAGTCATACGGAACTGAAATTTCATATTTAAGACTACTATACGCTCGAGATGTTACAGCAACTTTTTCATTTAAATCGGCTGACCGGAAGTCCTACTTTATCCCATGCATTTTTTACGATTTTCTCAAAAAAGGCCTAACGATTTTGATTAAACTCGCTATATCGATAGTTAATGAATCACACACAGTGAAGATATTAAAATACTGCTTTTATTATCAGAACAAAATAGATATTCAGAATACAATAAACTGTGCTGAGGAGTTAGGGTGACTACAAGTGTACATTCCGAGGTCTCCTTCTATGAGTGTGACACAAGTAAATGTTACAACTAGAGTGATGAGTTTTGATGATCAAAGGGTATATATAGCAAGGTTTTGTAGAGGGGATGAGGAGGCGGCATGGACACCACAAAGCAAGGGCTTCCAGGTGTAGGGTGCTGTGTCCTAAGTACAGGTATGTGTTCTTTGTCGGTACTTGTCAGTCCTTTCTAGGTTTATGGGGGACACCCTCAGGTATAGAAAAGGAAGTTATTAATAATTACTCTATATTATTTATTTAGTTAAGTCTCATTCTATAACTGATGTAAAACTTAATGGGCTTTAATATCATGTAGATTTCATTCTGATTGCAATAGTCTAATGGGGCTTAAATGCAGATATTTTAAATGTTCCTTCTCTAAAGTACCTTTAATTTTGTATATTCTATAAAAATGACCATACCATCCTATTACCATTGATAAAAAACAGGTAAATATATTAGTTTAACGAATTCGACGCTCCAAGTAGTTCTAACACGGTGTGATGAAAAGCCGAAAAAAACTTACTGAATTTCGTAGATATTATTATAACATATTATTTAAGAAAACACATCTTTCTATAAAAGATTCATCTTTCTAAATTTGTTTAAAAATTCTGAAATTGATATTAATAACAGAGGTAAGTGAAAGTCGTGTGTTGCGCGCACCAGATTTTTCATCTATAGTTACGTGAAAGTAAAGTAAATAAATTAAGGAGAACAAAGGTGATACCAACATTTTATTTTGGATTTGGAGTAATAAATTATAAACTAGTTTAAAATTAAGCAAATAACAGTTATTTGCGCCCTGTTTGTAGGCTTAAATTTAATACAGTGCATTATCCGTAATCTGAAATTGGGTAATCCAAATTCTTTTTTAGTTAGTTTTTTAGGACCACTTTGTAAATGTAATAAATTTGTAATTGTTATCTTAATCCATGAATAAACGTTTAGGAGTATGTTTTGAGTTATGCTCCGATATTTAGAATAGTGCACCCCATAACTGTTAAGAAAAATGTTAGGAACTGTGGAGAAAAACGATTACAGCTCCACGGGGTGTTGATTAAGATAAACGAGAACCATTGGGCATCTTTACCTAAGTCATATTGACAACATAAATTTTGTAAAAGATATTTTAAATTGTGAAACGGCCTGAAATTTTAAAAATAAGTTATACGTTTAATAAAGTATATGATTTTTTGTTTTCATGAATAAATCTTTATTGGAAAACAATTATTTTATAAAGCACAGTTCTATATACATCAACCTGAAAATAACTTAAACTCTTGGTGAAAACCAACCAAGATAATAGTTTAGATATCTTTGATACAACCAACAACAGCTGTAACATTTTGGCGAATTTTGTTAGGAGGAAACAAGTAGAAAAAAAAAAAGTTATTTTCCCAAATAATGTCTATATAGATTTAATTTTTACTTTCACTGACCTTTATAGTAATACGATAGTGAAAATTTTCGAATTCCTGTTTTCAACGGAAATACACGTTTTAGAGTCCCCTGAGTCCAAACAACCAAGTCCCAAAACAAGGCCTGTGTGTCAGTGTGTCCCTGTGTGAATGTGTGTGGGAAGTCCAGCGCAAAAACCAAAAGTCCTATGAAACTGAAATTTTATATTTAAGGCTACTATATACCCGAAATGTTACAGCAACTTTTTCATCAAAATCAGTTAATCAGAAGAGCCACTTAAGAACAGCTTATATACATGTACAATGTACAGTTGGAATGCTGAAGACTTTAAAAAACATATTATCTTATACATAATATTGTAAAAGTTAACAGAGAGTGATGAAAAGCCGATAAAACAAACGGATTGTCGTAGATAATAATATAATAGATTATTTAATAAAACACATGCTTCTATTTAAATCCAATGTAAATAATTCTTTAACAATTTATTTTCGTTTCTAATTTTTTTTTTAATTCTTAAATTGATATAAATAACGGAGGTAAGTGAAAGTCGTGTGTTGCGCTTACTAGATTTTTTTTTCATGAATAAATCTTCATTGAAAAACATTCAGTTTAAGAACAGTTCCATATACTTCAGCTTGAAAATAGCTTAAACTCTTGGTGAAAACTCACCAAGAGAATAGTTTAGATATCGTTTATCTACAGTCAACAAAAACATCAACAGCATTAATGTTTTGTGGAACGTTAGAAGGAGACAAGCAAGTTGAAAATATAAGTTATTTTTCCAAGTAATGTCTATATAGATATAATTTTCAAAATTAATTTTGTGTTTGTATATAAAAGTAATCTCTGACCACACTTTTTTTTTCTGAACTACTCAACCCTCTCTGGTTCGATTTATCGTCAACATATAAAACACCCAGCAAGTTTAAAACACCTTTCAACGTATTTTGTCAGGGACAGTCTATATAAAACTAAGTGAAGACATGTATTAAAATATATTTACTGTTAATCGTTGTTTTCTTCAGAAAAAGTCAAATATATTTACTTGATGTGCATGAACAAAAGAATAAGCAGTACCAAATGAAATAAGAAAAAAATTCCTCCTGAGGTTAAGAAGTCGAACCCACCAAATAGGGAAAGTAAGTGTTGCATAACGTCATACAGAGAATTAAATTTTAATATTTATTCCTTCAAGCTTTTTGGCTAAGTCAATTACTGCTTCTTATTGTGTATTGTGTTACTGTTTCATTATAATTGTATTTTTATATTATTTAAGTACTATATTGTTTCTTGCTGTGCAATGTGTTACTGTTTCTTTATAAAAAATTGTGTTGTATTTTGTAATATTATTTAACTATTGTATTATTTCTTACTGTGTACTGTGTTACCATTTGTTATTGTACTTTCATTGAATTGCCGCAGGTGAACTCCTTTCCCACAGACGGCCTCGCCTCAGTGGGATAGTGACTACTACTTTCACTGATTTAAGACATTTGTCTGTATTTTGATTTAAAAAAATAAGTTATTAATATATATATATATATATATATATATATATATATATATATATATATATATATATATATATACCTCTTAGAATGTTCGGATATTTCATGCAGCTATCACTCTTCTATCGTTAGGTTGTTAATTTTCTGGTTCTCAAAATGTTTTTTTCATTTAATTAGCTTTGAAATGCTGCAAAACAAGCCTACCTTCATTAGCCAATCAAGGATGCGAGGAGGCATGATTTAAAAGGAAAAAAATGTTTGCCAGTATCCAATTGTGGTTTGAACCTATACCACTGAGAATCACATCTCCAAACCTTCAACTTCTTAACCTCTGGGAATTTTTCTGTTATTTCTTCTACACCTCCTTTTCTTTATGTTGGTGCACATCAAGTAGGTGTAGGTAGATATTTGATTTTTAAGGTACAGCAAAAAACTCAAAATTTGATTTTCCTGTCTAACCGTTGAGATTTGACTATGGATTATATGAACTTAGTATCTGCCTCCCACTATATGACTATTCATTAATGAGACACTCTGTACAATGCCTATATAGGGTTAAGTTCATTATTTTTTGCAAAATAACAAAAGTAGTTAGAGACAAGCTAAATAGTTTGGCAGTCGTCAATCAAATGTTTTATCATGAATTACTCAGTTTTAAGTATGTGACTTTATCATTTGAGGTTGTGTGTACGAGTATGTCCAAATGTATGTTTAAAGAGTCATTTCTGATTTAAATAATTTTGGCAACATAATATATATAATAAAAACAAAAATTATAAAAGTTTCTCATACTCACTGCTACATCAATGCTAATGTAAAATGTACTCGCATGCATTCGTTAGGAATACAAATAAACAGCAGCAGTTTGTGTGGCTAATTCTGGCCTGTTCTCAGAGGAACAGGTCTCCAAAAATTTAAATGTGCATCCAGAATAAGAGGACACAGGAAGACCGTGGTTTATATGAGCCCACTAGAAATGCCTAGCTAACATCTAGATGTAAGTAATAAATAGATAAATACAATGGTATATATAAATGAAACAATTAACATCGAGATAGAATCAAAATAAAGTAACATAGTCACTACAATCTATACCTACTCAGCTAAACATTTAGTGGACACCTTGCTTGGTTTTAAGCTCCAGCAATGATTAATATCAATCTGATTTGTAGATACTGCGGGAGTGAATCATCACTAAAAAGTTAGTAACAGATTTTCTGGGTAAAAGTCGAAAATCACCAGATAGTAAGAATAAGAACGGTGCTTGCAAGCGTAGATCGAACTATCGAAACCCCTCATTTTTTATTTTATAATGGTTATAAACAATTAATGTTGTTTAATGTTTAGAATAGTTCATCGAAAATCCACCCTGGTACTCTGGTGTTCGGGGTAATCAATACTGAGCGAATTTGCTTAGCGCTCTAACTTTGAATTACGCAATAATATGATTCCGTATTAGGATTTCACCATTCCATAATGTGCATCATAATATACCATCAGTATATTACAGCGATGTTTATATAAGCTTAACTGAACAACTGTTGGTTTCTCAAAGAATTTTGTCCTAGATACTCGTTTCAGAACTGTCAAAAAGTATTGTTATCTTTTAATTTTGAAATTTACTCGGTAAATGACCGTGTATTTATCCTTCATGATATCGAACCTAAGACAATGCAGAGAACATAAGTCCAACCTTATGAACATAAACCATAGGACCTAGAACTAGCAAGAAGCCTAGTAAATCTGAGAGGTGGAGATAAACCTACTTCTCTCCAGCCCTAAAGGATTTATTTTCCCAATACAAGAAAATCGTTTCTACATCAATTATTATTTCGCTTACTCATATATGAAAATATATAGTAAGCGAAAGTATTGCAATTGTGTAAATTTTCGAATTCCAATTTTCACCGGAAATACACGTTTTAGGATCCCCTGAGAACAAATGACCAAGATTGAGTGATAAATCTAGAACGAAAACGAAAATTCATTTCAGACAACTATACGCCCGCCTGAAATAACTTTTTCATCAAATTCGGCCAACCACAAGAGCCACTTCATAATACCATGTATTTTGCACCTTTTTACGATTTTTTCAAAAAAAACGATTTTCATTAAACTCCCTAAATCAGTGCAAAATTTATCGGGATTTCGTCTCATGTAGGTTTGAATCTGATTAAAATAATCTGACAGGGCTTAAATGCAGATATTTTAATTTGACTTTCCCTAATGTACATTTAATTTTGTAGATTCGAAAAAATGATCCATTTCATGTTGTTAGGATTGCTAAAAAAAACAGGTTAATATACAATATTAAAGAATTTAATAAAAAAACTGAAGGGGAAAAATTAAAAATAAAAATTTCAGGTAATTTGTTTTTCTAACATAAGAATATTAATATTTGACCGAGTTTGGCACACGGGATTGCTTTACAAACTCCATATATTCCTTCCACCTACATACTTCCTCATTATCCAGTCCTATCTCACAGACAGGTCCTTCAAAGTAAGTCATAACCGTTCCTATTCATCCCTTTTTAATCAGTATGCAGGTGTTCCTCAAGGCAGTATTCTAGAACCCGTCCTTTACACAGTTTATACAGCTGATATTCCATCCCATCCTAGCACTTTCCTTTCTACCTATGCTGATGACACTTGTGTGTTATCAGTCAACAATGATCCAACCATTACCTTCCAAACTCTTCAATCCCACATCAGAGACCTATAAGTATGGTGTCAGAACTGGAGAATAAAAATAAATGCCAACAAATCGAATCAAATACCTTTACCCTTCGCCATAAACCAATGACATCCTGCCCTACAGTGTCCTTTAATAATATTCCGCTAGTCCCGGTTGAACAGATCCAATACCTAGGACTGCACCTGGACAAACGTCTTACTTGGAACTCTCATTGAAGACTGAAAAGACAAGAAACTGCCCGACGTTTTCAACTACTTCAACACTTACTGGACAAATGCTCTAACCTTCCACTTGAGTACAAAAAGCTCATCTACATGACTATCGTAAGACCAATATGGACTTATGGAGTAGAGATTTGGGGCTCTACTAAACCACCAAATTCTTCCCATCTCCAATCCTTGCAATCAAAAATCCTTCGAAAAATCCTCAATGCTCCTTATTTTGTCACGAATAAACTCATCCATAAAGACTATAACGTTCCCTATGTTGCTGACTTGGTGCAAACTAGGTACCACTCCTTTCATGACAAACTAAACAACAAAACAAACCATTCCCACTCTAATCAACTAGTTTCAATCCTTGCTTTCTCTACAATTCCTGATAATCCTCAGAGGCGTCTGAAAAGAAGATGGCTCCGAGACCTTCTAGTTTAACATAGTTTTTGGAGAGCTGCCAATGGGTAGTGTTCCCACATGTGAATCCATGACATTTGTACCTTGTATCTCATTTAATAGATATATATCATTATACAGTTGTAAATAGCAATAAATCTATTAAAATATATATATATACCTTTGGAAAGTTAAAGATTTTAGGAAAAAAATGTTATTTTGAACACAAAGTTGTAAAAGGTAATGAAGAGTGATGAATAGGAGATAAACTTGTGTGATTATTTGACATACAGAATTTATATTGTCTATTTCTTGAAAAGGTAAAGATTTTTGAAAAAATGTTATCTATTTACCTAGTCCTGCCATAAATATTGCCATAAAAAGGAAATATTTACAGATTTTAACAGAAAAATTATTTTGTTTCAAAATCTTTATTGGGAAATAAAATGTATATCTATAGAGAGTAAATAAAAAAAAACAAATCACCCAAAATGTCTCCCTTTAGCCTTGACAAAGGCCAGTCATCAAAAACAGCACGCAGCACTTCTTGAGAAAAGCGCTCAACTGCTCGGACCAGAGATTGTTTGAGGTTTCCAAGTTAGGTGCTCTGTGGCATACCCTCCTCCCTCCTTTAGACCAAAGCCAGTAATCTAGTGGGTTGAGATAAAGGTTTCCTGAGAGCCAATCAGAGACAGTGATGAATTCAGGAATGTTCTTTTACAGCCTCTGCTGAGTTGACTTGGCCTTACGAGCTGGAGAGGAATTCTGCTGGAAGACCCAATGACTTCCGGCAAACAGAATATCATTTAGTGGCTTTTTAACAGGTTCCAAAATATCTTCCTACTAGTTTTGAGCATTTTTCACAAACATGAAGCTTTGTCATGCCATCAAAGCAAACTCCTCACCAAACCATCACTAAGAAAGGGTGATGATATTTTTCCTCTCTTATAATGAATTTCTGGGCTTCTTTAGAGTTTTGTGTTCTTGGATTGTAAAAATTTTCTCATCGCTAAACAAAATCTTTTGATGAAGACCATTGGAGTACTTCACATCTATCCAATCTAATTTTTTCGAGGGAAGTGATTAGCCTTTGTCCTGTCATTCTTCGAAAGGCACCCATCCTAAGGTCACTTTTTATTATGCTAGACAGTGATTTAACAAAGATTCCCATTTCTCAAGACATGATTTATTATTTAAGAATGGGATTTCTTCTGATTTGAGCAGCTGCTGCTCTCAGTGAATTTGCCGTTCTCACAGTACGGGGACGACCCAGTAGAGGTCTGTCACATACAGATAGGGTCTCATTATATCCATTTATAGTGTGGTACACGAACATACTTTTGATACACAAAAGTTTCAAAATATTTAAAATCTCTAACCTACATTGTTCAACTTTGTGTAAGGCTACCACAGCTATTTAGTCTTCTTCATCAACCCACTCCATGTTAACTGAGCGAAAGAAAAATACAAACCAATAGGGGTTATTACCCTGACATTTAAAGAAAATAATCTGATAGAGGTAAGGATTACCTAAATAATACCCAAGGATATAAACCAAGTTCAACTTTTGTAATAGTTTTTATGGCAGAACTAGGTACAATGAGGTAAATGGGGAATGATGAGGAGCATAAAAAACTAAGAGATTGTCGTAGATAAGTTTTATTGTTAGAATATTTAAAATAGAATTTTAACAATGTAATTGATTTTTAAAACCGAGGTAAATGAAATTCGCTTGTTGTACACACCAAATTATTTTTTAAAATGCAGTTCTTATAATATTTTCAGCTTTTCAATTCCATGTTAGGTAATTATTATTTTGGATCTGTTTTTATCATATTTATTTATATATTTATGTTGCTGGTAATTTAGAACTTTTTCTAGAACGATTTCAAGTGTTTTTTTTTAAATACTTTATTGTGCAATCAATAGCATTTAAGAGAAATTCGGTGGGTTTCTAATTTTATCTCCTTATTACATTATACCAGTTGTATTTTAATTCAACGCTAACTAGAAATGAAATATTAAAAGCTCTAAAATTTGTACAAATGGTAGAACATGCCTAAATTTTGATGATTTTAAAAATCTAAGATATAAAAAATTTACTCTGATTGGCAAAGGGAAATTTTCAATGAGCTTAACCAATGTTTGATAATTTTTAATTTTGATACACAAACTAGCTTTATGTTACAGACATTTCAGATTGAACAATACATATTAATAAATTTCATATGAATATTACTTTCATAAATGAAAATATCCTATCATAAAAAATGCACTAACTATTTACTCTTAAAAAAAAAAGAAAAAATACAATTATTTGGGTTCATGACATTTGCAAAGTGCATGAACAATTTTATTTTTACAAAATACCTACACCTAAATTAATTGGCTACAGTCTCTATTGCTCAATTTACAAATATAATATTAACAATTATAAACATACTGGGGTTCATAAAAATCTGACAAGTGATCAGTAATCTTATTTTAAAATAAAGAACAATGGACGGATTTCCATAAAATACCTATATCAAAAGTACAGAATTAGATGGAATACTTTACTTAACTTATGTCGAAGTAAGTCCTGTTGATAACTTAAAGTAGAAGTTATGTTACAAATAGAAATCTGCCCATTGCAAGCCAATAGTGTTATCATTTTATCATTATGAGATATAAATTTTAATTTTTAAAAGTAAAATACTCAGGCCTCAATCTTTATAAAAACACAAATTGTCAATGAGCCAATTTAATTTCAGCATTCTGCAGTTAATGTAAATAGCACAATGATTTAAACAAATAATTATCAATATAGTGTGAAATTAAACATAATTTTAACAATAAAACCAGCTAACCCATTACAAAGAAAAATTATTTTAAAATAAAATAAAGTAATTCAAAATCAATTTAACGGGTTTAGTATTGTTTCGCTATTCACTAATGAAATTCAGCAATAAAGTTATAAACATTAATATTGAACTATTTGCCTTAACATACTCTAAAAATAAATAAAGGAATAAAGATATAAAAAAAAAAAAAAATACATTACAAATACAAATATTTACAAACAATAGATGAATTTACTATAATTATGTTCAAAATTAAAGATAAAAAAATAATTCATAAATCATTTTTGGAATCGATTAAGTTACGTAATGAAATTCAGGCTACTAAAGTCTTAATATACGGTTAAGTAAGTTAATAGTGGTATGCAACTAATCAACAATTTGAATAGATAAGGTCAAATGAACCTATTGCAACTCTCAGGCGTTTCCAAGTATGAAGCAAAAGTATTATATTTTCATTTTTAATTGTTATAGTTACATTAAACCCTCAAGAATAACATTGAGTCTATAGTAGAATAGATATATTTTAAACAAATTCTTATTAATTTTTTCCACTGAGAGTGAGTGAGAGATGAAAAAAAATACTGAAGAAGTTTGTTCATCATACTTATTAACCTATGGTCATAAGATAAAGAAGACTGTTTTAGCGTAGATGATATCTTAAACAGCCAGAAATTAAATTAAGCTATTGAGTAAATTAGAGGAGACAAAAGTTTTTGAAAAGGATTGCAACAGATCCTCTACAATTTTAGAAGTCAATAGGTACTTGATTATTTAGGATGTTCACTCCCAATGTTTGAAAACCTAACTATATCATAGGAACATTAGATATTGAAAGTGTCTTTAATTTGGACTAAAACAATGACTTGGTGCTATCATAAGAATACTTTTACTTTTTTTAGAAAAAAAATAGTACTAAATTAATAATTATTACTAATAGCTAACACAATTCGTTTTGGAAGAAGGAAATGCTTGAAAATCTTAATATAACCCTTCATATAAGTTAGATAGGAAAATTTCACATACTTTAAAAGTATAAACCAAAATCAATCAATAGAATAAACTAAATATTCCACTGTTTTAACTATTATTGAGTTAAAATTAATTCTATGTTTATATAAACATTTGTAATTTGTTTCTAAAGTGAGTCTTCACAATCGATTTAAAGTATAAACTTCTAAAATACAAATATACTTATCATTTAAACTAATATTATTAAAGATGAGATGGTTTGGGAATCATCAAAAATAATAGAAAATAGTGAAAAACTATCAATTTAACCAACATTGTGGGTTTTTCATCAGGGCTTCTCGGTTAATTAGGGAAATACAAATAATTAGGGAAACTGATGTCCTAACAATTCTTCAGTCAGCTTCCCTACTTCATACAAGATGCCCTGATGAAGACCCGCAGCAAGGATCAAAATGTTATTTAAATAAATGTTTTTTCCCAATTTTCTAATAATTGTTTACAGCTACCCAAATCATTCCAATCTTCATATTTATCATACAGTCAACTAATACAAATAAGTTAATATTAGTACAAATATTGTTTAAATCACATTTTGACAATATATATTCATTACAAGATGAATGATTTACATGGTTTCTTTAGGTACTATGAGTCAAATCTGTTCATAAAGGATTGTTTGTTTCTTGTCTATGCATTTGTGAAGTTAGATTCAGCTATTACAAGAGAATATTAATACATAATTTATGTTTGTTTATTTTGTAATTCATTTAATATCAGTTTTATGCTACAGTAGCTAATCAAATGATGCTACATATGTTTTTTTATATTTAGCCTATCCAGGTTGAATTAAGATAGGGATCTTTAACAAGTACCTGACATCTCATAGGCTCATGACCACCATTTTAAGTACCCTCTGAAGCGTACTACCGTCATATAATCAAGGATTTTCCACTCCATTTAAAAATCCTAAGACCGTCTGCCGGGTTTGAACTTTTGATTACGCATGATTTATGCAAACCATTACATTAACAGAGAAAATAACAAATGATTCTAGCCTAAAATGTTAGCAATAATATGAGTAATGATAAAATAGTTTAACTTTAAATTAACAATGATAATTTGTTACATCAATAAAGTAAGTTCTAACTATCAATAAAGTAAATAAAGTCATATTAAAACAATAACACATTTATTGAATAGATTAGCTAGCATGTTATGTGGTGTGGCACAGCCTTCAAATCACTACTAATTATATAAACAAATAGAAATAACTTATGAGGAAAGGTAAGCTATAAACTTATCTGTACAACATTTTTAATTTTAGATAATTACTGTAACACACTTTGCTGTAAAATCTTTTCTAACATATATTATAATATCAGCATAGATATTAGAAGTATATTTTTAATAGAAACTAATTACTGACATTCAGCATTGCTAATAAATGTTTTGCAAATGATTAAAGCTACAGAATTGCTACAAATAAAGCAAAATATTCCTAACTGGTATGTGAACGGTTACAAAACAAATTGAAAATAAAAATATATCTCATCCGAATATGAGTAATTATGATTTTAAAAAATTCCATTAAATGATTTCTTGAAATTTTCATATGTAAGACCATCAATACTTACATATGTATAAAAGGAATACTTAATGTGAACAGAAAAGCTAATTGGTACTAATGTACCAAAAAAAGAAAAATTTACATTTGATTACATCGCTGTTCACATATTATCCATTTCTTTTTGAGATTAACTTTACAAATATTGCAAATGCTGAATAAATGAATTTAGTTCATTTCTTTATTTCAGAATGTACCATCTCTTGTGCAAACAAATATTTTAGATAAATGAAGTTGCAATTAAACGTGGCATGATTATTTCTGTAATTTACCTTTCTAATCACAAAAATTATTGTCTTGCACTATGGTCGCCAAAATAAAAAAAGAATTAGATAAAAAATATTATCTACAAATATGATATAGAGGTTTGACTGCAATTACATGGAAGCAAGAAGATAAAAAATAAAAATAATATATTATATCAATCAAATTTTTTTTTTTCAATTTACTTTGTTTTACCATCAAGAGCAGATTGGAGTTGTTAAAAATAAAAAAGTTCATATTTCAAAATCAATTTTAATATAACAGAATTATAAATATGGAATTTTAGTTTTATTAGAATGTTTGATAAGTAAAATAATATAAAAATAGTAAAATAATAATGGTCATATCCTTTAATGTACTTTCAGGATAGAGGAGAATATGAAAGTTAATACATCTATAAAAATAAAATTAATTATTTTAACAGTATAAAACATTACTATCCATACAAATTAATATATCAATAGAACTACTATTGAATAACATTTAAAGTACTAAAATTTTGCAGGAAGAAAATAATCTGATTTTTAACGTTAGGCCGTTGTTGGAAGACAAAACTGATATTTCCAAATACTTCAGAATTTATTTTGATCGAGTGAATTTGATTAAATAAGATAAATACTTATAAAAAGCTTTATATAGAAGAAATCTAAGTGAGATATTTCATTAAAGTGTCAAATCTTTAATAATTAAGTGTATTGAATTATGTTGTCTAATTATTCATAATGAAGCTAAATTTAAAAATATATAACTCATACATATAAATAATATAGTATTAATCATATGATAAATAAAATTAAAGCATTAAAAAATGGAATAAAAGTAATTATTTAATATTTATTTGTCTCGATCATTTGATTCAAAATCCATTCATGTTTGTGAGCATCACCTTATTTTAATGATTTATATATAATATAGTAATAAGAGATATCAGATTTCATTTGTAGTATATAAATCTCAAAAAAACAATTAAATTATTCACGGGCGAAAATTTATTTTAAATAGTAATATTAAACCAAATTATGACACTTACTTCCAAAAGTATGTTAACAAATCAAGAACCTTCTCAAAGTTACGAGCACTTTTCTCTTATGTTTGAAAAAAAAAAATTGTACGAATAATGTAAAGAGGTGTTCAAGATGCCAGACAATGAAAGTACATGTTGCACCCTATCAATTACACATTCACTTTTCTTATCTAGTAATGAATTCATAATCGTAATAAGTTTTTAACCTTTAAAATGAATGATTAATCATAGTCCTAACCACAGATTTTAATGAACTATCATTATTCTTACTATAATGAAAGTTCTCCATGATTTTTTTTTCTATAGTCTATTAGATAAATAATGTCTAGATGCGTAAGGTTTCCTTTGCTTGACTGAAACTTAGTTTCCCATGAAATATGTATTTTCATTTGTTTAACTACCCTTGTGTTGTCTTTGTCAGATCGATGAAATGTTATTTTTAAATATGATCAAACTCATTTCTCTGCTATGTGACAAGATCAGAAGTAATTTTCATAGCATTCAAAACTGGAAAAAATAATTTTCAGGGCTCTAACGCTATGTTATAAGAAATTATACAGGAGTATTAAATATTTAACACGAAATTTTGACTTAATGCGAAATTAATGCAGCTTTCCTACATTGAAATATCTAAAAATGAATTGTGTAAACAAAGCAAATACTAAAATTCATTCCTCAGATATCATAATAAATCTTATCCAATACTCTTTCTTTTCTCATGAATTTAATCAGTAAAGTCGTTTTTTTCAATGTGTTCACGGGTTTTAAATTGTAAATATTGCGATTTTTGTCAAATTTATTTTTATGAATTTGAATTAGGCTACAGTGCTGCACAAATTGCTCTTAATATTAATGAAGGGTGGAGTCAGGGGACTATTAATGATAACACCATGCAGTGTTGGTTTGAGACATTTTGCAGTCAAGATTTTTATGCAAAGACAAGGAAGGTCGCGGCCACCATTCTGCAGTTGACAATGACCAGCTGAGATCAATAATTAAAGAAGACCCAACCCAAACCACCCAAGAAATGTCAGTAGAACTTGGTGTGAACCAATCCTCCATCTTACGCCACTTGGGGCAATTGGTAAGGCATAAAAAGTTGAACAAAAGGACATAACATTAATTGATGACCACCAAAGAAATTGCTGTTAAAATCTGCTTCAGACTTCTGAAACATATAAAAATGACTCATTTCTCGATCACAAAGTGACCTGGAGAGAAAAATAAATCTTATAGAACAACAGAGTTGTAGATTATGGCTGGGCAAAGATGAACAACCAACAAATTTTCCAAAGCCCAACCTGTGCTAAAAAATAGTTATGGTCACAGTTTGGTGGTGTACTGGCAGTGTTATCCACCACAGCTTTCTCACTTGTGACAACTATAATTCTCGACAGTACTGTCAAGAAACTGATGAGATCAATTGGAAGTTTTGCATTGATCAATTGGAAGGTGGACCACACTTAGCACAACCAACGCAACAATGACTGCAAATGTAAGGCTACAAAGTTCTCCAACATCTAACTTACTCACCTGACCTCTCTCCAATAGACTTCCTCTTTTTCAGGCTTCTGAACAACTTTTTGAGGGAGGTAAATTTTCAAAACCAGAATGAATTATGAAAATTCTTTTTATGAATTAATTGCATCCAGAGATCCAGATTTTCTTTCTGCTGGGATAAGAAAGACTGTAGAACATTGGCAAAAGGACATTGATTCTGCCAGAAATAACTTTGATTAAATATAAACATTGTTGAAGATGTAGCTTATTTCCAATGATTATTAAAATCCTTCATTAATTATGCATCAATTCAATATCACTAGACAAAACGTCAATGCTACTTGAAGTTTATTTCAGAACAATGATTAGCTAATTAATATTCAAAAACTTCCATTCCAACATTCTACTTCCAAGTACTTAGACACTCTTACTAGTGTGTCCTAAAAGATGGATAAATTTTAAATTATTGATACATTTTTCTGTTAAATACTATACCATACTCAGAAAATAGTAATAACACCTATTCATATATACAATCATATTTTATACATCATAAGTTTAACAAAAACTTCATATATTTCTTAAAAAAAACATACGTAAATTCAATATTGTTTTAAATCAAATAATATTTACGCTTTCAATCAATTAACTTTTAGTTTATCTTACAGGTGAAGATTAAAACTAAGTAACAAACCAGTTAATACATCAATAGGCATGGATATCGTAATCAGGGCAGCTATTAGTAAAACTGCACTGAAAAAAAACAGTAATTCTAAATCACAACTAATCAATAATCACAGACTAGATAATATATCACAAATCTCATTTATACAAGTAATACGAACCATAACCATGTCAATTACAAAACAACAATAAATATCTATCAGCTGTTAGATGAATCCTGAGTAACTCTGGTCCAGGAACATAGTGGGCCAGCCAAGGAACCTGTGTTATGAAGGTGGTCTGCTTAGTTCGACCAGGACCCAGGTGAACAGCTTTGTCAGCCTCAGTTCTAACCTTCTATACTGGAGGCTATTCAGGCCGTCTGTCTTTCTCCGCTTCGCGCCACTGTATAGCTGCTGAAATCTGTGAAATATTAATGACATGTTTAATTAGATAGTTGATTATACATTTATTTTGTATTAAATTAATGGGGTGTAAAAAAATTAAATATTTGATATATTTAATTATAAATATTTAAATCCTATTTAATACATATCAATACTTAACAATACCTTTAGAGCTGTTTCTAAGCTGGTTTAATACCATTTATTTTCTTCAAAAAAACAAACAAAAGCTTCAGTTTAGCTATCTGTTTGAAAAAAGAAACATGACAGTGTCCTGAAAAATTCTCGTAATTTTAAAACATTACTGAAAAATAATTTACAGCTTTTGAAGCAACTCATGAAATTATTAATTATGAAGGGGAGGTATCCTTGACCAGCACACTGTGTGATGTTAGTTTGAAAAAATTAGCAGTGGAGATACGACATTAGAAAGGAAGAAGGACTCTGGGAAATCATTAATGGATAGTGATGAGGTTCTGCAGAAAGCTATTGAGACAAATGCATCCACAATCACTCAGTAGCAAGGGTGCTACGAAATATACTGTTAGTCACCATCTACATTCCAAGTGGAAGGTGAAAAAGAGGAGCAAACTGGTCCTCACGAGCTTACTCCTCAGCAATCAGCTGAAACATCCTGTCGAAACAAAGAAAAGATTCAAGATCTTCATGGGTTCGAACTCCTGCCTCATCCACTATATAGTCCAGACCTCGCACCATCGGATTACTACTTGTTTTGATCCATGGCCCATATTCTCCAAGGGAAAAAATTTGATAATTTTCTGGAAGTTGAAGTTGTGGTCCAAGAGTTCTTGGACAGCCATTCCAAAGAATGGTATCAGCATAGGATCAAGTAATTGCCTAGCAGATGGCAAATGGTGGTAGATAGCAATGGACTATACTTTGAGTATTAATAGTATTTTATATCAAAGAAATAATAATAATAGCTAATAATCTCTAGATTTAAAAAAATTAATGTGATATTTATTTTTTAAAAATTATTGAGCTCTTTACCTTCGAGGATTAGCTTTTTGTTTGACATGTGGCAACATTGTGTACCGAGCAATAGCCTTAGGGTACCTGGTAATTTCAAGACCTGCTGCCTTGATTCTAGCAGACATATCATCATCTTCTCCTCCCCATCCCCAGAAGACATTAGAAAAACCATTAACTGCTTCAAAATGAGACCTTGTCATAGCCGAAACACCGCCAAATATATCAGGATAAGGCAATCTGAAAAATAAAGTAATAAAAAGTTAAAAAATCATATTTTTTGTTCTATAAGAAATATTAAATTATATAGAAAATGAATCAGAATGTAATATAAGAAACTAAATTTTTCATTCTAAATATAAGAAAAACAAGCAGTCACAATTCATAGTTTTTTATATAATTACATTTTAATGAAGTAAAATCAAATATATTTTAATTTTTTTTTTTTAACTATGCCTCACTATTTCGGCTTCTGCCATAAGGAATCTGGCTGCCTAGTACCTTTCCAATCTGGATGGAGTTTCAGTTATTATTTTTTTAAGTGGGAGCATACTTCTAGATGAGCTGCATCCATTTCCCGCTTTCCATCACACAGATAGCAAAGTGGAGACACTACCACTCCTATCCTATGGAAGTGCTTCACGAGGTAATCATGACCAGTAATCATTCTGAACCGTGCAGCAGCATCTTTTCTTTGAAAATCTATCGGTATTAGCCCAGCGCTTGTTGATCGAACTGAGCCTTAGGGAATCCATTAGTAGAGCATGATATGCCCTCTTGACTTAATCCCTTGCTCTACAATAAGAAATTTGGTTGTCTAACTGCTCTGAAGCTGCGCCTTCTTTTCCAAGCTCTTCAGCTACTTCATTCCCATGGATAACACAGTGGTCTGGTACCCGTTTTGAAAATCACCTTCCTACCCTGTTGAAGCAGTTGTTCAATTGAAACAGTTCACTATGCCATTATCCTGAGATATATTAGACTGAGTAGCTGCAATGATGGCCGCCTATGAATCCACTACCAATACAATGCTCTTTGCATCTATATTTGAGAGAGCTCGGAAAGCTAGTATGAATTTCGGTGTTGAAATTTGTAGACCATTTCCCTACTTGCTTTGAAATTTTAAATAGATGTGAGTGCATGCCTGCTTCTCCATTGTACTTTGCATGTTCAGGTGAACCATCAGTGTAGATATGGAACCTGGGAGGACAGGGTTATAGTTTTATTACGCTCAGTTATAGTTTCAAGTGCCAAGAATCATAATTCTTCAGGTATAACTTCTTCTTTTTTAATGCGCCTCATAAGCTCAAGCCGGTAAGATGCTGTCTTTTGAGATATCCAGGGTGGCATTATAAAAAGTGGTTCTCTTGCAGCAGGCAATTATTAATAAAATAATTATATTTCAATTAATATTAACTCAATTTATATCCATTTTAATTTTTAATCAATGATTTATCCATTTAAATATATTTATAGATAGCGTTGTACTACATCTACAAATCCTCATAAAAATTGTATTCATGACTAAATTTAATCAATATATTTAGAATCATATTGTTTTCTACTTTCACTTACCTACATATGAAATATATACTAAGAGAATGTAAAAAATTGTTTATTCCAGTTTTTAACTGAAATACACATTTTAGAGTATCCTGATAAGAACAAGATAAGAAAGAATGAGGAGCTGAAAGAAATGTTTCAAGAACCAGATCTTGTTTCCCTTGTCAGAAAGAATCAGTTGAGATGACTAGGACATGCAGTATGGATGCAGGCGAGAAGGTTACCCAAAAAGTTGCTGGATGGTATGCCTGGAGGAGAAAGAATTAGGGGACGTCCAATTAGATAACCAACTGAAGAAGAAAAGGGGCAAACAAATATTTTTTTTGGTAAATTTTTTATTTTGAACATAACAATAGTAATACATATATATATAATAGTGTTGGAAAGCTAAATAATAATAATAATAGGCTTACCGAACCCAAAGGTTCGATGCCGATACCACCAAACTTCGCCTGCACATACTCGTCCAATGTTCACCGTTCAAGCCCAAGCCCCCGAGATCAGTCTTAATGCAATCCTCCAATCGACGCTTCGACCTACCTTTCGGACGCCTGCCAGTCGGTTCAGCGAATACCAAATTTCTCGGAATCCGTTCCTCACTGAGCCCAACAACTTTACGCGTCAACTTTAATAAAAGTAAATTATTGTTGTACATAATCATTTCTATTGTTAGATTATTTAATCTGAAATGCATGTTTTCACCAAAACTCAATGAGGGTAAGTTGAAGTCGTGTTGTACGTGCACTAGTTAAAGTTTCTGCAGTTAAAATTCTGATTGAGGCATCACACAATTTTCACTAACCTTAAAATACGCTGAAAACTAGCCAATTATAAGATATAAATAAACAAATTTTTATAAAGAATGACTTAAGTTTCTGTGATTTTCATCACTCTCCATCACCTACTATGAAACAAATAATATGAACCCATATGTTGCATGTATCCACATACATATAAAACCAGACTGGGACACATGCTGAAAAACCACTTTGTGAGGCCAATTTATTTGAACTTGGGGGATCTTAAACGCCTCAGACTTTTGGCATCACACTAACTGTACACGATATGTATCTTATGATTTTCATGACTTCTATGATCATACATCTTTTTTTTTTTATTTTAGTTAATAATAAACATAATATGGAATAACTATGAATAAATACTTAATTAAATACCATTCTGACCAAAACATTTTAATAAAAATCAACAATACCTATAGTTATGGACGTTGACTGCCACTGACATATGCCTTGGCTGGTTTGGACATGTATATAAATTCCTATCATCTTCTGGTAGTAAGTCAACATCATGAAATATGAAGCAGTCAAATTCTCTCATGCCAAGTGCTTCGACAAAACCAATATTCATCAGCATGGCTCTATTAAAATCATCAGTGCCTACAACAAAGTTTAGACAGTTTATTAATGGTATGTATCTATATACTTTATATAGATAAAAAGATAAATTAATGGGGAAGGAAATTAAGATTAAATTAATTAAGGTCATAATTATAAAATTAATCATGGGGGGTAAATGGGTAGGGCAACAGGAGGACTAGAGAGGGAGATTGGTGCGGGCATCTCCCCACTCTTTGTGAAATTTATCTAGCTAGAGTGCCCTACCCACTGCTGTGATAAACTTCCAGTCCTCTCTATCCCTACCAACGCCTACTGTCACCTCCAAGTGGTGCCCCCCGGGAAGTCCGACGGGACTCGCGGACGACAGAGGCGGGGGTTGGTCATCTGGCGACCACCCTTTCATACACCCAAGCTAGGTGGAGGGAGCTCGAGCTGCGGCTGGATGGCAGGGGGTGTATAAACATACACTGTCTTCGATCGACCCACTTGGGGCACCTGGCGCACCCCATTGTACCTTATTGCCTACTGCAGGGAGAGGGGGTAGTACCTGTAGTATTTTCATACCCCCATACTCGTGGGAACAAAATGTCCTTTACTTATCAACCAAAACAAAACCTCTCGTTTTCAGATGAGGAATCTGAAAACATTCCCAAGGAAGACCTGTCTTCCTTGGAGCCATTACGCATCTCGGCGATTTCGCCTGAGGAACTCATAGACGAGTCAAGTGTGAGCAGCCTTCTCGAAACCCTCACAGGTGAGATTGAGGGCTGTCGCATTGAAACCAACCAGGAGTTGTTGGTTGCGACCTCTGCGAAAGCAGGTACGGACACCCAGACTCCGCAATTAATCAAGGCTCTTGAGCCCAAACACTCCAGATCTGAACCCCAAGACCAGGGTGGTCGATCCGCGGAGGATAACTCCTCCGCCTGGGTCCCCTCTAGGTCTTCGAGGAGGAGGAGAAGGAGGAGACACAATCCCACTGCTAGGATCATATTAAAATCTACTGATGCCACTCCGTCATCAGGCAAACAGACAACACCAGTGCCTGGGGGGAGTCAGGCTGAGTCTGGTGCTGCGGCCCTCCATCCTGGAGCAGGCCCTGTACCTGGCACGTCTGGCTC
Organism: Piezodorus guildinii; assembly: GCA_023052935.1. Lineage (NCBI taxonomy): Eukaryota > Metazoa > Arthropoda > Insecta > Hemiptera > Pentatomidae > Piezodorus > Piezodorus guildinii. Next base: position 113,122,994 of record CM041294.1, read on the forward strand.
CAGACCCAAGGTCACAGGTCTTAAACCAACTGGCAATGCTCCAGTCACCAAGATGCCTCCTGTCAGGCCATCGGGCGGGGCTGTGGGGTCTCGCAAGGAACCTGCAGTCGTGCCCGTGAAGCCCCAAGGAAGAGCAACTTCTCAAACCAGCGTTCCAAGCAAACGCCCTAGATCATCTCCGGGAACCTCGGCCCCAGTAGCCAAGAAACCCAAGGAGACAACTTCGAGCTACGCTTCTGCTGCGAGGAACTTGTTGGTGGCGGTGGTCCCTGTGGGCTATCCTCATGAGCAACTCACTCGTGAGCAGAGTGACATACTAAAGGAAAGGATCGCTGACAAGGTGGGAGCTCTCGATCCTTTCGGAATTCACCATCCTGCCTTCGATGGAGCCAGCTTCAAATTGGGCGGCTGCATCGTTTGCTGCCAGGATGAGGCGACTAAAACTTGGCTTGAAGCCACCATCCCGATGATGAGCATGGGAGAGGGCATGTCCCTTCGTACTTGTGATTCGCGGGAACTCACCAAAACCGTTAAGGTTGGTGGTTTCTTCCCCGGCCGGGTACTCACCGAGGCCGAGCTTCTGAATCGAATTTGGGTCCAGAACCACAACGTGGATAGTATACACTCCTGGACACTAAATTACCTAAAAGAACTTGACAAAGGCTTCTACGCCATCTTTAAGATACCTGAGACGAGCGTGGATAGTCTTCGCGTCAAGAACATGTCACTCAATTGTGGCATGAACAGTGTGACTCTGAGAATTCTCAAGACTAAGAAGTTTGAAGAGTCCACTCTTGAACCAGAAATGCCGTCTCGAGATGAGGGTGAAGTCGAGGCGGTATCCAAAATACTTGAAGAGGTTAGAATGGATGTTGTCGGCGAACATTCCGGGTTGGGTGGCGGATCGGCGGTGGCGGTGGCTGGTGGGGCGAAGCCGAAGGTCTCAGCATCTGCTGGGACTGCGGGCAGACCCCTGCCGCTATTGCCGGCGCCTGGACCGAGCCCTCCCGGGGTTAAACCGTCAAAGCCTGAGGGGAGGCATGCGGTGGCGACGGCTGGCGGGGTGACCTCCAAGGGGGCAGCTAAAACCGCTCCTAAGGACAAGCCCTTGCCGTCGGACGTGCCCGCCTGCATCTCCGGTGGCTCGAAGCCTTACACCGACTATGAGAGGTCGAGGCGTCCCGACCTGTCTGTTGGCGGGGAGAAACCTAAGGGCCCAGCTCATGCTGATCCTAAGGGCGGACCCCGGCCACAGCGGTCCGGACGTCCTCCCACACCAGAATAGCTACGTGCCATGAAGATGCTGCAGATTAATCTCCACCACTGCATTGCTGCGTGTGGTGTTCTACAGCAATTCATTCAAGGTAAGGACATTGATATCATTCTTATTCAAGAACCTTATTTAATAAATGGTAGGGTTTCTGGGTTGAATCTGAGAGGTTTTGAAATTATCTCTACGGATAACAATCCCAGAGCCTGCATCCTATGCAAAAAATCTCTAAAACTGCTGCCTCTTTGGCAATTCTGTTCCAGAGATCTAGCAGTAGCAAAATTCAACCCGAAAGGGAACACTAGACTTAGGGAGCTGACCGTTGCAGCGGGTTACCTGCCGTACGAGGAGTCAGACCCTACCTACATCATTGGCACAGCCCTGGAGTGGTGCAATCATTGCATCATTGCGGGTCTGGACGCCAACGCACACCATAGAATCTGGGGAAGCACGAACAACAACAAAAGAGGTGAGCTTATCCTAGATTACATTATAGAAAATGATCTCATCATTCTGAATAAAGGCAGGTCACCTACCTTCTTTAACAAGAATAGATCCGAGATCATTGACATAACTTTAGCCTCTAATTCGTTAAGGGCTCACATTGCAAACTGGCATGTGGTTGACGAAGAAACATGCTCAGATCATAAATACATTAGGTTCGATCTTAAACATGATGAAACCTATACTACAACATACAGAAACCCCAGACTAACAAACTGGGATTCCTTTGCTTTAAATCTAGCTGAGGCTGCCAAGAGTTGTCCTACCAGGATTGATAATTCATGGAACCTTGAATGTCTCAACTCCTCTATATCTGATGCCTTAATGCATTCCTACCTCGAAAGCAACCCTGTAAAGAGGTCCACAAATAACAAAAAGGCTCCTTGGTGGAATGACAGCCTTAACAGACTGAGAGTCCTCACCAGAAGACTCTTCAATTCGGCAAAGAAATCTGGCAGATGGGATACCTATAAAGTTGCTCTAACTGAGTATCACAAATCTGTCAGACACGCAAAACGACATGCATGGAGGAACTTCTGCAGTGGCATAGATAACTTACCGGCGGCCTGCCGTGTTAAGAAAATCTTATCCAAACAACATGACCAGGGCCACTTGGAACCCTGAAGACACATGACAAACAATCAACTAATGAATATGAAACTCTACTTATGCTTGCGGAATCACACTTTCCCAACTGTAAGGTTATAAACCTGGACAACTGTGATGTTGTCTACCCGACTGACCGTGCCAGCAAAAATGCCTGGCACACGGCCAGAGGTATCATTACCTCTAATACACTAGAATGGGCAATCAAATCACTTGCTCCATTCAAGTCTCCTGGCATTGATGGCATCTTTCCAGCTCTACTGCAGAAAGGTCTACCAATCATTAAACGACACCTCCTCTTACTATTCAGAGGTAGCTTGGCTTTAAAATATGTACCAGTCAGTTGGAGAGAATCCAAACTCTGCTACATCCCCAAACCAGAGAAAGGTTCCTACACGGACCCCAAGTCATTCAGACCTATATGCCTGTCCTCGTTCCTGATGAAAACTCTGGAAAAAATTCTGGACAGACATATTAGAGCACATTTATCTCTTAACAATCCGTTACACCCACTCCAATTCGCTTACCAAGCTGGTAAATCTTGCGAATTAGCACTACACCATCTGGTTTCCAGGATTGAAATATCCATGGAACAGAAAGATATAATGACGGGCACCTTTATCGACATTGAAGGTGCCTTTGACAGAACTCCCTATAACACTATCCTTAGTGCTCTGATTGACTACGACATTGATCCTGTCATCAGAGGCTGGATAATGGTTATGCTTGAAAGCAGAACCCTAGCATCGGAATTATCCAATACCATGCTAAGGATCAAACCAAATGGTAGCTGCCCTCAGGGTGGCGTTTTATCGCCTCTACTTTGGTGCTTGGTGATTGATCCACTGATCAAGAAACTAAACTCCCAAGGCTTCTATACACAGGGCTACGCAGACGATATCGCAATTCTGATAGGAGGCAAATATCAATGCGTAGTATCCTCTCTACTAAAACATGCAACACATATTCTTTGTGATTGGTGTGAATCCTCTGGACTTAACATCAATCCACAAAAGATTAAGGTTTGCACTTTTACACACAAAAGAAAGGTAAACATGAACTTACCTAGTATTAACGGTACACAGCTCACCAACTCCAAAGAAGTAAAGCATTTAGGGGTCATTCTTGACCACAAATTGCGGTGGGACAATCACATCTCTTATATTGCCGGAAAAGCTCTAAAATGCTTATGGGCATGTAAAGGCGCAATTAATAACGCTTGGGGACTCAAACCCCAAATCGTCTACTGGCTCTACATCACAGCCATTAGACCAATGATCACCTACTCCTCCGTAATATGGTGGCACAGAGCCCACATAGGGAACAATAATAAGACACTTTGCAAATTGCAAAGGCTTGCTTGCCTCATGATAACCGGGGCAATTAAGACCACTCCAACAACTGCGATGGAGACAATGCTGAATATCATGCCTCTAGATTTGGAGGTGGAAGCGCATGCGCTGAGAACCATTTATCGCTTCACCATAGTAGGTAAATGCTCTAACAAGTTCACCCACCAAGGTCATTGCAACTTACTTAGCAGGCTCAATGAAAATAACATCCTAGCTATGCCTTCAGACCTACAAATCCGGAAGTTTATCAATGCTCACTACACTGTCAACATTGATGAATCAAGGAAGCACATACCCAAACATGGTATTAACTGCTACACTGATGGCTCACTAATGGACAGCGGCTCAGGTGCTGGTGTCTGGAGGAAAGACAAACCACAATCCGGGGTCAGTATTCCACTAGGCAAACACACAACAGTCTTTCAGGCTGAACTTCTTGCTATTCTCCACTGTGCTACTGACTTGTGCTCTGATGGCATTAGTGGCAAAAAGATTTTTATCTACACTGATAGTCAGGCAGCACTAGGAGCCCTAAACAATCACACAACCACCTCAAAAGTCGTTGAAGCATGTAATCTGACCCTAAACTGTCTTGCTGAGAAGAACACTGTAAATGTTGAATGGGTACCTGGTCATTCTGGGTTCAATGGGAACGAAAAAGCTGATGAATTAGCTAGGCAGGGTTCGTCAACGATTCCCATCACACCAGAACCCCTCAGTGGAATCAGCCTAAGCAATGCTTTTAGGTTCATCAATCAATCCTATTTAAACAAATACAAACAAATTTGGCTAAATAAGGGACCTAGACAATCACTCATATTCTTAGATGGTCCTTGCACCAGCAGAAGGAGGTGTCTTCTTGGTATGAGTAGGACATGCCTGAGGACATTGACTGCTGTCTACACTGGACACTGCAAACTTAACTACCATATGTTTAAACTTGGTATTTCCGACAACCCTCTATGCAGACTATGCGGCATGGATGATGAAACATCATTTCACATAGTCTGCCACTGCGACAAGCTAGCCATGTTGAGGTTCACCTTATTTGGTGAAGACCGCCTAGAAAACCCCACTAACAATAAACTTGTTAATCCCAACAGCCTTCTGAAGTTTGCTTCTGCCACTAAACTCGTGTTTTAAATCTAACATTGCGTAATCCTATGGCGCACAATAGACCGTTTGGTCGCGGTGCAACCCAAGCCAGCAAAAAAAAAAAAAATAAATAAATAAAATTAATCATCATTGATAATTGATTTAACTAAAAAGTCACTATAAGATTTTTGTAATAGAACAACCAGAAGATAATTGTTTAAACCACTTACCAGCCTGTTCAATGACAAAAAGTCCATAGTCCAGAAGCTGACGCTGGAGGAATGGATGCATATGAGCAAGAAAAGTCATGAGGATTTGCTTCCTGTCCCTGTAAGGTACAACAAGGGCAACCCGATCCCTAGAACGACAGTGCTCTGGCCGCCACTGCCCTCCTGGGAGAACGTGTGGCTCAGGAGGAGGGTTTGAAGCAGGTACTTCCCCCAGATGGCCCACTGAAGGAAAAAACAACAATTAATGCAAATTAGGCTTGAAAAAAATCGAATAAGTATTGGGTTGTCCGAAAAGTTCAGAGAGATTTTTAAAATAAAATTTACCTTTTATTTTTCCTACTAAAAATGAATCACAAAGCTAATGTTTATTTATATGCCTTTAATTCTCATGGAATTAACTATGTTTACACACTGAATTCGACTGAATTATTTATTGAATGAATGAATGAATAAATTTATTTGCTTTCGGGGTAACCCCCATACAAATAGAGCTGGCTACATAACAAATACATAGTACAAACCAGATTTCAATAAAAGAGTTAACAATATACTAATTCACTATGTTATCAGCTCTAGATATATTGAATAGTAATGAATTACAATAAAACTCATAACAAAATAATGCAAAGACAATATATGAATAATATAACAGTTTCCGATATAAGAAATATATTTTTTACATAGCACGGCGAAATACGATAAATAATATAATAAAGTTCCATGAATTACTGTCCATGAGATAGCTGTGGAGTTAAGAGCCTGCAAATCGACCGTTTTTGATCATCTAAAGAAGGCCGGATACGTCTGTCAAGACAAGGCTAGGCCCCATGCGTGTTTAAGGACTCAGTTAAAGTTATTAAAGTTATTAAGCTTCAGATGGGAGGTTTTACCTCACCCGCCGTACTCTCCTTACATTGCTCCTTTGGGTTTCCATCTTTTCCGTTCCCTCAAAACTTTTCTACAAGGGAAATCCTACAACACTTCAGAAGATGACATCAAAACGGATTTTTTATTGTTCTTCAGGAGTAAGGACAGTGACTTTTGGAAAAAAGAGATAATAGATCTTCCAAGCCGTTGGGAAGGAGTAAACGCCAACAGTAGTAAATATTTTGTAGATAAAATAAATGAATTTTAAGCTGTTTATCAATTTTAATTTTTGTCCAAATTTCTCTACGAACTTTCCGGACAAACCAATATTAGAAAACTAATAAAGCATTTATACCAATAGAAGCCTTTTTATGTGTTCCTATACATTCCCTGAGATACAAAAATAATTAATTCTAATGGACTATCAACAATTATTAACCTAATAAATAATTCCATTAAAAGGGATTGAACCAAAGTCTTGATCAATAAATTATTTTACAAAACCATAAGTAGTGGCCCTCTCTCTCTCATGTCACATTAATTTTGATTGTCATTATGTTTGTAGATTTACATCTTGAAATACAACATGTACTTAAATGGAGAGGATATCAAATCTTCTACCGATTTAGATGCATTTTTTTTCCAGGTAAATCTAGACATTGAACGATTACATTCCACAAAATATTAGGGGCCAACTGCCCCCAGGAGCCACATACAAAAAACAGGAAGTTTGCGCACGACAAACACATTTTATTTAATATCTTTTGTTCTAGTGAGGTTAGAAATATAAATGTGGAGTCAAAATTACTCTATTTCAAAGTGAAATAATTAAAACAATAAGCCATAAAATATTTAAGTTTTATGCTTGGTATAAATAATGTCGTCAAAACAGTACTTTTAATAAGGATTCTTAAAAACTGCGTTCTTCATTCCTAAAAAAGAATCTTGATCTGAGCACAGTTTTTAAGAAACCTCATCAAAAGTACTGTTTTCATTAGATTATTTATATTTTTAGGGTTATTACCAAGCATAAAATTAAAATATTTTAATGACTTTTAAATTAATCCACTTTGAAATAGGGTAATTTTGACAGCAAACATTTTTCTACCTTCACTTGAACCAGAGATATTACATAAAATGTGTTTTTGGCTCGCAAACTTTACTATTTTTTTTTACCCCACTCCTGGGGGGAGGAAAGGGGGTTTCTCCAAATATTTTGCAGTCTAATGGTTTAATGTCCAGTTTTACATAAAAACAATTTCATCGAAATTGGTGAGACACATTCGGGATTCTATACTTGTACATCTTATATCTTGAAAATAAGTAGCAGATAAATGGCAACTTAAAATAATTTTATTTTTTTTATTATCGAAGATATAGATCTTGAACTTACAAAGATTGGGTGGTATCAGAGGACAGAGTGGTAAGGTTTCTCCAGTACTTGATGGTGTTACCTGAAATAAAATTTTACATTAATTGTTTCAAACTATTTATATAAACTGCTAGTTGTAAAATTTCATAAAATAAGAAATACAATTTTTTAAGAAAAAAAAAATAGAGCGGAGTTCGCCAATGACTAAATTTGTCATGGGAAGGAGAAAAAAAATGTCTCTGTGATATTCTTACATTTTTACCGAAGATAGAAATTCAATTTAATTTGAAGGTAAGAATAGTTCAAGGGGTATTTAAACTATCTTATGTTAGTAGGAAACAATTTAGCCAAAATTAATTTTATGATGTATAAATGATTAACTTATTATTACAGCTTTGAATTACAATTATATTCTTCAATACCAATAATAAATAATTACAATTTACCTGAAAATACATCCATGCTGAAAGATTTTTGACATCCTCTGGAGAGGCTTCAGAAACTGAAGGTAAGAAGAGAGGTTCATGCCTAGTCGAATTGTACGGAATGTCAGAGATAAAAGCTGGAGCTCGAGGGAAGCTTGTATACAAATACTGAAGAAGGATGAGGGTAAATATCACAACAGCTAATACTTTATAGCACATTTTACAGAAGACACTTACAGCAGTCCGGTGCTGCTCTCGCCTAAAATAGAATAATGAATTATTTACAGAATCATTTAAAGTATTCTTATCCAATGAAATACGATATAAATAATAATCTAGTAAAACAAAATAATAAAACTGGCTAAAAACACTATCAATTGTTGAAAACTGGAAGATATTAAAAAGTCAAAATGATCACACCCCATATAATACATGTAGATGAAAAGTTTATACACTGTACTACCTTTATTTTATTTTATTTTTTAAATTTAACGTTCTTTCCTACTTAATCCTACACTACACTACCCATCAGCAGTTTACTGGCGACTAATTTCAGATTAATTAATGTTTACAACACATGCATCACACATACTCCTTATTTCTATGCTGAGTACATACAAACTTAATAATCATTTCCAATTTCTGACTTATTACTGTCCTCGAAAAAGTTCCAAGATTATTTGAAATGAATTACTCATTGTTCAATAAATAATAATAGTTGAATGAAGAGAAAAAAAAACAGACGCTTAACAGTTGTTATTAAGATGCAAAGTTGTTAAATCAGCATATTTTGCAATTCTTTTTTCTCAAATAGTCCAAATCTTAACCTTCATAATCATTAGAGTAAGTAATGTAGCACTGTATAACTTACTGGCACACATTTGTTTCGTAATTTGAAAACCATTTAATTTCATAATGTTAAACTAAAATATGAAAAACATTTTTATAATTTACACCTCATGAATATTTATATTCCATAAAGCCTTCTGAATGTTTCTATAGAATATATAAAACCAGTTCATAATATTTATGTTAATATTTAATATTACAATCAATACTTTTAACATTAAATACAGCATAACATAACATTAACAATCAATATATCACATAAGAAAGCATAAATAACTGCCGTCATACTTCATTTTGTAGTAGAAAACAATGTCCTCTATTTTATTTTGGAAGTAAATTACAAGTGTGCATTAACTAGAACAAAAAACACATCGAAAGAGATAAAGTCATTCCAAAATTTAAAATAAAACAGAATCACCAATTACATAGAAAGATAAGTATTGATTGATAGCCTGGTTTTTTTTTCATATTGCCCCAGCCTCACTAAGAATAAACGTCATTGTGGATAGGATCTGTTTGTTTTGGAAAGATTACAACTTTATCATTAACGAATAAAACAATAAAATAATGGCTCAAACTTTATCAATGAAAAAATATCATTGTTTGTTGTCTTAGGTCTTTATATTCGACTGTTTAATATTTAATACACTTCTACATTTTATCACTAAAAAGACTCATATGAGCAGCCCATCTATAGATCATTTTTAATAACAACAAGCTTTGATGAAATAAAAGAGGAACTAGAAATAGAGACTAAAGATGATTTTTATTTTTACACCAAGTACCCTAACTAATCACCCAATCTTATCTCGCATTTATTTATATTAGAAACATCACTAAATCTATAAGTTGTATCAAAAATTATAAAACTTCAGACAGAATAAAAAATTAAAACAGGAAAACTAAGCTATGACTAAAAAAAAAAAATTAGTTTTGGTCAGTCTAAAAAAAAATGATAAAGACAGTTTCTGGAAGTAATTCAAAAACCTAATCAAACAGTTTAAAGAAATTTAGATTGTCAAAAAGAATAATAAAAAAGATAATCAGTTTTTTACCAATCGTTTGGTCAAAACAAAGGATATGTGTTAAATATAGTCTATTATACTATCAAGTAATGTTAATTTTATCTATAAAAAAATCAAGATTTGTTTTGAGATTTACAAATGAAAGATGGCAACAAATAAGGTGATAAAGTTGTTAATGATGATTATATTTTACAATAATTTTAACAAATTATTGATCTTTACTAGATTTATTTCTTTAAAATACATTGATCATAAAATCAGTAGATCCTAATATAGCTCCTTAATCTCATGATGGAATAAGTTATTACTATAATCAGAAGGCGAATTGAAGAATATGAAGCCACAGAAAAGGTTTAATAGTTCCATTAAAATAACATGAACAAGATCATTTCATTGATTTTCACTACTAAGTCAAACATGAGTCAAACCTTGCATAACTTAAAATAAAAAAAATTAACTGTTAGCAGCACTTCCGTATACACCAATGTATTCTAGTTTTTTATTTATATAAAATGAATGCAATCATATTACAGACAAGTGGACCTGAAGAATTGAGATATCGTCAGAGCAAAACAACCTTCTTATTCATTCCTCCTACCCCCATTGTCCAAAAACCTCCTTCCAAGCTCCGAAGGAGGTCTTTGAATAATACAATACTCTTCAGTAAGATGATAAAGAAAATAACAACATTAGAATTCAAAAGTATGACGTTTTCTTTTTTCATTGTCATTGAAAACCTATTTTAGACAATTAAGTTTTTATATGGAACTAGGAAGAGAAGCTATAAAATGACAACATATGAAGTAGTATGCTTTTGGTTTCGACAGAAAAGCAATGAGTATAAAATAATAATACTGTTTTTTTTTTTTAGTTTTTACTACAATCAAAATTTCAGTACTAAATAAGGATTCTTACAACTTTTGCTATAAATGAAAAATTTTAAATAAAATCTATAAAGTCTTAGTGAATTAATTTTAAGCACTACAACACAATAAATAGTGAGATATTTGAGAGTGAAAACACTTGTTTTAAGAAAAATTGAAGAACCTAAAATAATAAGATAAAGATGCAGCAACATTCTCAAAAAACAATGATGAATTTTGTCTTTAACATTTTCAATTAAAAAAAAAAAAAAAAAAAAAAAGAATTTTCAAAATGGCAATAAGTTCCTATTTTTTATTTATAACAAAATGGAGGACTACAACTACTTGACATAAAACATTGAAAATTTATTAACTACAGATTTCGTTTATTCCAAATTTTAAATCCAAGAAGCTACAGGGTTTTATGCAAAATAGAAAGGCTCCAATCATTTATTATTAGTAGCAGATACCAGGACTTCGAAAGGAAACAAAACTCTAAAATGCTTAATAGGCAAATAAAAAATGGCTAGCCATAAGAAGAAATAGATTTCTTCATTTTCGTGAGTTCATAAAAATTTAGTAAATTCTTTCAGGATCCTTAACAAACTAAATTGTATGACTGAACCTGCAGTGCAACTTTATAGTCAATTTATAAAGTGTCCTTCAATTATTCTTTTCTTAAATTCAAATCATTTTCAATATAAGATGAAAACAAGAAATAGTTTTGAAATGATTACAACAGTAATTTACTAATACGCATTAGAAATAAAGCAAGTTAATGATATATAAATTATTTTCATTTGGTTGCAAATTAATACAAATAAAATTTTAGTAATGGCAAAAGTAAAGACGACATAGTAGATATAGAAATAGAATTAGAAAAAAAATTTATTCTGGGACTTTGTCCCTTAAGAATAATATGAAATTTACAAGTAAAGGTAGCACATCTGGCCAGATAACATTAAATAGACATAATTATGTACATAGGTAAAAGAGGTAGAAAAAGAAATTTATATAAATGTATGTACATACACACCCCTATGTACCAAAGATAAGAAAAAGCATAAAAAAAGTAAAGTAAACAAATAGTAAATTGAAAGTAAGAAACAACTAATTTTGAACACTCTAACCAAAAATAATAATAATATATACATGTATATATGAAATAAAATATAAAAAAGTAAACATAGGATATTCATTCCTTATAATGATTATAAAGAAAAATCTAATTTAAAATTAAAGATTAACAAGCGTCAGTTTGGAATAATAGGTGTTGGAAAAGGCGATATTTGAATGTGGATAAGGAAGAAGCATGACGTATATTGGAAGGAATGTAATTCCAGAATGTAATGGAACAGGCAAGAAAGGATCGATCGAAGGCTTTAGTTCTGTGTGATGGTATATAAAGGTTGGAATGGCGCGATCTTGTTTTAAGCAAGTGGACTAAGGATTTAAATTGAAGGAGACTGTAGATATAGGAAGGATGCTGGGATTTTATAGTTTGGTAGATAAATGACCCATTTATATGTATCCAAACTCAGAGATTTTCGGTTTTTAATTGCGTTATAACACCTAATGTTTAAAAAACCCTTAAAACAAAAATTCAAGAAATTTGTATGTCTCCAAATTTATGTAAAGTACATTTTTACCGTTTGCGTATTATGAGAAATAAAGAGCAAAAACAAAAATAAACACAAAATTTTGGAGTTTTCTTTCAAGATAGAATGGACAAAAATATCAGATAATCAATCATAAAACCTGAGACATATTCAAACTTATTTCTATCATAAATTTGGATACTTTGTAATTTATCTGACAGTTTGAAATATTAAACCTATATTAATTTTCATTTTCAAGCTAAACTTTACTTTAAATAAGTTTCTTACGTTATGACATAAGATTATTGGAAGTTGATCATCCCTTCACAATTTTTATGAAATACTTATTTTTTTAAGTAAAAAGATGTTGGGAACATATTTTGATTTATATACACATATATTATGAACAAGACAAAAAACATCTTTTAATAAAAACGTCGCTCAAATGCTTATAACAAAATATAATCATAATAAGTATAAAATATTAGTTCAGAAACAATTTTTTTTTTTTTTTTTTTAGTTTTAAATTGATAAAATAAGTAAATTATCCTTAAATTCCTGTTATTATTACTGCTTTTAACTGTACACTCGCCTACTATAATACCCACTTTACCAAATTAGTTTCCATAATCCTATAAGGAAGCCATATTGCTCGCTCATACTCAACGTGACATTGATCAATCCACTCTAAGTAGAAGCTAAAAAAAATGAAATACCACAATAAAGCCATTCAGAGGAAGAACATAGTTTTGCCAGATCGGCAGTTTTGGAGGATAGGTAGAATATGAGGTATACAAAATTATAATTAAAAATAAAAACAACTTAAAGGACAAGAGAGTGCAAGACACCTCGTTACTAAACAACACTAATTTGAAAAAAATCGGAAAAAAGTCGTAATATACTACCAAAAACATGTTAACATTACTATTATCAGTCCTATTGAAATGCGGGATTCAAGAGGTCCAATAAATTATTAATTTTTTTACGTATTCACCCTCAAATCCTTCGAGTAAAATTTAATGCTCCTTACTCCATCTCCTTTTCAATAATTTATAAATACTTCAATATCTCATTGGTTGCAAATTTACACCAAAAAACAAATAGAACTGTTTAATTCTAAATGGATACCGTACAAAAACCACTTGTAATTATCCTTTCATCCGTCAAAATTTACCAATATTTTCAGAACATATAACTAAAAGATATTGTACATTACAGCTCATGTTTCATTAATAAAAATAAGAAGGAATAAAAATGATATCGAATAGCGAAAATCACTTAATAAGTAATAAAAAAGACAGAGTATTTCAAAACTATTATTTTGTCGTATATCTAAGATAACAAAAAAAAAAGGAGAGGTGGCTAAAAATTGTCACTTTCGGTTTCGGGCCTCTCATGAGGTGCATTTCCCCAAACTTGATAAAGTTGTACTTCCTTCAAAACTATCTGCTACTATTCTTTTTCAATCTCTTATCGTTATTATTTATAAATAATTACATTATTCTCGTTTATACTTTAAAGACAGTATAGTAAAAATAAGGAAACATTTTCTTATATATAGCTTTTTTCAGTCAAATTCATAATTTTTTCAGTCAAATTCATAATTTTTTCAGTCAAATTCATAATTATTTTCAGTCAAATTCATAATTTTTTCAGTCAAATTCATAAATTTTTTCAGTCAAATTCATAATTTTTTCAATCAAATTCATAATTTTTTCAGTCAATTTCATAATTTCTTGTACCCATTTTATAAAGTTAATTTAATGAGGTTTTGCTACCAAGAACTTAACATTTTTATTAAAACTCGTTGTTGTTTATCCATTTATCGTCACTTTTTGTTACTGTGCTTAATCCGACGGTACAGCGGGAGTCCCAAGTTTTGCCTACCCAGGTTTACTCTTAAGTAAACCTGGGTAGGCAAAACTTAGGGATCTTTTACGAGTTCCACTTATTAAATCTTTTAAGAGTCATCTGTGGTGCACAAATAAGGAAGATCTGCTGGTTTTAGACTTGCGACCTTACGCATAGAAGGCTGTTATGCTAATCACTACTCCACAGGTGACCCTAAATGCATTCAACAAGGTGTTTGAATCTGCCGGGTTTAAAACGTTACTTTGGACATATTAATCTTTAACTCCTTGCTGAATACATCCAGGGTCACCTGTGGATTAGTGGCTAGCATAACAGCCTCTTTTAAAGGACGAAATAACCAAGGATTTTTACTCCCTAAAAGCAAATATAGGGCCATCTGATAGGTATGAACTAGTGATCTAGTGGATATTAGGATGTTGTGCTAGCCACTGCACCACAGATGACCCTTGATGCATTCAACAAAGTGTGTGAATCTGCCGGGTTTGAACCCGTGACCTTAGACATATTAATCCTTAACACCTTTTTGAATGGATAAAGGGTCACCTGTGGAGTAGTGGCTAGTGAAACAGCCTCTTTTAAAGGACGAAATAACCATGGATGTTTACTCCCTAAAAGGAAATATAGGGCCATATGCTGTTTTGAACTTTCGACCTTAAGCATAGAGAGCTGTTATGCTAGCCACTACTCCACAGGTGATCCTTTATGCATTCAAAAAGTTGTTAAGGATTAATATGTCGAATGTCACAGGTTCAAACCCGGCAGATTTAAACATTTTTTTTAATGCATCGAGGGTCACCTGTGGAGTAGTGGCTAGCATAACATCCTTCTATCCCCTAGATCGCGAGTTCATACTTGGCAGATGGCCCTATGTTTGTTTTTAGGGAGTAAAATTCCTTGGTTATTTCGTCCTTTAAAAGAGGCTGTTATGCTAGCCACTAATCCACAGGTGACCCTGGATGTATTCAGCAAGGAGTTAAAGATTAATATGTCCAAAGTCACGTGTTTAAACCCGGCAGATTCAAACACCTTGTTGAATGCATTTAGGGTCACCTGTGGAGTAGTGATTAGCATAACAGCCTTCTATGCGTAAGGTCGCAAGTCTAAAACCAGCAGATCCTCTTATATTTGTGCACCACAGATGACTCTTAAAAGATTTAATAAGTGGAACTCGTAAAAGATCCCTAAGTTTTGCCTACCCAGGTTTGCTTAAGAGTAAACATGGGTAGGCAAAACTTAGGACTCCCGCTGTACCGTCGGATTAAGCACAGTAACAAAAAGTGACGATAAATGGATAAACAACAACGAGTTTTAATAAAAATGTTAAGTTCTTGTTAGCAAAACCTCATTAAATTAACTTTATAAAATGGGTACAAGAAATTATGAAATTGACTGAAAAAATTATGAATTTGATTGAAAAAATTATGAATTTGACTGAAAAAATTATGAATTTGACTGAAAAAATTATGAATTTGACTGAAAAAATTATGAATTTGATTGAAAAAATTATGAATTTGACTGCAAAAATTATGAATTTGACTGAAAAAAGCTATATATCGTACATCTTCTGTTACATACATTATAAATTTTGGTAAATGATCGATGAACACGAATGATCATGTTTGCTTGATATTATGCTCTAAATCTTTTTAAAAAAATAAATTGCCACTATTTACGTCGTATTTTCTCAGAAACACATGTTTTATTTCTTGGTCGATTACAAACATCTTTATTGATAATATTAGTTTGTTTGTATATTTATTTAACGTCACTTTATGCTACTATGGCTAATCGGACAATGCTACAGTGGGAGTCCTAAATTTTGCCTATCCAGGTTTTATTAGGATAGGGATCTTTAACGAGTACCTGACATCGCACAGGCTCGGGACCACCTTTTAACGTCCCCTCCGAAGGACGGCATAACTAAGGATTTTTTACTCCCATTAAAAAATCCTAGGACCACCTGCGTGACCTTAGGCATAGCAGGCTGTTATGGTAGCCACCCAGCTACAAGTGATCCCATTGAGAATATTAAACTTTCGAAACCTCTTGTGTAAAAACATTTACAGGAGGTAAAAACTGCGTTAGTTTAATTGAGAATATTAAACTAACGCGGTTTTTACCTTCTGTAAATGTTTTTATACAAGAGGTTTCGAAAATAAGCTTCACAATTTTTGTCCAAGGCGGCAAAAGAAATATAAGCGTGATATAAGCTTACTTCAAAATATTAGAATTCGAAGTCACAAAATGATTACATCAGATAAATGTTAATATTGAAGCTGTTTCTCGAAATAATGTTAAAACCATTTGGAACCTGGTCAAATCAAGGTCACGATTTTTAAACAAAATGCTGGTAGTAATCGATTGTGAAATGATTAATATTATTTATAAAGACGCAAACGATATTTTTAGGATTATATCGAGGCTTCTAGGATGAACAAGGGATATACTTCATTGTTTATTTATTTTATATCACTTCATGCTGCTGTGGCTAATCGGACGGTGCTACAGTGGGAGTAATAAATTTTGCATATCCAGGTTAAATTAGAATAGTATATCTTTAACGAGTACCTGATATCGCCCAGGCTCGGGACCACTTTTTTACGTCCCCGCCGAAGAACGGCAGAGCTAAGTATATTTAACTCCCATTAAAAGATCCTAGAACCACCTGCGGGTTTGAGCCCGTAACCTTTGGCATAATAAGCTGTTATTCTACCATGCTAAAGGTGATCACCGTATATACTTCAACACTGAGATTCAAAATTTCTAATTTATTTTTTTTTTATTTGTCCCCCGACTTGTGGAAGGACAAGCAGAATCCAAAGAATCCCAGCGCCTCCCACTAAGCCGCGTCACTGGTGACAGCCAGCGGAAGCCATAGACTAAGCACGCCGCAGATGAGAAGACAATGTGACCAGTGTCAGAACTCCAGCGTATGTATTGACAAAACGTCCCGGTCCACTGCCGCTTCAACCTTCTAGGAGGTTTGTATGGGTGAGTGGAGCTAGAGAGGAATGGTCCTAGAGGACTAGGATGATGAATGAGGTTCTGGTGGAATAATAAATAATAATAATAATAATAAATAACTTACTCTGCCTCTTACCTCTCTCAAAAGGCTTGGCGAATATATTAACAAAAATTAAACTTAGAAATATTATCCTAAGGCTTGATTTAACCCTGGAGCATCGAAATGTCGGCCAATGGTACATAACATAGATTTTTACACACCTATTTCAAAGTTCTTAATCAGTTACAGACTTAAAAATGTCTTGGACTTCTTCATCCAGCTGCCAAATTCTAAATTTGTTTCCTCTAATAAATATCAAATGTTAAATACATTAAAATCGCCCTGTTTTTGTAACATTAAAGTAAAAAATCAGTCATTTTTGAAAAGTTTTTAATTTTGCCAACGTTTCGGCTCAAGCTTGTGAGCCATCATCAGGGCATTACTGAGCCATGTCCAAGCATAAACTGAGTTTATGCTTGGACATGGCTCAGTAATGCCCTGATGATGGCTCACAAGCTTGAGCCGAAACGTTGGCAAAATTAAAAACTTTTCAAAAATGACTGATTCCTGACTATTCCACCTATAATTATAATTTTTTAAGACGGAATTGGATGCTTTCAAGTTTTGAGAGAAATTTTTTGTTATCATTGAAGTTGTTAAAATTGTTGGAAATGAAGGGGGGGAATAAAGAATGAGAGCGGCATTTTAGAAGGAATATGAGCGACTCCTCTTTGTTGGCTGGTCCTCAGTTTATGCTTGGACATGGCTCAGTAATGCCCTGATGATGGCTCACAAGCTTGAGCCGAAACGTTGGCAAAATTAAAAACTTTTCAAAAATGACTGATTCCTGACTATTCCACCTATAATTATAATTTTTTAAGACGGAATTGGATGCTTTCAAGTTTTGAGAGAAATTTTTTGTTATCATTGAAGTTGTTAAAATTGTTGGAAATGAAGGGGGGAATAAAGAATGAAAGCGGCATTTTAGAAGGAATATGAGCGACTCCTCTTTGTTGGCTGGTCCTCAGTTTATGCTTGGACATGGCTCAGTAATGCCCTGATGATGGCTCACAAGCTTGAGCCGAAACGTTGGCAAAATTAAAAACTTTTCAAAAATGACTGATTCCTGACTATTCCACCTATAATTATAATTTTTTAAGACGGAATTGGATGCTTTCAAGTTTTGAGAGAAATTTTTTGTTATCATTGAAGTTGTTAAAATTGTTGGAAATGAAGGGGGGGAATAAAGAATGAGAGCGGCATTTTAGAAGGAATATGAGCGACTCCTCTTTGTTGGCTGGTCCTCAGTTTATGCTTGGACATGGCTCAGTAATGCCCTGATGATGGCTCACAAGCTTGAGCCGAAACGTTGGCAAAATTAAAAACTTTTCAAAAATGACTGATTCCTGACTATTCCACCTATAATTATAATTTTTTAAGACGGAATTGGATGCTTTCAAGTTTTGAGGGAAATTTTTTGTTATCATTGAAGTTGTTAAAATTGTTGGAAATGAAGGGGGGGAATAAAGAATGAGAGCGGCATTTTAGAAGGAATATGAGCGACTCCTCTTTGTTGGCTGGTCCTCAGTTTATGCTTGGACATGGCTCAGTAATGCCCTGATGATGGCTCACAAGCTTGAGCCGAAACGTTGGC
The DNA here is from genome assembly GCA_023052935.1 of Piezodorus guildinii. NCBI lineage: Eukaryota > Metazoa > Arthropoda > Insecta > Hemiptera > Pentatomidae > Piezodorus > Piezodorus guildinii. The sequence continues at coordinate 113,141,580 of CM041294.1, forward strand.
AAAATTAAAAACTTTTCAAAAATGACTGATTCCTGACTATTCCACCTATAATTATAATTTTTTAAGACGGAATTGGATGCTTTCAAGTTTTGAGAGAAATTTTTTGTTATCATTGAAGTTGTTAAAATTGTTGGAAATGAAGGGGGGGAATAAAGAATGAGAGCGACATTTTAGAAGGAATATGAGCGACTCCTCTTGTTGGCTGGTCCTCAGTTTATGCTTGGACATGGCTCAGTAATGCCCTGATGATGGCTCACAAGCTTGAGCCGAAACGTTGGCAAAATTAAAAACTTTTCAAAAATGACTGATTCCTGACTATTCCACCTATAATAGTTTCTACAGTCGACTATACACCCTCAATATTAAAGTAAAAAATTTACAAAACTAAAGCAAAGAGGTGGAACGAGAAGAGTTCCTCAAGAAGGAGTTGAAAATGAAAGCCTCTGAGAGTAAGATGCTGGAGTTCCTGGAGGTAATGAAGAAATAAACCTATTTAGAAACGGTGATCGATAGCTCTGGCTTGATAAATGCTGAGATCTTAAACAGTATAACCAAGGCAAATCAGATGACTACTAGATCACTAAAAGTATCCCTGGCCACCGAAAGTGGGTAAGAACACCATGATGCCTATCCCACCAGCAACGGATAATGTTGGACATAGATTAATGTGGCATTACAGCAGCAAAAATGAGGTTCCTAGGTAATTCTGATGGGACAGTTAAATTAGACATGAGTTCATAAGAGAGGGGAGCAACTTAGCACAAAACACTTTAAAGAGCAAACAACCAGGTTCTTTGTTTGGTCGTATATGCAGTGATAAAGGTAATAGAGACTAGACCCACTGGGAAGAGATCACAGTTGTCCCAAACGCACTTTTTTCCGGACGAAACCCAGCCACGTTATATTCATAATAGAGGAACCATATCAATGGAACTTCGTTCCTAAATAAATTCAGTTTCAATGGTAAAGATATGATCGGTAAAATTTTGGTTATTTTCAATGTTTTTTTTAAATTTTTAATGTTTACTTTTATAGAAACATATTTATCATACGAAACAGAGAAAATTGAAAGAGTTTCAACCAAGACAATAAACATGATGTACGAATTCACTGAAGATATAAATGGATCAAAGAAACTGCTAACATATATCAAAGGATCTATAGCATATAGAAGCATCAAAATACCAAAAAATTGAATTCTGAATGAAAACAAACCAAATAAAACCCTAGCCAAAGATAAGAAAATAGCTCTAGCAAGCTGGTACAGAATTAAATTCAAATATGGTGAAAATAATTCAGTAGAATCGTAACGGGTACTGCTGTCACATAGAATACTTTTAAACAACCAAGTTGTTTGTTGCCTACAAGAAAGATATCTCAACTTATGACATACATTGAATATAAAAAATTATAAACTATTCAGTAAAGACAGGCTGAAAGATCATGGGGAGAGGCAGTAACATTTGTCGCTGAAGACATTCATTGCGAAGAGATCATTGGAAGTTTTAGTTATTAAAGTACATTTTAATGAACCTTTGGTAGTGTGCAATGTATACATACCATCTTCAAATGAGTTTTCCAGCAAAGATCTAGAAAATATAGTCGACCAGCTGCCAAGACCTTTCCTTCTCCTGGGTGACTTTAATGCACATATCACCATGAGTAGCTCTATGCTTCATTATTTCAATCATAGAGAGGAAATAATTGTTAATAGTATTACTTAATTCTGTAATTCATACTAATTTCAACTCAAAAAACAATAATTGGTTTGCAAAGAGAAACTTTTATGGAAGCGATTACTTTCTAATTATTAATAAAACATGTGAGATAAACAAGCAATACACTATAATATTTAGAAAAAAAATCTGGTGCGGGCAACACACGACTTTCACTTACCTCCATTTTTAAAATCAATGAAAGAATTTTCAAATACAGTTAGAGATAAAAATACGTGAAATTATTAAGGAATTAATCAAATTGAATTTATATAGAAACATGTGTTTTATTAAAAAATCAATTATATTATTATCTTAAATAATCAGTAAGTTTTATCTTCTTTTCATCACTCTCCAATAACTTTTAAAAGCTTGTGTATGAGATATTTTTTCTAAAATCTTTAGCTTTCCAACGGTATATCATACATGTATATTACTGCTCTTATGTTCAAAAACGAAAAATTGCATTAAAAAAATATTTTTTCTGTTTTCTCCTTTAGTTGGGTATCGAATTTATTCAATTTATATATTTACCAGTTTTTTATCAGCGTTAACAAGATAATCTAGTTATTATTATTGAATCTACAAAATTAAAGGTACTTTAGGGGAAGAAAATATCGGCATTTAAGCCCTGTCAGACCATTTTTATCTAAATAAAACCTACATGATATTAAAGCCCATTAAATTTTACATCGATATAGCTAGTTTAATCAAAATCGTCGGAACCGTTTTTGAGAAAATTGAAAAAAGGTGCAAAATGCATGGTATAAAGTGCCTCTTCTGGTAGGCTCATTTTGATGAAAAAAGTTTTGTCACGTCTCGGGCGTATAGTTGTCTTAAATATGAAATTTTAGTTTCATAGGACTTACCGTTTCCGCCCGGGAGTTACCACACACACACACACACACACACACACACACAGACCTTTTTGCGGGACTTGGTTATTTGGACTCAGGGGACCATAAAACGTGTATTTCCGTTGAAAACTGGAATTCGAAAATTTTCACGATCGCAATACTTCCACTTACTATATATAGTAAGTGAAAGTAAAAAACGGATTAAGAAAGATTATACACATCGATCACAGAAAAGTTATAAGTATTACCATATTATCGAAATTTAGCTTGTGAAAAAGTAGCTTATTTCAAAAAGTTACTTCTGAAGGCCATAGAAAAATTCCCACTGCCAAAAACTGTACACAACGGCAAAAAGTCTCATGGTGAATTAAAGATAGTAACGATGCGATAACGAGCAAAGAAAGGAGCCTTTAATCGATTTAGGAACACCAAAGCGATTCAAGATCCAATAGATCTCAAAAGGCTGAGGGCTATTGCTAATAGAATTGCTGAGAAAAGCAAGAAAGTATCTTTTTCAAAGAAATTATTTCTTATATAAATTAACTCACTCCTAGGATTGAAGTATGACGCAAGATACTGATTATCTGAGAATTAAGGAAACAACAAGTAATTCCTGGACTTTTTGGTAGTCATAATACCATAACTGACCCCAAAGAAATCTCAGAAGACTTAGCGAAACATTCCAGAGAAGTATCTATCGCGAATTTAGTCCTGACACCAACCAAGAAGATGAAATTCAACTACGAAGTAATTTAGTAAGACACGATTCAAGAGAATGTAAGGAGCCTTTCAATATCGAAGAGCTAAAATGCACCCTATGAAAGTGTAAAGGTACATCATTCTCTAGTAAACATGGTATTCCAGGAGAGTTCCTTAAAAAACTACTGAAGGAAGGGAAATATACTTATTGGTTATTTATAAGGAAATTCGAAACAGCAAATATTTTGCCGCTGAATAGAGAAAATCCATCATTGTTCCAATTTTTAAAAATAGTTAGTAGCAACAAACCTTCTCTACCAATCTCGAACATTTTGAAAACCCGAGAAGTTGAGAACTCGTTACAGCCGTTAATGAGAAAATCGTGAAGAGGTGCTTAACGTTTGGTATAAAGTAGTAATTTTGGTTAGCTTTATCTACACAAACAGCGGATTTTGGTGAAAAAGTTGGAGTAAAATCTCAGGCGTATATTTGTCTTAAATATGAAATTTCAGTTTCGTGCGGCTTTTTATGCTAGACTTACCACACACACACACACACACAGGCCTTGTCGCGCGACTTGGTTATTTGGACTCAGGGGAACCTAAAATCCGTTGAAAATTGAAATGCCAAAATTTTCACGAACGCAATACTTTCCCTTACTATTGTTTCATATACAGGTAAGTGGAAGTAACAAAGAAGGAGAATTCAATAACTCCTATATTTAACAAATATGACATGTTTTGATCTAATGAAACCTATAAACTTGCGTATATACAATAAGGTACCTCCAATTTTTTAAAATTAATTTTTCATCATACCCAGGAATATTCTTTGGTTAATACTCGGAGCAATAATATTATTCACCATTTCATCATACAGGAAGTTCTTCATTACCTTCGTAGTCTACCAATTTACCTTTCCAAAGACGAGTGAGTTTCTGCCTCCTTCTGGATCATAAATCGTAATGGGCTATGGCCTCTGTTTAATTCTACCTTTGTGGGAAGGCTTTATAGTACCATTGGTTCTTTTTATTGAGGTATTTCAGAAATGTCTTTAGGATGTAAACTCTATTTCCAACCAAAAGCAATAATACCCCGGGGAGGAATATAGAAGCAGTACAGTAATGTTGGACTGCCTGATAACTAGTCGAGACTGAACGGTGTAAAATGTTTCCTTAAGGTACCTCTACAAGCAGTTATCTGTAAATTCCTGATCACTTTCTTAATTCAAATGCATTGAAAAATTATTCAGCGGATAAGTTTCGAAAACATATTCTTGTTAAGTTAAATGTTAAATATCGATTGTATATGTAAAGATAGTTGTGGCACTGAACTTCCACCTAGGTGTACAGCAGCCCAACAACAAGTACAGCCCAGTTGGTAGCGTCCCCTGCGCCATGTTGTTTGTATATATAGCAGTAATAAACAAGCTGTCTAGTACAAGGTTCTTTTATTCCACTGCCTAATACTCTATAACTTTAATAGGTTATGGGCCCAGAGTATTTTTGTGCAGAGCATAGTATTTGTGTATAGTGTCAACGCGTAGTCGCGAAGTGATATTATTTTATTAGTGATTTTTGTTTACCGGTACTATGGCGTCAGTTACTACTTCAGGAGTTCCAGTACTGGTCGGAACAAGTTTTAACAGTTGGTTTTTCAGAATGTCATCTATTTTGGAAAGAGAACAGGTAAAAGATGTGTTGGAAGCAGATCCTCCTACCTCTAGTGCTGAGAAAAGGGAATTTCTCATTAAAGACTCGAAGGCAAAGTCCATCATTATCCAAGGCATTTCAGATAAACATCTGGAAATAATCATGGATTGCCAAACTTCCAAGGAAATGATAAATGCTTTAAAGAAGGTTTTTGTCAGATCTACCTCTTTTTTAAAATTGACTTGGTACAGAAAGTTGATGGGCCTGAAATATTCTCTTCAAGGAAACGTGGAAGAACATTTTCTGGCATTTGATACCATTATCCGAAACCTTCAAGAACAAGGCACAGTTCTAGGGGAGTCAGACAAGGTATGTCACCTTTTGATGTCTTTACCTGATGAATTCAACACAGTTGTGACAGCTCTAGAAACTAATTTAGAAGTCCAAATGGATTTTGTGCGAGCCAGACTTCTAGATACAGATACAAAGTTAAAGTCAAAGTCATCAGCTAGTGCATCATCATCAGAAGTATCATTTAAAGCACAGAGTGGTTGCTTTATATGTGGGGATAAAAGACATTTCAAGGCTCAGTGTCCCAAAAACAAGCAGAACCGTGGAAGTAAATCTTTTAATAGAAGCTTTCGTGGGAAAAGAAGAGGAACAATCCAGGGAAATACGGCAGGTGTAGAAGAAGAAGTTGTAATGGTGGCCCTAAATTGTGGTAATGTTAAACTATCATCTAACAATGTGTTCTTAGTTGATTCAGGTGCGAGTAACCATCTTTTTAAGGCAGAATTGGAACCCCTTTTGTCAAATGTTTCGAATCTTGATCATGATGTTGCCATACATATAGCTAATGGTGATAAGATGTTTACTAGAAAAGAAGGTACCCTAAGAGTAACCTCTCAAGGTAGGATTGTAAACATTAAAGGTTTGATAGTTCCAGGATTAAAACATAATTTATTATCAGTGAGTGCAGTTACCTCAAAAGGCTTAAAAGTGATTACAGATTCTAAGGAGATGAAAATCTGTGGAAGAAATTTTAAGCTGAGTTGTCCACGAGTGAATGGATTGTACATATTTACTTTTGATGATCCCAGTGATAATCAAGTCAAGTGCAACATTACAAGTGCTACGGATGGAGATTTATGGCATAAACGTCTAGGACATTTGAATCGGCATGGACTCAAAAGTTTAGGATTACCCTATAGTGACAAGAAGTGTTCGGCATGCATTGAAGGTAAGGCTACTAGACAGCCCTTTTCAAATAATAGGAAACGCACTTCAAAGGTTGGTGAATTAATTCACTCTGATATATGTGGTCCTTTCAATCCTGAATCAGTTGAAGGACATAAGTATATGCAGGTGATTTTGGATGACTTCACTCATTTTGTGCATGTTAAACTTCTCCATATGAAGAGCGAAGCTGAAACAAACCTGATGGATTATATAGCGGAACTAGAAAGGCAGCAGGGTGTCCCGGTGAAAAGGCTACGTTTAGATAATGGAGGAGAATTTACGTCTAAATTTTTTCAAAAATATTGTTCAGATAAAGATATAAAATTAGAATATTCTTTGCCATATAGCCCTCAAATGAACGGAAAGAGCGAAAGAATGAATAGGACACTATTAGATATGATGCGTACTAAGGTATCAGATTCCGGCATCCCCAAGTTCTTGTGGGGGGAAGCAGCTCGATGTTGTGCTTATGAACTGAATAGGTCACCTACTTCAGCCTTAAGTAAAGGTGAAACTCCCTCATTAATATGGAATGGCAGAAATGATCTGTCTAAACTTCGAATATTTGGTTGCCGAGCATGGCCTACCATTCTTCCTAAAGGTTCCAAATTGGATCCCAGAAGCAAGGAGGGGGTGATGGTTGGTTATTGTGGTGGTGGGTATAGGATTTGGTTGCCAGACGAGCAGAAAGTTATTAGATCTAGAGATGTGATATTCGAGGAGAGCCAAATGCCCTATAAAGAAGTTAAAAATGTACCTATTGTCTATCATAATAGTGGTGGAAGCTATGAAGAGGGAAGGAAAAATGGTGAAGAGAATAACACTAATATTTCAGAGCAGCCAGAAGATACTTCTAGACCTCAGAATGATTGTAATCCAGAGCAGTCAGAAAACCCTTCAAGACTTCAGAATGAAGAATCCAATCCAGAGCATTCAGAAGAAACTTCTAGACCTCAGAGAAACCGGTCAAAACCTCATTTCCTAAATGATTATGAGTTATATAATGCATACTGTATGGTAAGTCGATCAGATGAAGTTCCATCATCTTATGAGGATGCTAATAAAAAGGAGGAATGGCAGGAAGCCATTATTAAAGAACTAAAAGCTCATGAGAAGATGAACACTTGGTCTGAAGAGGAAGCACCGAATGGAAGTGTCCCAATCACAACTAAATGGGTTTTCACAGTGAAGGAAGATGGAATCAAAAAGGCCAGATTGGTAGCAAGAGGGTTTGAAGAACAAACTCAAGGTGATTGTGTATTCAATTACTCACCAGTTTGCCGAATGGATACTGTAAGAACTCTCTTGTCATTTGCATGCCAAAACAATTGGAGTATTAGACAAGTTGATGTGCCAACAGCCTTTCTCAATGGCTCACTAGACTATCCTGTGTTTATAAAACCACCTAAAGGTGTAAGTTGTTCTACAAAAACTCTGAGACTAAATAGGCCACTTTATGGACTTAAGAAAGCACCGAAGTATTGGAATGAAAGATTTAATTCTTTTATGTTAAAACTGGGATTTAAAAGATCCCAATATGATTTATGCCTTTACTACAAGAGTAGGGTGTTCTTTGTTCTTTTTGTAGATGATGGCCTAATTACAGGGGATGAAAAGGCTATTGAAGAATTAGTGAACAATTTAAAAGGAGAGTTCAGCATTAAAGAAATGAAGGCTTCTCAATTTTTAGGGATGAAGATTGAAAGGCAAGAAAAGAATATAAGGGTTACACAAATCCGCTTTATTGATAAACTCCTTGAAGATTATAATATGGAAGAGTGCAGGAAGGTATCAACCCCCATGGAGGTTGGATTTAAACTTAACGCTGACAGTCCACCTTTAGATGAAAATATACCATACAGGAGCTTGGTATGTGGACTTATGTATCTGAGCACAACAACTCGCCCGGATTTATCATTCCCAATTAGCTATTTATCTAGATGTTTAGATAAAGCTACTCAGCAGTCTTGGAAAGCTGCAAAACGAATACTCAGATATCTCAAAGAAACTCGAGATATGGGTCTTACTTTCAAACCAAGTGACAACCTAGGACTTATTGGTTATTCAGATGCTGACTGGGCAGGTGACATAGAAACACGAAAGAGTGTAAGTGGCTTTGCAGCATTCTGCGGAAGCAATCGTATAGCTTGGTATTCAAGAAAGCAAGCATGTGTGGCTCTGTCAACGATGGAAGCGGAGTACATTGCAGCAGGAATGGCATCACAGGAAATTGTGAGTTTAAGTGGTATAATTAGTGAGTTCAGTGGTGAAACATTAAGTGGAAAACTGTTGGTGGATAACACTAGTGCTATAGCTTTTATAAAGAATTGTGAAAACTCTAAACGAGCAAAACACATTGATATAAAATTCCATTTTGTTAAAGATCTTATTTCCAAAGAAATAATATCTGTGGAACACATCAATTCTGACCGCAATGTGGCAGATTTGTTCATAAAACCACTTGCCTTTGATAAGTTTCAAATGTTTCGGAAGGCTTTAATTAATTAATATATTAATGTCATTTATATATATTGTGCTAAAATTGTTGTGTAGAATTTTTTAATAGAATAATATTGTTACTTGTTTTGTATGTGAGATACAATTGAATATTTACTTGTGTATGTATATATTTGAAAACATTCAATTGAGGGGGTGTGTTAAATATCGATTGTATATGTAAAGATAGTTGTGGCACTGAACTTCCACCTAGGTGTACAGCAGCCCAACAACAAGTACAGCCCAGTTGGTAGCGTCCCCTGCGCCATGTTGTTTGTATATATAGCAGTAATAAACAAGCTGTCTAGTACAAGGTTCTTTTATTCCACTGCCTAATACTCTATAACTTTAATATTAAATTGACCGATTTTTTGTTTTCAAAGAAGAATTAATTATAACTCTTGTGAACGTAGTAAATCTAATGATAAGCCTGAAAAAGACAATAATATGTGCAGGAACCTCTATGAGACGGAGGATAGGTCATTAATTTGAATTCGGATGCCACAAAATAGAAGGTAGTGGTTAAATTTAAAAAATAAATTAAGAGCCACAGTGGGGTTATTTGTTACTAATAAATAAAAAACGCTGCAAATTATTAAAACATGGTTTGTTAGTTCCATATAACTATATTATGGTATAACTGTTTACAGGTAATTAAGTTATATGAAAATCAACAAATAATTCAAAGGAAAATGGCATATCACCACTGCTAATATCATCTCTGCTATTTCTGAACCGATTTCAAATGATCCTTATTTGCTTTGCTCGAAAATTATATTCTCTATCAAATATCACTTTATTAATAGATATGAACTGACAAACGGATTTCGTTTTATTGGTTATTCGGATTCAACGTATCTTAAAACGTAAGCCCTCAAATTTTGAGGGTGGGAAGTATTTTTTTGGTCGATTACATTACAAAGGTTCATTGTTGAAAATAATAAACCAAAAAGAATTTTTCATTAATCTTAATTTGATCAAAAGTTATAGAATTTTGGTCGCTAAATCACAATTTTTCCCAATTAAGATACATGGTTGTCTAAGGTCTCTTGATAGTACTACCTACCAGAGGCAGATCCAATCCAGGGACAGAGTTTTTTGGGGAGTTTTGCTTTAGAGGGATAGGGAAAGAAAGGAATTACGTAAGACTATTGTCTAATCTAATCTAAGTAACGATGATCCTAACACCTGGACGTTGATATCAGCTGGTTATTTTTAAAATGACGGCCGATTAAAAGTGATTTAATTCAATAAGTCAGTTATTTATGAAGATAGAGAAAACATTTATTATTGTTTTTTTTTTACCCAAAAATCGGGAATAATTATATAAAAGAGAAAAAACAAAACAAATAAATTGAAATTTAACACATAGATACGCCCATAACTCAGTTATTATTAAGGATAGAGAAAAACATGTATATGGTTTTGGAATTAGTAAATCGCGAAAAAAAAAAAAAAAAATTGACTTTATATATGCTTGTCCCAACCTTTGTAATCGACCAAAAGAAAAATATTACTCCCCCCTCTCAAAATTTGAGAACTAACTTTAAAGATAATGAATAAAAAAAAATCCGTTTATCCTTATTAATAAATAAATATATACCACAAACTTTTTTTTTGCTCTTAGTGCTATTGGATAGATAATTAAATTTTCTACAAAATGAAAAAAAATTAATTAAATGAGTTTAGAAATTGCAGATATAGCATTTTGAAATTAGCAGTGGTGATATGCCGTTCCCCGCTGAATTATTTATTGCTTTTCATATTATCAAATTCATATTATATACTTATCAACAAGTATATAAACAGTTATAACCTAATATATTTATTTAGAAAAAAAAAAACATTGTGTAAAATTTGCAGCGTTTTTCCTACTTGGTCATTTCGATCTGTAAATCTGACAAGTCAAGAGAAAGAAGTTATGAATAGTAAACAGACTTATTCACCTCTCATATTGCCTACCTATTTCATTTATATGTGGCCTTTCTTGACCAAGAACACACCACAGACATGCAAGAAATTCTCACAGTTCCTCTATCTCTTTCTCAAAACCTATCACTCTTTCAAAACTGGAATTTTCTTTTAAAACATATATGCAAAGAAGTTTATGATTTTGTTCTAATCACACCAAAAATTTTACTATTTATTCTTCACGAAATCTATTACTTATTTTTACATAAGTAAGTATTCAATCATAAAGATGATCCGAAGCGATATACAAATATTTAGAATTATTCTAATTTAAAATTCAAGAACATTAAAATAATCGAAATTCATAAGATTCCAACAAATCTCAACTCATTAAAACATATTTACAGCAGAGAAAAAGTTGTCCCTGTATAGTTTTTCATTTGCTTTAGAATCTATTTCAGTCTCTAGATCTTCATGAGTTCTTTACATTTCCTTGTTAAATGGACACTTATGGATGTATTGAAGAGTATATGAAGATTTACCATGCCGAACAATGTGTCTATTTTTTCTTCAATTACTCATAGCAATTTCTCCAAAGCCAAATTGTAAATTAAATAATTCAGAATATTAAGAGTACACTAAAAGATTTTTGACATTTAAAAAAACAACAATAAATTCAGAGATTATGTATTCAAATACCAAATATTTAATGATATTTTAGTAAAGAAAGCAACAATAATAAAAACACATAAACATGTAAATAACTGTAAAATTTCTTTGGGTAAAATATTTCACATTCACTAATTTATCAAAAAATAAAATAAAATAATATGTTCATGATTATATTGTAATATATCCATTTTTTATAATTATAGTGGTTATTAATTTATATATTTGTTGTTGAGTTAGGCAGGTTAACAATAAGATAAAAGGTAAAATTTGAATAACAGCTCTTATTTGTTTGTTTGTAAACATAACCTCCATTTTGGATGCAAGGGACACCCCAGGTAAAAGCCCAGATAGAGGAAAGGTCCCTGCATAGTTAGTTTTGACTGGGGACTTGGAGAGTGTGGATCTGAATATGAAGAGGGATCTTGGTTAGCCTGCATATTGTTTGTGTTGCTTTGTAAGTTATTAATATGATTAAAAAAGTTATATAAAAGATTGTGTGCCTGATTGTCAAGAACCCATACTATACCCTGAGAGTAAAATGAATAATAATGAAGTAAATAAGTGTATAAATTAATTTTTTCTTAAAAGAATAATTTTTATAAAATAAGCATATTGTAATATATATATATTAGGTGTCTTAACATAAGTAAATATATAGATCTGTAGTTTCTTGACCAAAGGCAGTGCAGGGAGGTTATTAGCCCAAGATTACAATCAGATTTCCCAATTTTCGGGTACCCACATTATAGAGGAGTGAGGTGAGATAGCAGGAGGAGAAAATATAAGTACAATAGTAATATTGTATAGTAATAATGATCTCTTGCTTGTTACATTTTTGATAAACATGAAGGATATTTTCCCATCAGAACTGGAAATGAGTATTATATTTCACTAATTTTAAATAACAATTACTTTTGGGTATGATTGGATAGCAGAATAGTTCTTTCCGCAGGATGTCTCAATGTATAAATGATATAGTTTTATTACCAGAAAAACAGTAGAATTTAAGAATTGATTTGGAAGGATAAAATATTTATTGTTTGGTAGAAGAGAAAACAAAAATATGACATATTCTTTGATATAAAGGCATTTTTTTTTTCAGTGAATTTCATTCTAGATCCATAATGTGACTATTAATATTTCTCAGTTACAGCACAAATATTGGGTTGTTTCACACGAAATGTCCGTTTTTATAGTTTCTGAAATACATAAAGGATTTTGCAGGTCTCTGTTCTTTTCTTCCGAATGTTTACATATTTAAAGTAAACAGTTACTAATCCTCTACCTTAGTATTATAAACATTAGCTTTCCAATCAATTACCCACTTTTTAGTATACCTCCAAATATGAACATGGAAACACTCGATTTTCGATTAATATTTTTGTACGAGTTTTAACTCGGCCATTCAGCAACTGAGGCCGCTAGAAATATTGGCAAGACATTTGGGAAAGGGAGTGTTAATGAACGGACCATTCGCTGTTGGTTTGCTAAATTTCAGCTGGGGATACCGATTTGGAAAACTTGCCCTGAGGAAGACCTCCATCCGTAATAGACAACGATGTCCTCAAACATACAGTAGAAGGAAACCCCTACCAAACAGTTAAAGGACTCTCAGCACAACTAAATGCAAGTGCATCTACCGTTTCTAGACATTTAAAGTGTATTGAGAAAGTAAAAAAGCTTGATACATGGGTACTTCATGATCTCACTGAGCGGCAGCAAGACCCCATGTTTCAAAACATACCTTACAAAAATTGAAAGAACTGGGCTACAAAGTTCTTTCGCACCCACCATATTCTCCCGACTTGTCTCCAACAGATTACCACCTGTTCAGGAATTTAGACAACTTCGTCAAAGGAAAACTTTTTGAAAATGATGATCAAGTGAAAAGTGCGTTTTCAGATTTTGTTTCACTTCAAAGCTCAGAGTTTTTCAGTTTCAGGGATAAAAATGTGGGTGTCACATTGGGAAAAATGTGTAGAAAAAGATGGTAAATACTTCAAATAAAATTATCTTGTTTTCATATCGTATTTTTAATAAAAATCCTTTACCTTGAAAACAGACATTTCTTTATGACACAACCCAATATATAGATCAATGCTTGATTCTAACTGAAATGAGATAAAAATAAATAAAAACGGCACTGTGGTAGTGTAAATAGTATTAATAAAATAATAGAACAAAGAAGATATACATTTTTAGAATTTAATTGTAATTTTAAGGTGCTTCATTAATTATTATTCAAAATTACAATAACTTGATAGAGATTTAATAATATATTCTGAAGTGATTTTTTTTTTCTTTTTACTTACTGTTAGTTTGATAACTAAGACTAAATTTTAAGCACTAATACTACAAAAGCAGAAATATTTTTTTTGTGGATGCAGCATGCAGGAGTTAGTAAATGGGAGAAAAATTCGACTAATTCATTATACTGTACAGATCTATAACATTAAAAATATATTAAGGTAAGTAAACATAAAACTAAACTATTAACATGCTTTTACCACGGTTGCAAATAGTATGAGTATATAATTAAAAAATTGTAAAATTTGTTCAACTTCGATCATATGTTCATTGATCAAAGATTAAATCAGATTCTTAAAGGAATAATACAATTATATTATATTACAATTTAAATAATGAAATTATAATTTTTTTTTTAATTTTATGAAAATTATTAACAAAATATTATGATCATTACATTGAGTTAATTTTTTAATAGTTACTTTAATATATTAATGATAAATAATACTTTGATTAATTCTACAGAGTTCATCGATGCCCTACTTCTTACTAATCTTCTTCAAGTAAAGATTTAGTTGGACATTTTATATTTTTAACATTTCTTTAAAATAAAATATCTAGTATTTTTCATATCAATAAATCGTAGCATTAAAGCATACTGAATAAAATAACATTTAGGTTATTATTATATATTATTCGGATTGTATTCCTAACACCTTAATTATCTAGAACTGAGATCCAATCAAGTTTATAATGCACACCAAGTCGATTAGTTACATCAGGTTTCAGAAGCTGCAACATTTCTTCTCTTTTTATATTTCCCAAATCATACTTAATAACCTTTCTCATCCCAATAGTAACAAAAATTATTATTTATTTAATTTCCTCATCATTGTCCTAAGTTTCCTTTTGGTTCAATATTTGTACGATATACATTTGTCCAATTACAAATGCTTGAAAATGGCCTAGAGGCTGAAACATTGTGATGTCTAAAAATTAAATAAATAAAAGAATATATCCAAAACTTCTTTTGTAAATGGCCAAATATATATCGCACAATTATTTATTTAATTTTTTCCAATGCTGTAGGGTAGAGCTGAAATTCCTAGGATTAATAGGTGTTTTTAGGTGATCTTTTCTAGTGTACAGAGTACATTTTAAGAGACTAGATCAGGAGGCAGGAAAGGATTAATTCTTTATTTCAATTGGTAATTAAATTATTTTTATTGCACAAAAATTAAATTTTGTATAGCATATCTACTTATATGTCACATACTTATTCTTTCCACAGAAGTCCCAATAAAACCTTATTCAAAATTATGATAATACTGATCTTAAAACTAAGATATGAATGGTCATTAAATTTAAAAGTCTTATTACCTTTAAAGTAAATGCTATAATATTGAAGATAATTTGCAATACAGCCATTTTAAATTTATTTCATTCAATTATAATCTTTAGATTTTAATGAATAATTATAGATATGATCTATAAATATGAAGATAGTGATGTCAAAACCAAATAATGGCGATGAATGTTACAACTTTATTAGTTATAATATAATAATATTACAACTTTAAATTATTCTAAATAATCCAAGAGTAACAAAAGGTATTGAGTAAAAGCAAACATGTTTTGATTATGCACAGCAAAAGATTTATTCCTGTGATTTCTAAAAATTTGATTTCCTAAAAATTCAGTTCTTGATCTTTTTGATGAACAAACTTACCTAACTCTGCCCATAGCTTCTATTAGGGACTGATTCATCAGGGTCAACAATTGAATATTCCATTCCGAGAGCCACGAAAAACTAACATTGTATGGTAATACTGTAGTGGAAAACTGAGATAGGCAGAACCATAAATCCAAATGATTTATGACAAAACCTACTAAAATTATGATGGGATGGGCAAAGTTAATTTTTTAACTGTACTAAAATAAGAATTACTTAATATTCTATTAAAATACAGCCTTTTAAGCTGTACCACCATACTTCCACGGATTGCAAATATTTTCTATATATTACCTAATATTATGGATTTTAATTAATGCAGATTAATTTAATGGATTATTTTTCAAATTCATGCATAAATGTTGCAATTATTACAAGTTATATCAAATTCAGTTATATCTAAATGATATAATAAGACTTTGAAACAATTTATTATTATATATATTTTTTCATTTTTATGTTTTACATATTTTAATATTTAGTAAATTTTTTACCTATCTGTGATACGAGAGCAGTCAATCTCAAACATTAAAATTGACAAATGAAGAAAATTGTTGAAAATATCATTATTCTTACGTACTGTTTTTATAAAATGGTTCAAGAAAGAAAACATTTTAAAAATAACTGACAACATTGGTATCGGTATACTACAATATTCCTATATTCCTCCAAAACAACTTAGACATCAAGCAGTCTAAAAATAATAAAAGTGATTTATTTCTCAGATAGTGTAATAATATTTTTTTTCTTTTCTTTTTTCCAGATTGATCTATTGGAATTTAAGTTTGAAAGCAACAAAATCTGCACTTTTTTTATTTTTTTTATTTTCAAGATGCAATAGAAATAAGCAACACTTCTTTAAGAAATATTAACTGTTTATCACAAATTAAATACTAAATTTAATCAATTCAAATACTAGATCATGTAACAAGGGTAGAGAATATTTAAACCCCAATATGAAAAATTAAAATCTAAACATCGTCATCAATTCTTTCGTAACTTTAGAACATAAATAACATGAAAATAAACAAAATTAATAGTTACTTTAGGTATATACATGGGCTGAAGATATTTAAACTAAAAAAATGTATATAAATGAATTAATTTAAAAGAGTTAATCAATGTAACATAAATATAAATCTAAAGACATACATCTGCATCATCATGCCATATAACACCTTATTCAGACTGAACCAGGTTTCTATTGAAAACTAATACATTCTACCATAATACGCCTAATGAACCGGTGATATATGTACAAAAGAATACAAAGCAGCTAAAAGAGTAGTGATAAGATAACCATCAAGGGCACTAATTTAAATAAGAAAACACATGAAAAGTTTAAATAACAACAGCTTTATTATGTTTACATTACTT
The DNA here is from genome assembly GCA_023052935.1 of Piezodorus guildinii. Taxonomy (NCBI): domain Eukaryota; kingdom Metazoa; phylum Arthropoda; class Insecta; order Hemiptera; family Pentatomidae; genus Piezodorus; species Piezodorus guildinii. The sequence continues at coordinate 113,158,176 of CM041294.1, forward strand.
CTAAATAATATTAATAATAGTAAGTGTCAATAAAACCCACCATTAGTGGTATTTATTTACCTTCATGTTTATTAACATTAAAAACAAAAATAAAGAAATGCGAGGATGCTAAACCAGTGATTAAATTTCAAAACAATACAATCATTTGACAGTTGACATGCTCCTAAATCCAACTTTGATATAAAAGACGTCTACATAATAAATAGGCTGAATGAAAATAAGTATAAAAACAAAAAACTACAAGATTGGCTATTCATAGCAAATTTATACTATTAGGCTCAACAGACATTCATTAATTTATCAGCAAATTATTAAAATATTTTTTTTAGCTACAGCAAATACTAACATAAATTTTAGATCCGAAAAGTAATCTTACATGTATGTAACAATGTGTCATAATAACAAGCGAGTAATGCACCAAACTAAAAAATATATATGACCAATATCATTCCCTTCCACACGTCAAGCGGTTACTGCAGTAACAGTGATAGTAACCTTCCATTTAATAGAGCTCAGCCAAAGAGATACCAAAACTCTCTACATATGTATACTAAAGTGTGTTTACACCTCTGCTTAATAATTGTTTGTCCATAGCTATGTAATTAGAACTGAAACATGTTACTAAAGCTTGTAAATCGAAAAAACCCTAACTTGTTCCTGAAAAAGTAATATGTCATCCTTCAAAATCGTGGTGGTTTTACATTTGGTTTAACCTATTTTTATTTGAAAAAGAAACACAAATACATGATACATAATATGTGAGGATAAAAGAAAGCGTTTATGCATCGCAAATACAAAACAAAGCTTCACATTTAGCACTCCAATTATTTCTGAACTCATATCATATTAGTTTCTCTGTTTTATATGAAAAATAAATAAAAACTCTTGTTTCTGACTGTCGAAAATCTGTTTATGGTATAAAAATCCTTTTGTAGCATATTTACATACATGCTATCAGATTCATACTTGCAGATCCATATCTATACGTCTTGTATACATCGAAGTATCGGATCTCTATGATACATTTGAGATGCCATATTAACATTTGGGAAAGCTGATAAAATACGTTGAAGAACACAGAATCGTGGCTAGTCAGTAGAATTATTTCTTATTAATACCTAATATTACATTGGCGACGACGATATTGCATTTTTTTTACTTACTTATATATGAAATAAGTAAGGAAAAGTATTGCGATCCTGAAAATTTTCGAATTCCAGTTTTCACCGGAAAACACACGTTTTAGGGTCTCCAGAGTCGAAATGACCAAGTCCCACAAAAATATATCTGTGAGTCTAGCTCGAAAACGATAAGTTGTATAAAAACTGAAATTTCATATCTTATGAGATGTTACAGCAACTTTTCGATCAAACCGGCCGAGCAGAAGAGCAACTTTATACCATGCATTTTGTACTTTTTACAATTTCTCAAAAACTCCTGTAACGATTTATATTAAACTATATAAGCAACTAGCTGTGTCACGCAGCTTTGCTCGCGAATATAGCATTTCGTATTAATTTATGTGCGCTTATGGTGAGATTGGCTATAATAAGTATCAACTATCAGCTACTCTTTGTTATCACTTAAAGCCCAATCTTGACTTCTTCCTGTCAAATTTACAATAACAAACCAGTAGTGGTTATACCCATAATCACTTAATATGTAAAAATAATCGTCACAAACCATTTTTAAAAAATAAATAAAAATTGAATATATTTTCATAGGAACCTACACTCGAAACAGATATGAAACGCAATATGCTTAAAAGGGTCGGTCACCTTTATGTAGTGACCAGCCAGGTGCCCTTCAGATTTTTTAATGAGAGTAAAAAATAACCTTAGTTATGCCCTCCTTCGAAGGGGACTTAAAATGGTGGTCCCAAACCTTTGCGATTCCATGAACTCGTTAAAGATCTCTACCCTAACTAAACTTGGAGAGGAAAAAATTAGTCATCATACGATTCATAAAAGTATAAAAGTGACGTTAAACGAACAGATAACAACAGTAATATGCTTAAATATATTTGTTATAAATTCTTTGTGCCTTTGCTGATACATATCAGATTAAGACAATTTTACGTTTAGGTTGTTTAACCACTTTTTGGGCGAAGATTTTCAAATCCTGCCTTATTGCACATCTAGGCGGCAAGACGAACCTCCAGGAAAAATTTTAGCCTCACAACCATAGTAATTTTTTAGATACCAGAAAATTTAGTGGTACTTTCTTTTATAAATATAGACATACAGCTAATAAAAGTCCTAAATATGCTTAAAATAATAGTTCTGATTATTATACTCGAATAAATCAAAAGAAATAGTAATTTTTTTAATTTATTTAAATTTATAAATGTATATGCTTCAAGGTAATAACGATTAAAGTTGAAAATGACTCATGAAATAAAATATGACTTAACAATATAGATTGATATAAATATTTCCGCGTTGTGTAACCTTCTATACTTTTGTATACTTATATTTTGTATACTTCTGTGCCATAATTATAAAATATATTTTAAAGTACTTCCGCGTAAATGACATTTTTAGTTTTATTTTCTTGTGGCAGAAGAACATATTGATTTTCTCCGCAACCCGATCTCGACATAAATCTATTCCTACGTGTTTAAATGGAAAAATATAAATCAACGGGAAATTGAATTATTTAAAAATAAAAGGTAAATCATTTGGAATCATTGGGAAGCGAGGTTTTTTTTTCTCCCAAATTTTCCCCGTTTTTTCTCAGTTTTTCGACTGATTCTTCGGTCCTGTATAGCCTATAACCTTCCTCGATAAATTGACTATCCAACACAAAAATAATTTTTCAATTCGAACCAGTAGTTTCTGAGATTAGCGCGTTCAAACAAACAAACAAACTCTTCAGCTTTATAATATTAGTATAGATTTATATAAAATATAAACTTTAGATATTGGTGTAAAATTTAGTGGGCTTTAATATCATGTAGGTTTTATTCTGATTGAAATAGTCTGACAGGGCTTAAATGTAGATTTATTAAATTTTCTTCCTCTAAAGTACTTTTAATTTTCTGTGTTCCAAAAAATTAAACATATCATTTTATTAAAATTGATAAAGAACGGCTAAATATACAAGTTGAACGAATTTGATAACTAAGTAGAGGAGAAAAGAGCAAAACTATTTTGGATATTTGGACCTAACATTTTTATCTAGCTAAATCTGGTGGCGCTAAGGAAAGCAATTATACATTTTGAAGTAAAATAATCTTGTGATCTATAACTAACAGTCGACTAAATAAAATAAAGCAGTCAATGACACTGTTTAGGAAATAGAAGCCTTTTGGCTCTCCAATCTTGAGACCAATTTGAGATGAATTGGTCCTTCTGTGGCAGTAATTAATATACACTTTGGTGAGAAATCAAGAGGTACTTCTGTTTTATCTGTTGGCTCAACACGATACTTTTTCAAAACTGTTATCAAGCCCATCTTTGTTTGTAGTAAACCAAACCTCTTGCCTGAAAAAGATAACTCAGTTTAATCGTGAGCAGCTGTCAATATTAAAGTATAAGCAAATTTAGTCCTAAGAAAATTATTATATTCAGTCGTCAGGTGTACTCACCTATGCACATTCTGGGCCCTTCACCGAAGGGTAAATAGGAAAAAGGTTTTATAGACGCAATATTTTCATCAGAGAACCTTTCGGGATCGAATTTTCCTGGCTCTGGAAAAAATTGTGGATCCCTATGAAGAGCCCAGACTGGAATCAATACCCGCACACCTTTGTCGATAACGTGACCCGATGGAAGAACGGTAGGTTCAGTACTAAACCTCGTGAGTGATGGAAGGGTAGGATATTTGCGCATTGTTTCTGTAACAAAAAAAAAAACATCTATGGTAGACATTATTAATACCTTACAAAAAGTGACTAGCACTTTGAATAATACCTATCAAAAAGATTATTCCTTTGAATTATAAAATGCTATATGATCTCATTAAAAATACTACGAACCATAGTTTGAGGAAATTTGAAAATCGATATTTTCATATATTCAAGATAGAGCCTTTTTTCTAACGAAACATAATAAGGGGAAACAACATTGAATGTTTCTTATAAATATATATTTTTAAATAAATCAAAGCAAAGATAAATTAAGTGATATCCTGACACTAACCTGCAATAACCATATCCAAATATACCATCTTCTGGACGGCTTCGTATGTTAATCCACCACAGTTTTCCGTCATATGGTCTATTTCATTTTGCACCCGATCCTGGATGTCCTGATTTAAGGCAAGTTCGTAAAGACAACAACTTTGAACGGAGCCTGATGTCTCAAATCCTGCTGTGAAGAATACGAAACATTGGGCAGCCATCATTTCCATCGACATATCTGAGAAGTCAAGCATAAGGAAGATATAAATTTAAAAGATGTAAAATTGTATAATAAGATAAACTATCTTATAAGTATTAGTGTATGTATAGGTAGTATTTGTATTTATAGATAAAAATATTATATGATTATATATATATATATATATATTATATATATATATATATATATATTTTATATATATATTATATATATATATATATATATATATATATATAAAATTGATTACAGAGGTTTAGAAACATAATGCCACTATAGGTTGTTTGAGAAAACGTGATTAAAACGAGAATATAGGGATTTCTGTTAAAGATCGGGCGTAGATTAATCTAGACCATTTAAATGTTAGTAGTGTACGAGTTTATAAAAAAAGAGGTTTCATAAATTATTTTTTTACATGAGATATAAATTATAATATTTATTTCTCAGTCAACTTACCGCTTAAGTTCAGCTTTGTAATTTCGTCAGATTTATTTTTATCTGCGTTCATATACTTCAAAATCATCAGTAGGTCAATGAAGTCTTTCCTTTTAATACCGTATCGAAGTCGATGTTCGATGGTACTACTGACTGCTCTCAATATAAATTTTTCAACTGATTTTGGCGTGAACCTACGAAGTTTCAGAAAAATGAAGAACTTAAGCCTATTTACAAGATTTATGGATAATAAATTAAACTGATGAAATATAACTAAAATTCGAAATACTTTGAACTTTTAATTAGAATCAGAACCTTGAAGGAAACACATATTATACATTTAATTATTCATTTAACTAAAAAAATAAAATAACGATATTGAGCTAACCTTGGTGAAAACAGCTTCATAATAGCCGGAAAAGTATTTACCAAGGCCATTTTCAGCCTAGTAGAATTCTTCAGTTTAAATATTTCAATCCCGATTTTCCTGAATTCCGAATTGGGATTTGAAATAGAATCCATATCCATGCCGAAAGCGCACGTACCAATGATGTCCGTCGAAAACCGAGCAGTAATATCTTTCACATCTATTACTGTGTTTACATTAGCCTGAAGAATTGAGTCCAGACTCTGAAAAATCATAAATAAGGTGTAGACTCTTTAAAGTGAAGTTCAATTAATGCACGACGTTACGGCTAAAATGCCATCTTCAGGTGCAAAGGAATAATTTTTTAAGTGTGAGCGGATGCTTTCAACCAGAAGCCTCATATCTGAATGAAGACGACATTTTAACCGAAACATCGAGCATTAATTTTTAATATAAGAGTGGTGAAGTTATATATCAGCCTTCAATTTTATTCAAAAACCATAAATCATATTACAAAATTGACTCTCCTTATGTTTTGGCTTCATTATTCTGAATACTTTTATAAATTGTTCATTATTGTACCCATCGGTCCACTCAGGTATAGTTTTGTTGGTGAGGCTTTATTTATTTAGTTGATTTTTTTTTTTTTTGAAGAATTTTTTGGTTAAAAAACTTAGGACTTTCGAAGATGGCCCTGGTACTTTTTATGTTAGTAATAAATCCTTGGTTATACCATCTTTCGAAGTTCACTTAAAATTTTGGTCCTGAATCTGGGCTATGTCACATACACGTTTAAGAACCCTTTCCTTATTAAAAGTAGACATGACAAATTTAGATCTCCCACTTTAGCATAAAGTGACGTTAAATAAATAAACAACTAATAGAGATATGTAGTTCACGAATCTAAAAACTTGTGGGTGGGGTGGCTGAGTGGGTTAGCCCACGTTGTCTAGCAACTACAGATGACCAGAAACTTGAAACCAAATAATTACGAGTTCGCGTCGCGGTCGGGGAGCTTTTGTCTCGGGATTTATCCCCCGCCCTCAAACCCTGGTCCAAGATACCCCCCGTAGAACCTTCAAAGGCGAGTTAGGGGGAAAAAAAAAAGAAGTAAATAAGGAAAGAATATCCAAACCTTGTTGAATTAACAGTGAGAAAACGGTGGAAAAAATTATGAAACTAATAGAAAAAAATTATGAATTTGATTGAAAAATAAAGAATTTGATTTAAAAAATTAGAAATTTAACTGTAAACTCCACATAGGTCTATGTAAGAAACTATTTTGTCTCAAATTGGCATGAATATGACAACAATAAATTCTCGAAACGTAGCTATATATATTTATATATTTTTTTTCTTTTTGGGGGGTCGGGTTGCTATTTTTCGAGGTGAACATTTCTCCTTTTTACAATCAAACCATAGACTGTAAGTAGCAGTGGAAAATCGTCTGCCTTAGTTTATTTCTACTTCTGATTTTTTTTTTTTTTTTTTGTATGAGTTTTAATATCGTTAATCACAAATATACTTACTTTCTCCACTTAGGGCAGACAAGACTATATTGTAATATTATTATTGTATATCAGTCGGGTATGAACCCGCAACCTTGGCATAGTAAACTGTTTTTCTAATCACAATACCACAGGTGACCTCTCTTTTTGTATCTTCCTGTCCAAAATTACAAAACTGTATATAATTAAAATAATGTACGTACATCTGAGCACGAAAGGAACAGAGGGAACATTCCTTTCAACTTTCCAGAAGTAAAGGTAGATGTGAGCTTCGTTCGTAAGGCCCTCCATTGCTCTCCTTCCAAGTTAAACAAGTGGTGGGTCAGAGGCTCTCGAGATCTTTACAAGTATATTTTCGTTAGTTCAGAAAAGCAATACAGGTAATATATATAAGGGGTACTCACTACGTTTGCTATAGCATGCTATTTGTGTTATTTTGCTAAACCCGTCGAGTTTCTACAGTTATTTCCTGTATAAAATTGATTGGTTTAGCACAATAGCACAAATAGCATGCTATAGCAAACGTAGTGAGTACCCTTATAATCAGAAAATACTGTGAAACCTTTTAAATGGCTGCCGGTCACGAAAGTTGAAGAACGAACTAGCAAGGACGAATCGGATGATTTCAGGATCTCTTATTACAAGAAACGGAGTCCTCATGATGTGCACGCCGAAGAATTGATGTGATGAAAGTTTTTGATAAAGCTAGAACCCAAAATAGATATTATAAATATTGACAACTTATTCACTAAAGTCCTAATGCAATAAATAATTCTTGATCAACATCTATCTACCTTAGACCAAATATCCCCTTGAAAGCCGCTCTGAAGGGCGAGATCCCTGGAGCTTCCGAAGGGAAAGACCGGTGGGATATGAGGAATATCTCTGTCCTTCCAGTAATTGTAATTGGATGTCCAAAGCTTGTACAGCAGGAAGAGAGCCAATGCGACCAAGTACATTGTCAAAAACATCCTAGAAAAAAAAAAAAACATATATGAATGTATATCACATGTATATCAACCTTTTGTTTAATTCCTTACTCCCATATTTTTATTCATTGGCTGACAAGTAATGGTTTTTGAAATAAATATTATTCATAGCCTTTATTGTACCGAAATTCGATTGAAGTATATGTTATTAATCATGATATTTGTAAATAACGTATACGTTTTTCATGAATCTCTGATTTTTATGCATGCCATCTCAGTTAGGATGGTATAAAAATATCTATATTTTTTTCTTTATGATTTTATATGGTTAGTTATTTTATAATCTGTGTATTGTCTGTATTAAATATATTTTCAAAACTATTTTTAAACATAGTTAAAGCGTTGCCATCATTTTAAAATTGAAGAACCAACTGTCAAATCTAAGCATCAAGTCGAGGAAGATTAAAGCTAGCCTGACAAACCGTTCATCACAGGCCATTGTTCACTGAAACAGTGTCAACGAGATTCTATTTCGCTGATAGTCTTCGTTGTTATACAGTGAGAATTTAATACCAACGAACGGTATCATATGATAAAATAAGTTTCAGATCTATTTTGTTTTTTAATAATGTTAAATTAAAAGTATATATAATTAAATTTGAAGATCGTCTCTATAAAGACTGCAATATTTTATGAACTATCTGATTTTTTCAGAAATGGATTATACCTTGTTTCTTATTCCCAAAATGTCCAGAGGTGTAGAAAAGGAGATGGTTTCGAGAACTCCCAATTAGACAATGACATTTTATCAATATATAGTTCCTTTATAAGCTGATAGAGCGAATTATAAATTAAAATAAATATTATTCTGGGATGATTAGTCACAAAAAAATAAAAAAAAAATAAAATATGTACATATTTAATGAATTTGTCTTGCCTTTTTAAGACTTTAGTATTGAATTGGAACAGATTTGATAGCAGTAAATCATCGATAACCTTAAATTTTACTTATGTTATTAAGATTAATGATTCAGGAGGAGGAGAAATAACTGACGTTAGAAAGAGGTTAGTGATAAGGAGACAAGGAGTTTCAAAATTTAACACGAATTACAAAAGATTATTTCTGTGAGAATGAATACATACACACACTCAGGACATATTATGAAAATAAATTATAGATGTATTAACCTACCTGTTGGTCGTTTACTGGTTTCGACCGAGTCTTTAATTTCTTGACCAACGTCTTTCCAGAACTTTTGCATGCTTCTTCAAGGTTCCAACCCTGGAAAAGCTGTAAAAATGTCTGACGAAACGTTGGTGAATAAAGTATGTTACAAATGTAAATAGCAGTGATGCCTCAAGTCTTTATATATATATATATATATATATATATATATATATATATATATATATTATATATATAACTCTTATTTAATATTTTTGACAAAAAGTTTATATTTTTTTTCTTCTTCTTCCTTTGCTCCCTCTTCTGTGCCATTTATCGTAGAGGGGCCTCGTTAAATCTGAGCCATTCTTCTCGGTTCTTGACAAGTCCCCTTCTTTTGAGCCAAGTTTTTCCTCTTTTGGCACCTATTCTCTGGACATAATCTCTTAGAGGGTCCTTGGGCGTCCACGATGTCTTCTGCTTAGCAGACGTGCTTCTATTACTTTTCTGGGGTGCCATTCCTCGTCCATCCGACATACACGGCCTAACCACTTAAAATATTTTATTTTATTTTTTTTTCGATGGAGGACTTTAAATATTTGGGAAAATCAATTTATATTCAAGAAAATAGTCCAATCAACACTGCTAAGTTCAAAACGCTATATCTCTGATTTTTCTTAACCTATGTAAATGATTCCTTTTTTGTTTTGATGAAAATTTAATTTAATTGTTGGTATTTATTCATTAGTACGCATACGCTTCAAATCGATACAAAATGATATATTATTTCAAAAAAAATATACTAGGATATAATAATAGTTTACATAGCTGTTTACAGACAACTATCTAATATAAAAAGAAATAAATTAATTGAAAAAATAGCCTTTCACTACTGCTAATTTCAAAACGCTATATCTCTGCTATTTCATGACCGATTTCAATGATTCTTTTATGCTTTATAGAAAAAAAATCAAACGATAGCATTAACATATTTTGTTAGTATTTATTCATTTATTGATAAGTGAGGTGGCAAATGAATTGTTTTTATTCGTTATTCGGATTTTAAATATCTTGAAACGTAAGACCTCCAATTTTGAGGGAGATCATTTATTTTTATTTTTTGGTTGATTACAAAGGTTCATTATTGAGAAAAATAAACGATAAGCATTCATGCTAATTTACTATTTCTTTTTCTTTCCTTTTGATTTCCATTTAAATAAAATTTCCTGATTCCATAACACCTTAAATTTTAAAATAATGGTCAAACCTTCTTTAAGCGACAGCGCTTTTTATCAGAGTCTGGATTTTATTTGAAACCAAGTCTCAGGTTGCTGACTTGGTCATTTTGTCCTAGAAACTCATCGTTACCCTCCGACATTTCATTTTTCATTTATGAAAATAAGGGGAAAATATAAAGTTTAAGCGTTGAAAGAACGTACCTTGAATAATAAAGGATCTGATCCTCCTTGCTGTCCCTCATAGACTGATGCTGGTGAGGAGATGGTCTAGTCTTTTGTTCTATTCAAGTATGCCTTTCTCTGAATCTGTCATTAAGCTTTCTTCATCATTAATAACATTTTATAATTTACTGATGTAAGACCCACGTTTAAAAGATATCTAACAATGTCGGATTCTAATTAGATGAAACAGAAAACAATGGAAGCTAACAATTGAAAAATGGGTACGTAAACATAGTTAGTAACAAGCCCAATGTTTTTAAAAAATGTCAAGTACTAATCTTTTTATATACTTAGACATGATTTAAGGACCTAAAAAACTGTGTTATGTAAGAACTGTTTCAAAGGAATGTTCCGACAGGAATGCATCCACCAATTTTAGTTGTTTTGCATGGATAAATAATAAAATAGATGAACAAAAATTGAAAAAACAAAAACAAAAAAAAACGAGCCAGATTCCGGAACTTAATAAAATGATAAATTTGTTCAGTGAACTTTAGAAGTAATTCATCTTAAAAGGTTGGATTTTGTTAAGGTAGATACTTAATTCAAATGTATTAAGAATTCTAAGTTTAAATATTTTTGCACTTGGGAGGTGATAGAAAGCTATAATATATTAAATAAAAATAAATAAATTAAAACGGAACACTAATAAGCTAAATACAAGGAAGGATAAAATTCTTGAAATTCAATAAAGGTGCTGAAACTAACATAATAATAATAATTCTTTATTTATTCTGAGACAAGTCTGTTCAGAAAAATATAACAGGAAGTAAAAAGTAAAAATAATAGTAAACAATAGAATTCAACTTATAAAATTAACAAAACAAAATTTCAAAAAAAAAAAAATAATAAAAGGGTACAAAAAAGTAACATACATGATAACAAAAAATATATAATTAAAAAAAATGTGATTACAAAAAAAATTTGTAAAAATATAAAGTTTAAAAAAAAAAAAAGAATTTACAATTCTTCTGAATTTATGTGAAATAATATATAATTTAATTAACATCTTAAAAAAGTTAATAATTTAAAATAATATTTGTTCTTAAATGTATCGAATAAATTTGAAATTAAATAAATAAACGATTGCTTCTGCTTTATTTGTTGATTTTTCCTGAAATTAGTATCTACTTTGGATTATTTGGGAATGTAATTGGCTGGAAATGCCTGAGACGGGATTCAAATGTTGAGAGAGTTGGGGAGTCTCGGATAAGAGAAGGAATGGAGTTCCACAGGCATGTAGATCGGATTATGAATGATCTATGGAAAACTGTGGTCGATGGGACGTTATCGGATCTGATATAGTGATATCCATATATAGTGTGTTATACGTATATTTTAACGAGGGGTGGCACCAAACATAAAATTCTTCTCATGGCTTATTGAACAACCAAGACAGATAAGTAACACAAAATGTAATTTTTTTGCTAAAGTCAAAGGAAATTGAATCGGAAATAAAACTGGATTGTAGCAGAGCTGTTGATAATTAAAAAAATAATGATATTGGGTGCAATGAAAGAATAATATATGACTGTTTATCGATTATAGGTTCCATAAAAGGAAATTTAACGCCATACTGTATCTTTCAATAAAAAGCTAATTAACAAGATCAATCCAACAAGGGGAGTCTCCATGACAAACCGACAAGAAATAGTACAAGAGATAATGAAATATTATAGAAACTTATATAAAGGTTATACTAAAGGGAAAACAAAATATCGTCCTGAAATAGTAAATAACGAGAACCTGAGCATTCTAAAAGATGAGGTAGAAAAGTCTATTGGAGGCCTGAAAAAGAAAAAAAGCAGGAGGTAGTGATGGTATACCAAAGCAACTTATTATTGAAGGTAAAGAAGCTTTGATGAAACCCCTTTGTATCACCTTCAGTTATATAATCAATGAAAAGTCAATCCCTAGCGAGTGGAAAGTAAGCAACATTATTGTTTTACATAAAAAAAGATACCTTGGAGAATTTTCGCCTGATTTCATTAACTCAAAGTACCTACAAATTATTTTATAATATATTAAAAAATAAGATAATAAAAATTATACATCAGGATTACGCTGTGAAACAAGTCGGCTTTCCCCACTTTCAGTACAACAGATCAACTCCAATGTATTAATAAGCTCATCGAGAAAAGTAGAGAATTCGACAGGCAGGTCTAATTATGTTTTGTCGACTATTTTAAGGCTTTTGACTCGATCAGAAAGAAGCATACATGGGAAGCAAAGTATGAATCCGGCGAAGACAAACTCTACATTAAAGCCATTATGGAGTTATATAGAAACGGTAAACCATTCGTGGCATTGGATAGGGAAGGCGACTACTTTGAGGTTGAACAAGGACGGTATAACTAAGGATTTTTTACTCCCATTAAAAAATCCTAGGACCACCTGCGTGACCTTAGGCATAGCAGGCTGTTATGCTAGCCACCCAGCTACAAGTGATCCCATTGAGAATTATTATCTGATGAATTATTATTGAGAATTACTAAACAGAGTGGGATCACCGGTAGCAGGATGGCTAGCATAACAGCCTACTATGCCGAAAGTCACGGGTTCAAACCCGCTGGTGGTCCTAGGATTTTTTAATGGGGGTAAAAAATCCTTAGTTATACCGTCCTTCGGAGGGGACGTTGAAAGGTGGTCCCGAGCCAGTGCGATGTCAGGTAGTCGTTAAAGATCCGATCTAATAAAACCTGGATAGGCAAAATTTAGGACTCCCGCTTTAGCATCGTCCGATTAGCCACAGTAGCATAAAGTGACGTTAAATAAATAAACAAACAAACAACAACAAATTAAGGACTCTGTTTATCCTTAAAAAAAATTAATAAATAAATACACCAAAAGAAAACACAAAACTAAATATTCTTTAAAACGTTTTTTGAGCAGAATTTGTTCCTCGCCAACAGCCACTAATTTTCGCCTTCAATCTGCGTCAATTCGTCCCTCCACCTGCGATGTGGTCGCCCCCTGTGCCTGCTGTCCTATCTCGGGATCCGCTCTGTGCAAGCCTTGGTCCATCTCTCATCATTCTGTCTGTCCAAGTGCTCTGCCCAGCTCCATTTCAATCGATGGATCTCAACTTTAGACTTTTAATGTTTACTATCTGAAGAATATTTTCGTTTTTTATATTTTTCCCTTTTCTTAATAAACATTAAACTCCTAAGGAGCTGCATTTGCATGGTATTCAGCCTCAGATCAAGTTTTCTTGTTAGTGCCCAGGTTTGAGCCTCATAGAGAACCGTGGGACATACACATGTGATCAGAACTTTGGTTTTAAGATCTAGTGATAGATTGGTTTTAAATATTTTTGGAGAGACCAATATTTACACCACCCGAGATTAATTCTTCTTCATATTTCCTTATTCATATTTTCCTTGAATGTCTGCTCTACGTAAATGTAATCCTCTACCTATTCTATCTCACTATTGTTAGAATAAATTGGTATTTCTATCGAATTCGTCATGAGTTTTCTATAATTAAGCCCATATTTTTTGCTAATGTCTACTATTTCCTCTATTATCCTCCTTAGACCGTTTATGCCCGGAGATTTTAGACATAGATCGTCCGTAAATCTTAAGTTGTCCAGCATTTTTCCATTGACGGATATTTCCAGGATTCCCCAATTTAATTATCTAAATAGTTTGCTTAAAACACAATTAAAATAGTCGGAGATAGAGGACACCCTTATTTCACTCAATACTAACTAAGGTTATAAGGTTTTTTGTATACTTTTTTTTGTTTTTCTTTCTTTGGATTATTTTAATTGTTTATGTATTTATTTCTTACTATAGTAAGACTACAACTTCGGAAGTTCGTCGGAAGTTGTAGTTCTTATTACTATAGCCAACTACTATTAATTCCTCCCTAAGGAAGAGGCTTCTGTCAATATTGATGTTAATAAAGCTATTATTAGGGGTACTCACTACGTTTGCTATAGCATGCTATTTGTGCTATTGTGCTAAACCCATCAATTTTATACAGGAAATAACTGTAGAAACTCGACGGGTAGAGCAATATAACACAAATAGCATGCTATAGCAAACGTAGTGAGTACCCCTATTATTATAAGATATAGCATATTTCAAGGTTATTAAAGAACAGTATATGAAACCATGAATAAACAGCACGTGTGCTTAGTAAATAAAATATTAAAAAATGTAAGAATAAGATTTTAAAGAAAATTTTCTAATTATTATGTAATAAGCTAAACTATATATTCCACGAGGCTCACGGAAACTAACGTAGCGTTATAATTTGTAAACAATGGGTTGATAATCATTGGTGGGAGGTGAGAAGTTAATGGATAAGAGAGACATTCAAGGAAATGGACAGCAGATTAGGAGCCGATGACAATAAGAAGTGAGTATCATATTATAGTTAGTATTTACTTTCTTATATCCCTAAGAACATGAGATATGTCTTTAATGAAAAACAATATATGATTTGAGGGGTTTTCTGAAAGACATTCTTATTTCATACTGGAAAAAATATTTTTTTAATTTGGTCTAGGACAGTGTTTTCCAACAAAACGAAACCCTTCTTCCATTCACTTCAATGGCAAAGACCAACTTAATCCGAAATATCGTGAATTTATTAGTATAAATTGCTAAAGGATGTTATATTTTATAAATTGTTATCTTTTATAAATTGTTATCTTTTATAACTTAATTTATATTTTATTCATACTTTATTCTGTCATTTGAGTTGATTTTTTTTTTCTGTTCAAAAGATATTTTGATACTTCTGTAGGTTCTACTAGCATAACATTTTTATGTGTCCTACAATGTAAAGGTTTTGGAATACATAAATATAAATAACACGCTAAGCTTAAGAAATAAAGGAGGAAGAATCAGAATGGTGTAGCTCCACCTTTAAGTTGTACATCAACTCTTTTGACTACTCTGTATCACGTACGTTTCATACGAAATACCATGAATACGGAATGGCATAGTATAATACCTCTGAATTAGTAAAATTTAAATCTCATGCAATGTATTTTTTCAAATACTCACGAAGAAAGCAAATATAAAAGCATCATCTGTCCTTCTAGTTCATTATTTTAGAAATGTTATGAAATGATTTATTTTATGTTAAGGTAATTTAAAATAATTTCCCAATGACCAATTGTGGACCCTCTGGACGTCGTCTGCTCACAACTAGTTGGCACTATTAGTTTAGGATATGGCAAGAATGACCCATTCCTGAGTTTGGTCTTTGTTCTAATTTTAGACTTTAAGAGAAAAAGAAAATCACTTTTCGAAGTTTAATTTTATTTCATTTTTTTATAGTATAGTAGAGGATAGTCGTCAAATTCTTGTTTCTTAGGCTGGAGGGAACAAATCGCTGGCATATACTGGTGACATGGGTGAATCAGTAACAGAAAAAATATATTAACTTGGAAAAAGAGATATGTAAAATATCGTTGAATAACAACAACTAAAGATTAATAATAATTATGAAGTATAAGATGATTCAGGTGGCGGTCATAAAATATTAGCATAGTAATAGTAATAACAAACAAGTATTAATTAACCAACAAATAAAAAAAATTGTATTACAAAGTTGTGTGTTCCGAGCTACTTCCAAGCAACTATACGAACAACTTAGATGTTTATTCCCAATTGATGAAATGTATTTATATATATAATATGAAATTAGATGAAGCAAAGAGAAAAGGCCAAAATTGGCAAATCTCAAATGAATCGTGTTTCACCAAAACAATGTTTAATTGCGAGAAGTTTTAACATTATTTTGGGGAAATTTACAAATAATGATTGTTGATAAAACCAACAAAGATGATGCGATTGAAGAATGGAATTCAGTGGGTGACATGCAAAAAAGAAATCCCTTGAGAAAACATTTCATCCGTGTAAAGTAGCCTAACTTTTATTTCATTTTTTAAATTTATTTATAGTAATTTACAACTGTATTAAAGAACACAATAAGTAAATATGAGAAATGAAAAAAAAAAGTGCTGAAAATGTCTTGAGAAATAACTACCCAGTGGTAGCACTTCACTAACTATTTTAACTCAGTCCCGAGGCCACCTTCTTTTCAGTCGCCTTGGAGGGTTATCAGGGATTTGTATGGGCAGGGAGTTTAGAATGAAAAGAGGAGTATCTATCACGGGCTATGTCTGCAACAAATGGGATGTTAAGGTCATGAATGAATGAGTTGATTAGTAACGAAATAAGGAGCATTCAGGATTTTGGATTGTAAGAACTGGATGCAGGAGGAATTAGATGGTTTCGAAGAGCCCCAAAGCTCGATTCCATATGTCCAAATAGGTCTGATAATAGTGATGTAAATGAGTTTATTTCTTTTAATTAATTTTTTTATTTTGGGTTTTATGTACTTTTCTACCATTGGGTAATTTATTAATTGTAATTACACTAAAGATGTAAATAATGACAATTTATTGAAATTCACAGTCCACGTCTAGCAGCCGTAGGGTACAGTTCAGTGGTCTAATCAGTCTCTCCTTTAGTCAGTGATTTTATTTACAGTCATTCTTTTTTCTTTCGAAAAATCTTTTATTTTGTGTTTATCAGTTGTTTGTTACTCAAATTGTTCACCAATCAAACAAATACAAGCAAGAGTGCCCCGGTCGGGGGCCAAGCACGAACTATGGCCGAACAGACAGCCAGCACGTCAACAAAACGTAAAAGAGGTGAGTTCAACATTGAAACCTCCAATAGTTATGACATACTTTCCGATTTAGATGAAGAAGATACCGAAATCTTAAAAAACATAGTAAGTCCGAAACAGAACAAAAGTCAATATCCTCCCATAATAGTAAACTCATCTTACAACAACATCAGTGGTGCTATTAACAATTTAAAATCAAAAGTGAAAGACTTAAATATAAAATATAATATTAATAAAACTACAATATATGTCCATAACAGTGAAGACTTTGAACTCGTAAAAAATTTCTTAAAAGATATCAATCTCGGCTTTCACACGTTCACTCCAAAAAGTGAAACGAAACCTAAAATTATTTTAAAAGGTATGCCTCCTCAGTTCCCCATTGAAGTAATTTCGACTGACCTACAAAATCAAGGTTTAGCCATTCATAAAATCTACCAAATGGAGAAAAAATCTGCCAGCGGGTCTATAAAGCTTCCGATACTAATAGTAATTTTAGATAATAAAGAACAGCTAGCCAAATTAAATAACATTCGCTATAGTTGTAACATTGTAATAAAATGGGAAAAAATACAGATCTAACAAAACTTTAACTCAATGTTACAAATGTCAAGAATTTAACCACGTGGCACGTAATTGCTTTAAAAATCCAAAATGTCTGAAATGTGCCGAAGACCATCTTTCAAAGGACTGCCCAAACACATTAATCGACGGGTTCAAACCCAAATGCTGTAACTGCTCCGATGAACATTTTTCAAATTCCACGGAATGTACGAAATATCAAAGAAATCTCGAATTACAGTTAAGCAAAAAAAAAAACCAGCACTTCGAGCGATTCCACGAAAAACATTTGAACAAACTGACCAAGAATTTCCAGTTCTACCAACCCCGAAATCTCCGTGGCCTCAAAATACATTCTCTCCGAAAACCGCCAACAGCAACTCTAACGAACCGACCATGTCTGATTGTTTTAAAGAGATAAAAAATATATTCAATTTATTTAATGTAAGTAAATTAATTACAAACTTTAAAAAAATTGTATTACAACTAAAAAGCGCCGAAGATGGCATGTCAAAAATCTTTATTCTCGTAGAAGGATTACTTTCTATGTTGGATTAATGGTCATTCCATTGTGCAAAAATACTCGTAATATTTATTTATTCAAATCTCTTATGAGTGTTAGCGATGTAAAATTGTTTATACACAGTGTCTTGCTAAATTCCTATTGTATAAGCTGCTGTATAAACAACTTTAGCCTTAGCTTCAATTTCACAATAATAATTATCAGCGATCTTTATATCCCGTACTCTTTTACAACATACTTTCTCGTATACATTACAATAGGTGCTACAACTCATTCGGAAAATTCTAATGACTAGTGACAATAGTAAAATTAAACTTATGATGTGGAACGCACAAACTATTCGCGGAAACGATGTAGAATTTAAATTATTTTTAAATCATAATCAACCCCATTTAGTCTCTGTTTGTGAAACTCGTCTTTCTGAAACTGATCGTTTCTCTCTTCCAGGATATGTCATTTACAGACGTGACCGTACCAGAGCTGGAGGGGGGTCATGCTTTTAGTGCGGTCCGATATTCAGCATCATTTTATACACGTTCCTGACTTAATGTTTACCGAAGCCGTGGCGATCAATACAATTATTAACAATAAATCGACCACTGTAATATCTGTATATATCCCACCAAATAAAATAAATATTCCAGATATTAGTAAACTATTTAATTTAAATAAACAAGTTATCATTTTTGGCGATCTAAACGCGAAACACACACAGTGGAACTGTAACAGAACAAATAAAAACGGTAAATTAATTCTAAATTTTATCGTAAAAAACCATATTCAATTACACAGTCCGTCTGAACCAACCCATATACCGACTCAACGTAATTACAAACCTAGCATCATCGATTTGGCTCTTACAAAAAATATTTACAACTTATCACCTCTTATCGCTTTACCATGTTTAAATTCGGACCACAATCCCGTGATTTTTCGTATACAATCTCCTTTACCAAAAATTTCCAAAATACTCAAATTTTCGCTCAAAGACGCTGACTGGCCAAAGTTCAGGAAAGAGCTAGATTCCCGAATCAATATAAACCCAACCATAAATAATTCGAAAGAAATCGATACCACACTAATCGATTTTTATGAACATATAAAATTATCCATGTCCTTATCCATTCCACAACAATATTACCACCCGTATTATCATAATAATTTACCATATCGACTCAGAGCATTAATATATTTAAAAAATAGATTAAAAAGATCTTTCCAGCGTAACAAAATTCCAAAAACCAAATTAGTCTATAATAAACTAAACAGTTACATTAAAAAACGTCTCCATGACTGGAAAAACGAAAACTGGGCTACGGTTTTGAAATCTTGTCAGCCAGGGGACAATAACATGTGGAAAATTCACAAAAATTTAACTAAGCAGTCCCCGAAAATTCCACCTTTAAAAAATAACGACGGCTGCGCATATCTGGACAGGGAAAAAGCTCAGCTATTAGTCAAGCATTTCCAGTCAACTCACTCAATCACCTCTCTCCTTGGTTCAAATCACCACAACCGTAAAATTCTAAAATCCGTCCGCGATTATTTAAAATCACCTTTTATTGTTAATTTTTCTTCCATTTCTCCGAAAGAAGTCGCAAATATCATTAAAGAACTGAAGCCAAAAAAAGCCCCAGGTGATGACAGCATCCCCTCCTTAGTTATTAAAAATCTAAGCCGAAAATCGATTTATTTTTTAACTAAAGTATTTAATTGCACATTGAGATATAGCTACTTCCCTATCATCTGGAAAACTTCCAAAACTATAGTAATAAAAAAACCGAATAAAGACCATAGTTATGTTTCGAACTACAGACCTATAAGTCTACTTAATATACTTTCTAAAATTCTGGAAAAACTAATTCTCAAAAGAATTAACAAGCATATTAGACTAAAGAACCTCCTAATAGATGAACAATTTGGTTTTAGGAATCACCACTGCACTATTGACCAATTAGCACGACTTACTGACTTCATCACAAAAGCCTTTAACGAACGCAAACATACCGGCATGCCCCTTCTAGACCTCGAAAAAGCATTTGATACCATTTGGCACTCCGGGCTCATATACAAATTAATCGCATTCAACTTCCCACCATACCTGATTCACATCATTCACTCCTATTTAACAAATAGACAGTTTCTATATTCAAGTTGGGACATCTACTTCCGACACACTCCCCATCTTAGCGGGTCTTCCTCAAGGCTCTTGCCTATCTCCAATCCTATTTAATTTGTTCATTTCTGATTTACCAGCCCATCCATTTGTGACGAGGTCATTATACGCTGATGATACAGCATTGTATACATCATCATATCACATAGATACACTAGTGAATCGCCTTCAACTATATTTTAAAAAATTTCACAAATATTGCATAAAATGGAAATTGAAAATTAATCCCACCAAATCTGAAACAATTCTTTTCACTAAACGTCGCCCACAAATAAACCACCTAATCAAGATAAATTCAGCTCTCATCCCTTGGTCAAAATCCGTACAGTACCTAGGCATAACATTAGACAAATCTCTTACGTTCACAGATCATATCAATAGAAAAACTTATAAAGCCAAAAAAATAATATTTAAAATGTTTCCATACTTCAACAGAAAATCCCATTTGAGCTCTCATAACAAATTAATAATATACAAATCAGTTATTCGCCCGTTAATTACATACGCCTCGCCAGTCTGGAGCTCAACCTGCTTGACTAACTACCAAAAACTTGAAAGGATTCAAAATCTATCAATGCGGATAATTAATAATTACCCCCGCTACACTAAAATATCATCCATGCTCCAGGACTTACAGCTTCCAACAATTAAACATTTTGTCCATAATCAAACAGCTTCTTACTTCAGTAAAACACTAGTCTCCAAAAATCCATTAATAAAGGAAATCGGTAACTATAATAAAACATCTCTAAAACGCTACATTCATAAAAGAACTAAACATGTGTTACTAACTTAAGCTAGTTTATTTTAATTTCTAATTTTATATTATCAACTGTGTTATCTGTTTTTATTAGTAGGTTTTTGTATAATTTTTCCTACAACATTATATAATCACAATTTAATTTTACCACTAATTATAGATTAGATGATTAGATTATAACTACCAAATGAACCAAACATTTGATGATTGTAAGGATGTCTCATCCGTAATCATTTATAAATATTTTGTCAATATGTAATAATGTAAATAAAGTTTATTTTATTATTTTTTATTGAAATTCAACCAGAGTTGATAGACCGGGATTTAAACACGTACCATGAGATGAGACCACCATGAAATAAACTTCAACCTGTCTACCGAACCGTCACTGTGTGATTTACCAATAAGTTACCAATAACTCAATTAGCAAAATGTAGGGAATTATTGGAGTTTGATTGAAAAGTTACAAAACTTATTAAATGGTAAAAATTCAGTGATAAAGATGACCTGAAGTCACTCTTGGTTGTTTTTTGTTGCTAAGGACAAGATGTTCTATGAGCGCTGAATATTTAAGTTACCAAAAATATGGCACAAGGTCACCGAATTAGAATAATAGAACAATAGGAAAACATAATTGTCACTATAATCATTTTAAATCAGGCAAGCAGCCCTGATGAAGACCATAACATGGGTAGAAACCTTGGTTAATAAATAGTGTTTTTTTACTATATGCTAATCTCTATGACCGCCACCCGAATCATTTAATTCTTCGTATTTAACATGCAATCAACTATTTTATTTTTAATAATAATTTATGTCCCATTTGTAAGAAATGAGTATCTATATTAAAACATAAATATAAATATAACAGCGCAATAAATTAAAATTTTCAATTTGATAATATACAAATTCGTATGAAAAAAAAAAAGGTTATTTTTTGTTAACTTGAATTATAAAATGTGTCAATGTGGTTCACACTCGAAATAATATATGAAAACATCTTATTTCTATTTTGTTTATCACACTTACTCTAATAATTATTATCTATTCTCCGAGTTTGGACATACTAAATATTGATTAAAATAGTTATTAGTTAACATTAGAAAAAATATATATGAAATATACAACCGATTATGGTTTAAGATATTTTCTTCTATTGTTTTAGAAATTATTCCATTAGAATATAAAAAAAACAATAAAAAAAGGGATATAACAAGTCAACGACGTGATTAAACTTTAATTTATTTTCTCATTTCACTTTAAAAGTGGAAATGAAAAACATATAATGTAAATTTTTTTTTTCTATGAAAATTCCATTTTTCAACATGCAAATGTATGCTTTGGGAAATAAACGTAATTGTTATTTTTATTTTCATGTTAATGTCTACTATAAGCAATGTTAATGTAAATGTTATGAAGATTCAACTTTTGAAATATAGGTTGTTAATTATTAACTGTGAGTTTATATGGTAAATTTATTGGAAATATCAATCAACACCTACTTAAACCTGTATAGGCAAAACCCAGGACTCCCACTCGTCCGTTTATTCACAGCAGCGTGAATTAAATAACCAATCTATAATTATATGGTTTCATTAGTAAAACTTGAAACGTGTACTTTTTAGTTTAAAGTTTGGTTAGTTAATTAGTTATTTAAATGATCAATCATAAGAACTATGTTCGGGTAAGATGAAATAGAGAGGGAATGAGGAATTAAAACTTTTGAGTCCAATCTGAAGAGCTCAGAGACGTCAAATGACTTTTTCAAGAAATCAGTTCCGAGAGTAAAATGAACCTTAAACCATTTGAACCTTAAAATAAAGAAGCTTGTTTTAAGTTTAAAACCTAGCATTCGAACCGTAAAAATAAAAGAGAAAACTGTTTGAGATTAAACTGGCATTTGAGCCTTACATTCCTCAATGAAATGAAATACCTGTCAAATTCAGTATTTAATGTCAGATAAGCTAATATCCACAATCTTTTGGTAAAGTTTTATGAAAACGCAATTTAATGTTTTTCAACACCCAATGTCTCTGTTTTTCCTCCTTACAGCAGTAACCCTGCAACGGGTATTTTTATTACATAATATAATTTACATTACATGACATATTTTGAAAAAAGATTATGTAAAGAAAAATATGTAAAAAAAATTTTTTTTTTAATGTATATGATATTGAGAAGAAAAAAAAAAAAAGAATAACAGCAGTGTCAAGAAAATAAAAAGTAAAATAAATAAAATTTAAATAGATAATGAAGTATTAACAAACACATAATGTTATCTTGAGAAATAATTTGACTTGATATAAAATTGAAGCTTTTTAAATTATAATTCATTAAAATAGAGGAAGCCCGAGGTAGACAAGCTGTGTAGCACGCTAATACACCACGCCAAAGGTTTTGAGTTCGAATCCCAGTACCGGGAGGATTTTTTCAATATGTAATTAAATGTGGATTCACTAACAACTTCCCCCAAGGTATGTGGGATCCTTCAGCCAACTGGTGGCTTCTTACAAAAATAGGAGAAGGAAGTGATGACCCTATCCTATAAAATATCATCCAGAATCTTAGGTAACTATACGGCGCGGCTGTAGGTCTCCAAGGCCAGCCGTGCATACCGAAAAAAAATTCATCATAATAATGAAACATTTTTTAATTATACATTTTTTATATTAAAAAAATGTTATTTTTTTAGATTTGTATTAATCGTCTGTATTATTTTTTGAATTAATGACACTTTTAGATTGATCACAGATTAGTCGTTCATTCTAAAATATTCCATCATATCATACATTTTAAGATTCTTTCTAGGACATTGGATTTTTTTAAATTATCATTTTGACAATTTTTTTTTTCTATGATTCTAATATTCTCCTATTATTCTAGTTCGATGACCTTTTGTCATATTTTTGGTAATAATTGGTATACGGAATGGTCAATATTCCGCGTTCATAGAACCTCTCGAAAAACTTAACAATGTAACAGTTGAGATCATCTTTATCACTGTAATTTTTAGCATTTAAAAATTTGGAAATTTCGAAATGAATGATAGCCCGACGATGCAAGTTCGGGACTGTATGGGGTGAGCGACATCACTTTCCTACCAAACTCCAATGTTTTCTTACGTATTGCTAAAGATTTGTGAGGCCTCGCATTGTCGTGGTGAAACACGATTCCTTTGCTATTTGCCAATCCTGGCCTTATCTCTCCCATTTCTTCCTCCACTTTCATAAGTCGTTGGCAATAAACACCTGAGTTGATCGTTCGGTTGCTTGGAAGCAGCTCATAATACGCGAGAATTTTTAATCCCACCAAATTGACAGCATGGTCTTCTTCTTCATTCAATTCAGCTTTCGATATGGTTTGAGCTGGTTCATCATGCTTGGACCATGATCTTTTTCGACTAATGTTATTGAAGAAGACCCGTTTTTCATCGCCAGTGATAATTCGTTTTAAAAAAGGTCTATAGTATTAAGTTTAAAATGTGTTTCGCAAATATTGATTTGATGTGTTGAGTGAATTTCTTTCAATTCTCGCGGAACTCAAATATCGAGCTCCTAAACAAGTCCACGACGTTTTAAGTGATTTTCAATTGTAGTAAGTGATGCTTTTGACTTTTTTTAATCTCACGCACAGTTATATGACGGTTCGAATAAATTACAAATGAAATATTATTTTGAACCTCTTCTTTTATGATGCCGTAACATTTTTTTTTTTTTTTTCATTTTGGAAAGGAATTTGAAAAATGAATCAGGACAAAGGTGACTATACATTCCGATACCAAATTTCCAAAACCATGGAATTAATCAGCAATGATTGGTTAATGATACACGAGAGGGAAAAAGGATTGCCTCTAGTGGAAATGAGCGAAAAAAGAAGTTTGTTGATACTGCTCACATGGGTCAACTCAAAACGAACTCATGCTTACAAATATGTCGATATCTACCTCGAAAGGGGCTTCGATGTATTAGTCGTTTCAACGTCAGCATGGCAAATGCTGGTGCCGGTTACAGGTGTTTTGGTAAGTTTCAGTTAAATATATTTCCATGTAGAAGATAAGATAACACAATACACTTTGTAATAATATATATTTGTGCGAATTACATTGGAATAACTTAATATAATTGTAAATGGTAATTCATAAAACTTCAATTTGAAAAATGAATTATGAATATGAAAATACAGTATTTTTTATCAACTCTTGGTTAAGACTTTTTTATTCACAGATACTTCAATAGATAATAATTCTGGAGGTCATTTCCGCAACTTGACGTCAAATCCTCCTTCCAAACCATGATCAAACACCTGAATGACCTGTCATCAGATCTTAGCCCAGTTCTGCTTTCTTTGCATTCAAACTTTGTTCCTAAGCCTCCGGTTTCCGAATTAATTACAGAACGAGTAGACTGGGAAGGATTTCAACTCGACTTGGAGAGCAAATTGAAATTAAAAATTCCACTAAAGACTAGACACGATATTGATAAAGCTGTTGAAATACTGTCTGACTCAATAAGTAACAGTATAAGAGATAACACTTTATCCTCATTCAACATCAATACTTCTCAAAAGACTTACTGCCACAGCACATTCGTATCTTATTAAGAGAAAAACGCAGATCAAGATCGAAGTGGCAATTATACCTAATTGGCCAATAAATCAAAATCTGGAAATTCATAACTCAAACTTTACTTAACATGACTGAGAACCTCAATACTTGCTGTTCCTCATTGCTTCCTTTACAATCCCTGATAATCCTGACAGGTTACTGAACAGAATATGGCCCCGAGCCTGGTTAACCATAGTTTTTGGAGAGCTGCCAATGGGTTGTATCCCTACATGTGTATGATGTTTTAAATAATATTGTATCACAATAAATATTTAAAATGTATTTTTAAAAAAACAACAACATGTCTATTCCATAGGTGTAATGAAAGCACCAGGAAATTGATATAGAGACCTTAAAAAACATAAAGCCCCCAAAAAATGTAAATATGTATGGCCTTGATTAGTTCGTGTGGATTAGGTTCACAGCTAAGATGGTTGTTGAATAGTGGTATTTAACCTGAATGATAATTTTGGAAAAAAATTGATGAATATTAATAGCTCAAAGAGATTTTTTAATATTCAAATATTCTTTCCTCTCAGTATATAAAGTATATAAGAATGAGAAACAAATATTGCTGTTTCGATATAAGGAAATATTTAAAAAATATAAAATGTTAAATCAGCCTTTCATACTTAAATAAGAACTCAATAACTTACTTTTCTTGAAAACTTTTTTTTTTTCAAAATCTATCACTTTGTTTTTCAACGTTTCGTGGTTTTTCTCTCCATTATCAAGACTTTTATTATCAGTTTCTACACACACACGTTTTTTTTCTCTTTCCATTACATAGCTTACTGCTATTTGTCCTAATGATGTCTATTGGCTCAGTGTTTCTATTATTTATCTTATAAATATAGACATCATTAGGACGAATAGGAGTAAGCTATACAATTGAAAAAAAATTGTGTGTGTAGAAACTGATAATAAAAGTCTTGATAATTGGGAAAAACAACGTGATAAATACTGAAGAAAAATAAATTTTTTAAGAAAAGGAAGATATTGAGGGCTTATTTGAATATAAAATATTGAATGAAGCTTCCTAAAAAATTATAAAAGAAAAGAAGTTAAATCAGCCTTTTTCCGCGTCTGCACTTAAAAGCCGATTGTTTAAAGTTGAAAAGTCACAGATCACTCCCGAAGATGCTAACAGAAAGCATTTAGACTCATAATGATTGCCCATTAGAAATTTCATGCCTCCAAATTTCGACCAATTGTAGAAAACAAATAAGAAATATAGTGTTTTAGAATCTCTGTATCAAGGCGTTAGAAATAGTCGGTCCTTGACGTCCGTGTGCAAATAGAGGGAACACTGCATTAGTCGAAAAAAAACTCATTTTCAAGTTATTTTGATGAAAATTCCATTAATTCTTCTTCTTGGCTCATTAAAACAGTACCGAATGCCTAGCGGAAGGAAAAACAATGGAAAGAAGTTACGAAAAAGGTAAATTTTATTTTCGCTTAGATAAAAATGTTTCTATTTGAAAAGTGCCTTACTTCTAATTTATTTTATAGTAAGTTTGTACATAAGTCTTAAATCCTATGTATAATACAAATAAAAAATCGTACTTTAGACCATTATTACCAGAGCC
Organism: Piezodorus guildinii; assembly: GCA_023052935.1. Classification (NCBI taxonomy): domain Eukaryota; kingdom Metazoa; phylum Arthropoda; class Insecta; order Hemiptera; family Pentatomidae; genus Piezodorus; species Piezodorus guildinii. Next base: position 113,185,246 of record CM041294.1, read on the forward strand.
AGGTTCAGCTCATTGAACTTAATATACTTGTGTTTTAAAAATTACTCTGTAGATATTTTGATGGAAAACATTTAACCTGAAATTAATTTATTTGTCACTCCACAACTATACTTCTGAAAGATACCAGATATTGTTTGAAGGATGAGTGACTCAGGTGGCACAAAAAAAAAAATATTGAAATAATTTCCACTTTCTAATATTTTTTTAACTTCAACCCAAACCATCTGATCCTTCATTCATCATTACATTTATCACACAGTCAAATATTTAATGTTCCTGATATTGATTTGTAAGCTTCATTTGTCTACAATGCTTATATATAGGCAATTAAAGCTTCCAAACCAATATTTTTCTATGTATTAATAGTATATAAAAGTACATGGTATGTTTTTATTGCAGATTACATAAATGTTGGTACACATTAGGTAGTATTTTGGCTGTTCGGGGGGTCAAAAATGAAGACAAATATTTTCTTATTTTTTCTTGCAGGTCACATGCTCTGATCTGGCAGATTTCCTAAACGAAAACCAAAGTTATCATGCTATAGTAATCCATGCCTTTTCTGTTGGGTGTTTTGTCTGGTGTTTCACTGAAGAACAAATGTCTAAAAAACCGAATCAAATATCAGAAGACAATCTGATAGGCTGGCAGGTTGCATCATGGATTCTCCTCCAGTGGGTAAAAAAGCTTGTATATTAAGTTATCTTGTTTTCAAGGAAGACAGCATTTTTCGAGTAATAGGAGAACAGTTGATACAGTAAGTCCTTTAATACTGATAAGTTGTAATTTACAGAACAATTTTTATATAGTATTATTTATTGAATCAGGCAGGAGTACAATAATAATCTTTATTCCATTAAAGCTTTAAAACAGTTGGATAAATAAAAGAATGCATAAATGCCACAGTTATATTTTAATCCTAATTGGACCAAATTAAAATGTTTATGAAATGCATAAAGAAATTCATATAAATGAAGCATAACTAGTATTTTGTAAACAGCTCATTGATAAAAATTTACTTTTTTTTAAAAAAGTGCTCATTATTTTTGGCTCTGTTCTCTTCAAATACAATTAGATTTATCATATACCACTGTAAATATTTTGTATTTTAAAGGTTATTACTATAAAATATATTTTTTTAAAGATTAATTTTGTTGCTTTCTGATGTTAAATTTATAAAAATATATGATTTTGCTAAAACTAGAGAACAGAAATTTGAGAAGTTAACTGGATAGAAAAAAATGGCTTTAAACTTTTTTTTTTCTCAAAAGATGTGTATCATTTTACAATATCCTTTCAAAGGAATTATCATTCTTAAAAAATATAAAATAAAATACTTTTTTCCAATAATAATTCAAAAACAATTAATATTTTCAAACAATCAATTTGTTTTTACTCTTGTTTGAATTTAGAACCTTTTTTTGTTGTAACAGTTTTAGTATTTAGATGAGATTAATAAGATGGCAGTAAAGTATCATAGAAAAAAATAATAATTTTGTCATTTATTTTTTCAGTCTGTCACTTCTATTGACCTATTTTATTTTTTTAAAATACTTTGAACATGGATCCCACCTATTTTTTAATCCTGATATAAAGTTACCTAGGCTGCTTCTAATTTCAAAAGATGATCCAATAAGTCCTTACAAAGTAAATTTGGAAGTTTGTGAGGTTTGGAAATCAAAGGGAGTGCAGGTAATTAATAATAAAAAAAAAATAAATAATTTTATTTTTAAGCTATCCTATATTAGATAACAACATACTACTTTGTACCAATCAGATTACTTTGTCCCTAGATAATAAACATCATGTATTCCCGAACTTCTGAGCTATATGGTTATCCAAAAATAATGTATGATTTTGGTTTAAAAAGAGTAAAACAAAAACAGATAGATTTACAACTATTTTATTTGATCAAAATAGTCTCCACTAATATTAATACATTTTTGTCAATGTGTTAGTAACTTAGTGTTAGTAATTCCATTCTCACGGAATAGAATTTCATCTTTAGAATTGAATTTAGAATAAACTTCAAAAACTTGTTTTTTTAATTCCATTTGTCCATAAAATATTTTGTCACATAAGTAGTGGTCTGGGGGCAAAAAAAAAAAAAAAAAAAAAAAATTTAGTAGGATGAGAGATTTGGAGAGAAAGGCAGATGTTGCAGGCTTAAATGTCTAAGCTCCAACAGTTTTAGTGATGTCACACATGAGACATGTTGGCAGGTGTTATGCATCAAAATGTACCCTTTCCGACAGACAAAGATGGTTTCATTATTGCCAATTTCTGATGTATTGCATTGCATTTGGTGAAAATATTATTCGGCATTCATAGTTTTTCCTTGAATTAAGAAGCTGTAGAGTATCAAACCAAATGAGAAGTAACATAACATCACCTTTTTTAGATGAGTTGGGGGCTTTGAAAAATGTTTTGAAGCTTCTCTTTTGTCAAGCCACTGTCCAGAACATCTATTGTTATTGTGAAGTATCAACAATTCATAAAAGGTAACCATTCTGGACAGAAAAGGAATGATTTTCTTTCAGCAAAAAAGTTTAGCATAAAATTCTAATGCTGTTTTTTCAGTAGTCATTTAATGCGTTTGTATCAACTTTCTAGCTTTTTTACCTTTGCAGTCGCCTTGAAGTGGTCATCAACGGTCAATTTGCTAAGGTTAAGTTTCCCTGCAAGTTCTCAAACAGTTGTTCTGGGGTTTTCTTTCACCTCAAGTCCTTCCACAAACTTCTTTGTCTCCTCCCCAAAAGTTTATGAATAAATTTTAAACAGTTCGTTCATGTATGCTGCTCTTGTCCCATACTTTGATTGATGTTTCTGGCAGTCTGGGCCCGTTTTGGTTTAGTTTAAACTCATAAAACAAAATGATATTGATATCAGGTATTGAGATAATTGTAAAGACTGAATTTTTTAAGCAGCAAAATGCTACAGAGGTAAATAATAGTTTGGAAGAGCATTAATAAGTGTTAACATTCATGCAAATGAATAATCCAGCAAACATAAAAAGTTTGCTATATCAAGAATTATTTATAGAAAATTTATAATCTTGCATTATTTTTTCCCCTTCCATAGGTAAAAAAAAACAACATAACATACATAACCTTGCTTTTGGAAGCATTGATTTTCCAGAGATTCAGCAGTATCCACAATCCATACCACATCATCTTAATATATCAGTGCTTTTGCCAGCACTGGGTTTATATTCCAGTATCCCATTATTGTTCTGGGTGTCTTCCTTTTACGAAATTTTCAAATAGCATCCATGAAAATTATTAAAAATGACTAAACTTGTTAATATAATATTTATAAGATCTTTATTAATGTTACAGGTGAAATGCAAGATGTGGGAGAAATCTGTCCATGTATCTCATTTCCTCTATCATAGACAAGAATATTTAAATCAGATTGAATCATTTTTTGTATCTATAGGAATTCCTAACACTAGAGAGAAATGACAAATAAATCACATAGATATTAAAAAATCGACCAATAGAAACTGCTTGGTCACCAATGTTCCACTTTAAAAGTATATATGCAATGGCATGCGTAATCTGGAATCAACAAATTAATTAAGAAAAAATATTTTTATTAATATTAACTGTATTTCAAGGTTTGTTCAGTTTCCTGTGATGAATAAAACATAAATATTTTGAGCAGGAAAGAGTTCTAATGAGATTTTTTTAAATTATTCATCCACTACTCATTTATCTTCCATTAGTTAAGTTTGAAAAGATTTGTCTTTTATTTTTTATTATCAAATATTTATATAATGAAAGGTTTAACATAATTCATTAAAGTACTAATGCCAAACCTAACTGAATTTATAAATTGATTTTATTGTATAACTTTTAAAAATGTTTTTTTTTTTAAATATAAATATTTAGTACAGGTATTGTTTAAAAAACTGATTGTTCTTTTAATACACACTAAAGGATTAATTAAATGCATATTTTTAATAATTATACTTGTATGATACAAATAAAACGTTATATTGCTCATGAAAAACAATAAAATCATAATTATTGTTGAGAAATAAATTAAGTACAATGACATGATAAAGAGGTATAGGATAGAAGGATTTTTCATGCAAACTACTGGTTGACATAGATAAATCAGCGCCATGCCTATTCCTATATTCTGGAGGATTTGGTTAATTAAATAACTAACTGAGTTAACAAGGTTTTTAGGTATTTCTTTAATTGCTTTTGCCCTTTATATCCATCTTGTATTCTCCATAATCTTTAATCATAGTATTGAAGGAATTAGTCCGGGTGGCGGTCATTAAATGAAACAACTGAATAGTTTCAACTATTTTATTGTTTGCCAACGTTTCGACCCCCATTGTGGGTCATCATCAGGGCGTCTGGTAGGTGAGTGGAAACTAACTACCTTTAATCATAGTAGTAAAAACTTATAATTTTCCATGGCTAAAATGAAACTCAGGTCTTCATCCCATGATTTTCATGAGAGTACTGCTTTATTCTGGTATCATCTTTATCTCAGGTTCCTCTCCACTTTTCCTAAATCAAGAAAGCCTTCTTGAAAATATAGGGGAACGAATAAATTCACGCCTATATAAGAAAAATGATTGGAATTGGATCAAATTAATATGCAACCATTTGGATACAAACCAGGAAAATCCCTAAAAATTTTATTTAAATTAATCTAGTAGCTCTAATTTTTGTGAGGTGGAATTGAGCTTAACAGGAGACCAAATTTATTCTTTGATGTTTAGAACATCAAATGTGAGCAGAGATTTTTGATTCTGAGAACATTATCTTTTTCACTTCTTCCAAACTTTGATGGTTGGGAAGTGAGGAAGTAAAATGGATCATATCAACATAAAAGGTAAGCTTTATGTTTTTTTTCTCCTCACTGAGTATTTTTTAAATATTCCCATGAACTTTTGACAATAATTTATTTTTCATTATTCAAAAACATTTAGTATATGTAAACTTACCCTGTTCTGAAATGAATTGAATGATCAAGATTAAAAAAAAAAACAGAACCTTTTGCTTCAATAGATCTCATGACATCTATTAGTGACATTTTATTTTAGAATGATCCTATAGAACTATAGTTACACACCAAAAATTTTAAGTAAGTTAACGAATCAAATACCATTTCGAATATTTAATGTGAAAACTTTTAATGCAATATGTGAAAGATGATATATTAATCAAAGGAATGTTGACAAACAAAAATAAATCAAGAGTAATATTTACTTGTTTTTATTTTATAAATATTCATTAAATCATGATCATCTATAAATTACAATAAAAAAACATCCTAATGACTATTTCATGTGAAATAAACACATATTTGATATATTGTCATAAGAAGCATGTTATTTATACAACATTTATCTGTTTGCCTAGTAACTATTCATAAGGTTTCTAAACATTGGCATTAAATAGATACATAATATGTATATACACCGAATACTTTTAAGGATTTTTACCAGGCTTGTGCACACAACCTTTTAAGTTCGCTGCATATATGTTTGTACTTTTATAAAACTTAAAATTGAAACAGATCTTCAAATAAGTGTTATGTAGCTATTAGAAAATATATGTAAAAAAATTGGATGGCAAAATTATTACTTTTCGGTTTCAGGCTGAATAAAAAACAAACCAGATAAGTTATGGGAAAAATAAAATACAATTCCAAACAGTATTTTGATAATTTATAGTGAATCTTTTCCATAATTTAACTACAAATATATAACTAACACATTGAGTAAATATTCAGGGAGAGAGTTAAAAATACAATTTTCTTTTAACTTTTTACAGGGTTTTAAGGAAACTGAATAACATCAAAATTTCATTCAAAACTCCCTGAGCTAAATCTGCAGCAATATGAAATTGCCTTTATAAATTTTTTAAAAATAATAATCAAAACACATGATGAGCAAAATTTGCTACATCCTAGTGAGTTTCCTGAAAAATTAAAAATCTCAATCATGATTAAAATGACACATCAGGTCATATTTTAATTAATATCTTGTCCTATTTACAACGGCTAATTATACTGATTCCCATGATTATTTCATCTACTGAACAAAATATCACTGTGAAATGAAACAATTTAAAATCAATGAAAAAATTCAGCAATATTTCTATTTAAAACGTATGAATTTAAACATCTAATAATTGGTTTGCATGGTTGATAGTAAATTTAAATACGCCAATATGAATTGATGCATGTTTCATTTATTATAAAAAGTATTTATTCCTTTTATTAATTAGTGTTTTTATTAATATAAATGTAATGATACATACGCAGATATGTAATTAAAACGCAAAGATGTCTTGTAATTTGTAATTTAATTTCATTATTTTTTCTTTTAATAAGGATATTTGGGAATCATCTATTGTACATTTGGTTGTATTTCTTTATATATCAGCATGCATAATTTTTTCTCTCAATATTATTTAGTTTTTGACACATTATTATTTATCATTACAATATAAATTAATAGCCAGCACAATTTATTGGCTGTATTGCAATTAGTTTATCTCGAACGGTATTCATTATACTATTTCATTTGCAGGAAACTCACTATAAAAATAAAACACATCTAAGCTTATAATCAACTTACTGTACAACATTGCCACTGGAATGAGCTGTACTGAAAAATAATTCAGAGGCCACATATACCTAATTTTATATATCTAGTTCAAATAATGAGGGATTGCGAATTAGTGAGATTGGAATGTCAGGGGTAATCAATATGTAACACTCACATAAAGGATTCAAATAAAAAAGTGATCCCATTTAATGATTAATTATAAGAGTGCACTAATACATCATATAATAAAAATATACTACAATAAGAAAAAATGCCAAAGAAAACTAATTTATAAAACTAAGTTAATTATTAGAAAATATAATTTAATTTATTTTCAATAATTATTTAATTAATATTTTCACTTATTTTTGTTTTCATTGATAGCAATAAAATGAAAATGTAACAGATCCTTCACCTTAATGAGTGAAATAATTTGACAATTAAAAAACAAATTTTAAATTTGGTCAATTTTAAGCACACTGAGGCTTCTAAATGTGAAAGTGAAAAAATACTCGCTAATGTACACAAATTACACATGACATTCCAGCATTTTCACACCTAAGGATAAACGGGATTATCTATACCTACGAAAACAGGGACATTTGTACAATTGCCTATTATATATGTTTTATTTCTTGTTTCTGTACAATATATATCTCTTTATTTCAACTTTATATAATCTCTTAAAATCTATTTCTTTTCAAGAAATATATTTAATTTTTTTTAACAATAAAAATATTTTAATCACATAGGTTAATAAATAAAAACATGGCACACATGAGATGGTTTCCCTTCTGAATCAATTATCAGAGATATTCATATGCCTTCTAAATTATCACAAGTTTAAATTATTAAAAACCATGAACTGGTAACTTAAAAACACCTATGCTTATTTAAAGTGGCTTAAAATTACAAATTAATAATTGAAAAAGAAAATAAGTCTTAATTTTTCCTCAGAGTCTGAGAATAATTAGATGGAAGAATGTGTCATACCAAGATTCCTTAAAAAGATTCTAGCTTCATTTCCACTATTTCATTATATTCTACATTTCCAATATGTTATAATGAAGAATAAGTATTAATTTGAAAATTTACATGTTATTTACCAAGATCATAATGATTGAAAGTAAAAACAAAAGTTAAATGGAAGTAGAAGTAGAAGTTCTACTTACCCAAGAAATTACATTGGGTATTTTAACAATAAAAAGTTAAATTAGCAATTTATTTGTTCTCTGAAATAAGAAACTTGGTTTGTGAGTTGAATATATTTGTTTAAATAGATTTTAATAAAACAAATACACTTTTTTTTTTTTTTTTTACAAAGAAATATTAGTTCCTACCAATATCACTCATTCTCTTACAATTAACATTTCAGCTTGAGGTATAAACTTAAAGGTAATGAAAATTAAAAATATGTTAAGAACTGAAATTATTGAATGAAAGAAGAAATGGAATCATAAGTCAAGAACTTCTGACACAGACTATCTACTAATTAGAGAATTTGATTTAAGAAATCAGAAAAGCCTATTTAAACAAATATTACTGTCAACAGCACCCAAATATTCCAAAATATAAAATGTAAATGTCGTAAATAAATCACAATAAAATATTTTCATTAAAGTAAATGGTATGACACATATTTCCTAACATTTGTGAAACATTATTTTAAAACAATTAATTATGCTGCTCTAAAATTTACATTAAAACAAACTTTAATTTGGTACAACTATATCCTAACAACATCTAAAATAGGAAATAAACTTAACAAAATTAACATGCTCATATTGCATATCACAGAGCAGGGAATGCTAAAAAAATAGGCCTTTGGTAGGCAAGTTAACCATTAAAATAATAACAAACCCTAAGAAACTGCTCCTATGATTACTAATTCGAGAAACAGTCTCATAAAAAATATATGACTATACAGTTTATACATAAGGAGTGGGAGGACTGATCAAATCAAAGTAGTTTATATTTTAGTGTTTTTTGATCTTTCTTTTTTTTTTTTTTTTTAATTTTATTATTTATTATGCACTCAGTGTTCAAGTCTAATATCAATGAAACATAAAATAAAGCAATAATGACATGCGTTGCTAATAAAAACAAATAATTTAACAATACGTGTGCATATATTATAAGATAACGTGAACACTTTTCATCTACTTTAATTTGTTTTTGAAAGGAAAAATTGATCATCTAATCATAGGACTGAACATACACGATAGTAAAGCTAGGATCAAAGGACATAATGTACACAGATAGAAAACATACATTACAGGAAGGATAATACAGCATAGGAGTGGCAAGTGCCATGGGAATGGCACTGTCTTTTAGTTTGCCTTCTCAAGTCCGTATCCACACCAAAGCAGCGGGGAACAGTCTCTCGGACTCAGGCAATGGTCAGCTAAGAAGGAGGGAAAAACACCAAACTCATTAAACGTTCTAGGCCTGTAGTGTTCAGAATATCTGCGGGTCGGGTCCAAAGTTTCTATCCCAATATCCACCAGTGTAAAGCCAATCCTCCTGTTGTGTATATGGGTTCGTTCCTTGGCAGAACCACCTTCAAATGGAAAACAAGAAAATTAAGTAATTTTTAGAAAATAGGCATAGATTATAAAAGTACAGTTAACCAAATTTACATCAATAATAAAAATGATTAATAATTTTAATATTTAATAGAAAATGGTAAAAAAAAACATTGTTCAATCTTTTATGACCATCATCCTTAACATCACATCCTTCCTATTCACTTAATGGTCAACCATTTAATGTATAATACATCATCTATGAATAAATTTAATCAACCAACTACCTCCCCCACATAGTAGAATAGATCCCAATATTTTTTCAGTTCAGTTCATTTAAAAATGTATAGAATTCAAAAAAGACTTTTTTGTGCACCACAATACCAGCTTCAATAATAACAGTACATCAGCAGAAGTGTGAAGCCAAATATATAACTCGCAAATCTCTACTGTTCAAAAAGAGACAAAAAATATTTACAAAATTGATTTCTTCTCAAATTGAATAGTTAACTTTCACTTACCTTTAAATGAAATATGTAGTGAAGGAAAGTATTGCGACTGTGAAAATTTTCAAATTCCAGTTTTAAACAGTTTTTGAGTTACATTTTTCACACTTTTGTCGATGATAAGTATTAATTACACATAATGCAAATGAATTTCAGAGTTGAAATTGCCAGGTTCTTTGACAAAATAAGATTATTTATGAGGGCGAGTATATCAGGGTAAGTGTATCATAATAATTTATTTATATAAAGGTAGTCCCAGAAAATCAATCAATCTAGTAAGAATTAGGCAGTATCCTACATTGGCTAGCAGCCAATATGGAATACCAAATATGGGAATATTTTCAACATATGAGATTCACCCGAGCTTAACTCTTCTTTCTATTTCCTTATTCATATTTTCTCTGAATGACATTATCTGTCCTAAGTAAATGTACTCCTCTACATATTCTATCTCACTATTGTTAGCATAAATTGGTATTTGTATTGAGTTTGTCATGATTTTAGTTTTTGCTGTATTTATATCAAGTCCATATTTTTTGCTAATGCCTACTATTTCCTCTATCATCCGCCTTAGGCCGTTTATGTCCGGAGATATTAGACATATATCCTACACAGATCTTAAGTTGTTCAGCATTTTCCTATTGACGGATGTTCCCAGGTTTTTCCAATTTAATTCTCTAAATAGTTTATTTAAAACACAATTAAATAGAATCAGAGATAGAAGGCACCCTTGTTTCACTCCTCGTTCAACCTCAAAGTATTCGCCTTCCCTATCCAACGCCATGAATGCTTTTCCGTTCCTATAAAGCTCCTTGATGATTTCAATGTAGAGTTTCTCCACGCTCAGATTCACACAGCGCTTCCCATAAATACTTATGTCTGATCGAGTCGAAAGCCTTGAAATAGTTGATAAAACATAAATAGACCTGCCTGTCGTATTCTCTACTTTTATCGATGAGGTGATTTATACATTGGAGTTGATCTGTTGTACAGAAAGTAGGACGCAAGCCGGCTTGTTCTATATCGTGATCCTGATATATAGTTTTTTATTTAGTGAGATAGAATATGTAGAGGATTACATTTACGTAGAGCAGACATTCAAGGAAAACATGAATAAGGAAATATAAAGAAGAATTAAGCTCAGGTGGTGCAAATATTGATCTCTCCAAAAGATCTTCAAACGCAATCTATCACTAGATCTTAAAACCAAAGTTTTGACTAAATGCATATATTCCACAGTTCTCTATGGGGCTTAAACCTGGCCACTTACAAGAAAACTCGATCAGAGGCTGAATACCATGCAAATACAGCTTCTAAGAAGTTTAATGTTTATTCAGAAAAGGGAGAATAAAAAACAAAAATATTCTTCAGAAAGTGAACATTAAAAGTCTTGGGTTGAGGCCCATTGATTGAAACGGAGCTGGGCTGGGTACTTGGCCAGACTGAAAGACGAAAGATGGACTACAGCTTGCATGGAGTGGATCCCGAGAGAGGACAGCAGACAGAGGGGCATCCACATCGCAGATGGAGGGACGAATTGACGCAGACTGTAGGGAAAAACGGATGGCTGGTTGCGAGGGACAAATCCTGGTGGATAAACGTTTTAAAAAATATTTAGTTTTGTATTTTATTTTGGTGTATTTTTTCAAGAACTCTGTTTTGTTTTATAGGTTTTTTTTAAAAATAATAATTATTATTATTTTTTTCTTTCTTTGGATTATTTGCTTTTTTTCAATATATTTATTATTTCTTACTATAGCCAACTACTATAAATTCCTCCCCATGGGGAGGCTTTTTTCAATACTGATGCCAATAAAGCTATTATTATTATTATTATTATTATGAGATTCACGAACAATAAGTAAAAAAAAAAATCATAAAAGAGGTTTACCGTGGTTTCCATTCATTTTTCTTTCCTTTCCTCGCTTTGCGAGCATCTCTCTGTTTTTCTTCTAGCCTTGTTTTCTCAGCTGCAGCTCCATCAAGATCACCATTCTCTAGTTTTCTTATATCAGGCCTCAATCTATAAATTAAAAAATATATAAAAACAGTTAAAAAATAATGAAATATACAAGAGTGGAATAACTGATAACAATACCTGCAGTCTGTGGAGCAAAGTTTTTTCTCCATTCCGGGTTCAAGTTCATTCAGCGACATTGCGAACAGCGAAAAGTGATAAAACTGGAAGATTGATTATTAATATATGATAATTTTTTAGCAGCAAAAATATGTTGTTGTTTTTTATCACTAGGCAATAAATTCAATGTATTGGAAAATGTATAATCAACTAAAGTACTTAATATAACAATAAAAAAAATTATTAAGCATAATAATAAATAAATAAACACCTCTGAGCTATTAGATGGCCTGGGAGTAGCTTCCCATAAAGTCATAGAATTAGGAATGTCGATGGAATAAGTTGAATCACATTTCGGAATGTCACCTCCTTCCGCTCCTCCTGAAAGTGCCTCATCAGCTTCCTCTGCCTGAAATGATCCAGTTTAAAGAGCGAATTATTAATAAAAGTACAGATTATATTTTTACTTTCACTTACATATGAAATATATAGTAAGAAAAGTATTGTGATTGTGAAAATTTTAGAATTTGAGTTTTCACTGAAAAGACACACTTTAGGGTCACAAGTCCAACATACCCAGTCCAGCAAAAAGATCTGAGTGTATGTTTCCCTGTGTGTGATAAGTCTAGCTCAAAAAAGAAAGGTCGTACGAAACTGAAATTTCATTATTTAGACAACTCTACGCCCGAGATGTTATAGCTACTTTTTCATCAAAACTGATGAACCAGAAGAGCAACATTATACCATGCTTTTTGCACATTTTTACGATTTTCTCAAAAATGGTTCTAACAATTTTGATTAAAAACCATATCAATGTAAAATTTAATGGCATTTAATATAATATGGGTTTTATTCTGATTGAAATAGCCTAGCAGGACTTAAGGACTTTTTTTCCTCTAAAGTATCTTTAATTTTGTAGATTTGAAATAATTAATCATATCATCTTGTTAACATTGATAAAAAAAAAAACAGGTAAATATACAAGTTGAACAAATTTGATATCCAACTAAAGGAGGAAATTGAAAAAATACTTTTTTAATGCACATTTTTTATTTTGAACATAAGATAACATAACAGTAATATACTGTTGGGAAAGCTAAAGATTTTAGAAAAAATATTATCTTATACACAAGCTTATAAAAGTTAATAAATAATGATGAGAAGCCGATAAAAATAACTGATTATTTTAGATAATAATATAATAGACTTTTTAATAAAACACATGTTTATAGAGAAATTCAATTTAAATAATTGTTTAATAGTTTCACTCATTTTTATCTCTAACTGTATTTGAAAATTCTCTAATCGATTTTAAAAACGGAGGGAAGTGAAAGTTGTGTGTTGCCCGCCCCAGATGTTTTGTTCTTTTTATAATTTATTTTTTTAAATAGAATCAGAAGCACTTAATCCCTACTGATGATTCAATTATTTAAATCCCTTTTATGATAAATGACAAATGCTTAGTTTAGCATGAAAAATCCAATAACTGTGTCTGCAACCCTAGATAAAAGAAGAAATTTATTCAGAGAAATCTTTAAGTTGAAATAATGTGCTATCCAACAAAAGGAGAAAAGAGCATAAATATTTTTTAAATTAAATGTTTGTGTTTTTGAACATAAGAGCAGTAATATACATGTACAATATACCATTGGAAAGCTAAAGATTTTAGAAAGGATGTTCTCTTATACACAAAATTGTAAAAGTTAATAGAGAGAGGCGAAAAGCAGATAAAACTAACTGATTGTTGTAGATAATAATATAATAGATTATTTAATAAAACACACACGTTTCTATCTAAACTTAATGTAATTAATTCTTTGACCTTTGTTCATCTCTAACTGTATTTCAAAATTCTTGAATTCATTCTAACAACGGAGGTAATTGAAAGTCATGTGTTGGGCCCACAAGATTTTATAATTAAAATATAAAGTTATAAAATTAACAAAAAAAAAAAAAGTATGTAAACTCATGTTACTTACATCAACAACTGAGTTTTGAGACTTGAAGGGGCCCATCTTGAGACTGTTCAACTTGGCAAGAACCTTCTTTGGAGTGTGGACAGGGCTGTCGGAGTTGGATGGAGGTCCCTTTCCATCAGCAGACCTAATCACACGAGACCAAATTGCCTGGTCACTTCCCACAGCGGGAATAAATGAAACAAAAAGAAATTCGCAACATAAAAAAAAAAAAAAAAAAAAAAAAAAAAAAAAAAAAAAAAAGGAAAAATAAATAACTCCACAATCAGCAGTGACAACCAAACAACACAGACCAAAAAACCAACTTGACAATGAAAAGCAATGAAGGATGAATATAATCAATCCTCTTCATGGCACAACCAACATTAGCAACAGAACATAAAAACATCTAAAAAACAAGAACACATATTTAAAGAAACGTTAGGCAATATTAGTGTTCACAGTTAGTAACGAAATATTAGTGTTCACAGTTAGTAACGATTCAACAAGCATCACATGTTAGTAAAGCAATTTGTTTCCCGTACAGACCAATTAAAACAATATTTTGAAAAAGATATGAGTAGCTATGATTTTTAGTTTTACATTTTGTAATGGCCAATCAACAACATTGGGTTAAAGTCAAGAAGTAGTTAGGTTTGTAGGGGACATTAAGAATTTAATATATTATTTTTTTATTCAAATTAAATGTTTAAAATAAATTAAATAAATCGATTCTACACACAGTAGTTAATAACTCATGGAAAAAGTTTCAGAGAGTGTATTAAAATATATTAATATAAAAATTTAAGTCAATTATAAAATTAGTAAATATCTTCTGCCAAAAAGCATATCCTCTTTAATAAAATAATCCCCTACAAGTTGGTGACCCCGACGTGATCTTACAAGACAAATTTGTGACAGAAGATATTTATCAATTTTAAAATATTTATCAATTTTAAAATATTTTTTATTTATTTATTAATTTATTGCAATTTACAACTGTATTAGTAAATACATCAAGTAAATTGGCTCATAATATAGATAATATACATGAAAAGACATGAAGAGAATATGCCCATTGGCAACACTCCACTAGGTAATCTACACTAGAAGGTCTCGAGGCCATCTTCTTTTCAGACGCCTCGGAGGATTGTCGGGAATGGTAGAGGAAGCAAGGATTGAAACTAGTGGGTTAATGTGGGACTGGAGTTTGTCGTGGAAGGAATGATACCTCGTACGGGCCAAATCAGCAACATATGGGACATTAAGGTCTTTATGGATGAGTTTGTTGGTGAAAAAGTAAGGAGTATTGAGGATTTTTCGAAGGATTTTGGATTGTAGGGATTGAATACAGGAAGAATTTGATGATTTAGTAGAGCCCCAAAGCTCAACTCGGTACGTCCAGATAGGCCTTATGATGGTAATATCTATATTACCATAGATGAGCCTTTTGTAGTTAAGTGGAAGGTTACAGTGTCTGTCCAGTAAGTGTTGAAGTAAGCGAAAGCGTTGGGCAGTTTCTTGTCGTTTCAGTCTTGTGTGCGGATTCCAAGTTAGTCGTTTGTCAAGTAGGAGTCCTAGATAGCGAATCTGTTTAACCGGGGCTAGTGGAATATTATTAAAGGACACTGTAGGGCCGGATGTCGTAGGTTTACGACAAAGGGTAAAGGTAATTTGGTGGGATTTGTTGGAATTGATTTTGATTCTCCAATTCTGACACCATACTTCAAGGTCTCTGATGTGGGATTGAAGAGTTTGAGAGGCAATATTAGGATCATTATTGACTGATAACACACATGTGTCATCAGCATAGGTAGAAAGGAAGGTGTTAGGATAGGTTGGGATATCAGCTGTATAAACTGTGTAAAGAAGGGGTCCTAGGATACTACCTTGAGGAACGCCAGCAGACTGAGTAAATAGGGATGAATAGGAACTATTGTGGTTTATTTTAAAGGATCTTCCAGAGAGGTAGGACTGGATGATGAGGTAGTATATAGGAGGGAGGAATTTACGGAGTTTGTAAAGCAGTCCTGGGTGCCATACTCGGTCAAAGGTCTGTTCTACGTCAAGAAAGGCTCCTGTGCAATACAATTCGTGCTCTAGTGCTGATGAGACAATATCCACCACACGATGACATTGTTGGATGGTGGGGTGGGATGAGCGAAATCCAAACTAGTGGTCTGGGATTATGTGATAAGTCTCTAGGATAGGATATAGGCGTTTAAGGATTAGTCTTTCTAGAATTTTACCCATAATGGATAAAAGAGATATAGGGCAGTAAGAGGAAGGCAGCTACAGCGGCTTTTTAGGTTTAGGAATCATTTTAACAATAGATAACCTCCAGAGTTCAGGAAAATATGTGGTCCGGAGTATGGCATTGTAAATATAGGTAAGGAATAGGATGGATTTTTTTGGAAGTTGTTTTAGGATATTGGGCATGATTAAATCGGTTCCAGGAGCATTGCGGGAAGGTAACCTGCGGATTATGGTTGAGATCTCTGAAGGATGAAATGCTTTAGGAGGAAGGGCCAGCTGGAGTGGAATATCCAGTTCTTCTTCAACGCATTAAAGGTGGTGCTGATTAAGGATATCAGGATGCGGATTGTAGGTTTTAAAGAGGTGCTGAGATTTTAAAATCTGACTCTAATTTTTATGTTGATTTTTTTTACACACTCTCTGAAACCTTCTCCATGTTTTATAATTTATCGAATCCATTTTAAAAATTAATTTGGTTAAAATAATAATACATTAAATATCTCCAACATGTTCAATTCCATGTGGTCGGTTATTATGCATCTATTATAAAAAGGACGGGGTTGCCATTCAAGTTGTCTAAAACTGAGCTATAGGCATTTTTCCTCAAGATTGACAAGTTTTTTCCACCAGCAGTACCCAGCATGGGACATAATAATCCAGAAATATTAATTCAAACATACAAAAAGTATTTCAAGAAAAAAATATGAAAAATATTGATATCTAACAACCCAAGATATCCGAGAAATCTAATCGTATATTGAGATAAACAGTGTAGAAATGCAAATAATGTTTTTAGAAATGACACTTAAAATTGCATAAAAAAATAATAAGCAAACTAATAAAAAAAAAAAGTTAGGATTAGTAATATAAACCCTTGGTGGAAATCAAAGAGCATACATGATATTATCCACTTATTTTTGAACATAGTCCATAAACGCCTAAAATTCCAACAATCATTAACAATTTTCTATAAACATAGCATGAAGCTCATTACTATAAAGATTTAGAGCCCTGTCAGAAAAGAATAAAAATAACTGTATTAAAATTAAGAGATACTGCGGACTAAGTTCCATAAAAATCCAACTCGTGATAGGGCACATTCTAATATATTATTCATACCCAAGATTCGCATGTAAATAAATTAAAAAAAAAAAAAAAAAAAAAAAAAAAGAAGCAACTGAAGGGAAAAAAACAACAAAAAGCATATAAAGAAAACAAAAAAGGATAAAATAAAACCAAATAATGGCTTAAAGTGAATACTTATTATAATATATAACGATATTAAGATCATAAAACATATGTATTTCATAAATTAGACGATATGCTCTTATGAAATCCATGATATACTTTTTAGTTAACCATTAACTATATGTAAATGTATACATATATTTATTTTTATTATAAATACATAATTTCAAATAAAATAGACACACCATTTATGATGGAAAATAAAAAAAAATTAATAGAATAAAAATTTTAGCAAACTAAAAAAAACTTGCTTATTATAAGTTCAATAGAATAACTTCAGCATAGAAATATCTAAAGAGTAATAGTATCTACAATTTATGAAATACATAATATTTCAGTTCTAGCCATCTTTGTTTCAAAATTTAAAAAAATAAATATTAAAAAAAAAAAAATGAGAGATAGGAGTTGATATATACCTAAATTTATGAGCATTTTCTTTAAGGTACTCTTCATAAGAAGAATAGTCAGTGCATCGTATGAATTCTGTCCACTTTCCGTAAATAAAATGAGATTTCTTTTTACTGAAATAGATTTAAAAAGATAATATTTAAACACAATTTTCAATCATAATAACAGTTTTATTTTTTTAATTCAGAAATTATAGAAAAAGTAATAACTTTTTATCCATTATGAAGCCTTCAACCCTATGCAGATCCTTGGAGAACCAGCCAGCAGGTTTAAATGTAAGAATAGCTTTATGACCTAGAGAAAATATAATTATTCAGTTTTCTTATTAATATGTGTGGTAACACAAAAACTAATAAATATTCATAAATCAATTCAACTGTAATAATTAATAATTAATGCAAATTGGTGGGAACAGGTTATCACAGGGCAGAAACATACCCATGTAATGTAATACAAATCAAACTAAATAGATAAGTAGAATATATAAAAATAAATAAAGCATATACATTATTATGTAGTTTACAGTTTGGACATATGATCAAGTGTGAATGAAACTTTCCTTAGCCCAGAAATAAAATAAGTTGTGTCATAATTATAATTTGGAAATAATAGAATCATCTAATATAATAACAAAGTTTGATTTTAAGCTATAACAATAAATTAATCATGAACAGATCATCAATAAATTATAAATACTCCAGTGAAGAATTTTAAACAAAATATTTCTTTTTCAATGAAAATGATGAAGACAACTAACATAAAAGAATTGGTATAATTCTGAATTACCAGATGCTACATTGACGATCTCCATTGTTCCGTACTGTTCGATCCAAAGCTTGCCAACTATTATATTATGAACACAACAGTTGACATTGGACCAGGTGTATGCTTCGCCCCACCTGGAAAATCATTGAAATGACTTTACATTGACAAAGCTAAAAATGATAAAATCACCTAAATACCAAAGTAGAGTGAGTAGACTTTTGAGCCATCAGTGTATATAAATTTTCAATATTAGACATACTATTATTATTATTATATATAAGGGAGGTCATAGAGTTAAGGAACTACTTCCAAAATTTAAATAGACATAATAATAGTGATAGTATGAGAGAAAAACAAATCTAAAAATCAAAAACACATCAAAACATTGTACTAAGAAAGAGCAAACAAATGAATGTTATGTAAATAAAAAAAATGTAAAGAACATCTTTTCACTAAAGTTAAATTATTATAAGATAAAGATCACAATTGTAAATAATATATGTTCATAATAATCCATCAATCAAATAATACAAACAATCGGCAGGCGTCAAGTGAAAAATGATAATTAATGTGAAAGAGTTAGTCAAATTATTGACAAATTGATTATTTTAAGCACCATTCATTAGAGATTTTGTTGGACGATTTTAGTTTTTAGACGGTATTAAGTTTACCAATAAACAAATCCTAGTATCAAAATTTATTTGTATAATTTCAATTAAAGTAAAAATTAAACTAAAGTGATGAAGTTTGAATAATACATCTAAATACTTTATTATTAATAAATAATTCAAAAATACAAACTTTGGAAGTTCAACAGTAACGGTTCCCTTTGGTTGAATCTCAACACTCTTTCCCCAGAACTTCAGCTTTGGATGAATGGAACCATGAAAGATGAAGTTTTTGGAATCTGCATGAAAAGCAGAAATAGGAGGATGATGGCTCACTTGTTCACAGATAACCCTATGAAATACATTAAAAAAATATTAAATCACTGCTTTAACAAACTAATAATCCATTAATTATTACTTGAATTGTTAAAAATATGTATTAAGTAAGTTATACTTATGAAGTATAAAAACCTTTCTAGTGTGAAAAAGAAAATATTTATTTAAAGAAATTTCACTATTATGTATGTATATATCTTTCGAGTGATACATTCACTTAATTAAATAATAATACATTAAAAAATCTTGAATTTGATTGAAGATCAAAAATTTATTGAAAACAAAATAAAAGTATGTATTTTTCATGAAAAATCAAGATGAATTTATAATATTTATAACAATAACTATAACATAAAAATTAACAAAGTTACCTGTAATTTTCCTTTCTAGCTCATAGGTCTCTCCAAGGAGAGGGTTGAACGGTTTGCCAAGCCTGTCCCAATTAGAGGCTAAAGCACTAACAGCAAACGCACAAATGTACTGTAACAAAAACAAAAACAAAATACTTTACAATATTTGAATATACTTTATTTAATAACAGAATAATATAATTCCATCAGATTGTTATTACTACGATGCTGAGGAGAATATGTAGTCTAAGTTGATTTTAAAATAAAAATTCTTCATAAGAATGTGACTTAAAGATGCCGTTTTTAAGCCACAGCTATCATTCTATGATTTAAACCCTGAGATTTGATGAGATTATTAGACCATTGGATGATTAGGGGAAAAAATAATGTTGTTGATTAATGAGGTTCTCAGACGAATTGAGGAAATTATTTCACAAACAATTTTTCAATTAGGATCAATTATAAAAATTTTTGTTGAATAAAAACCAGCAAGCCCTGTTGTATAGAATAATTTTTATTAGAATATCATGTCTAATTAGGAATGATAGGTTTACTGTGTATTATATAGGAACCTGATGTATCTGGGGTAGCAAAATGTGAAATTAAACATTTGTCTTCCTAATTAGAAAATATGAGCACTCTTTGTTTTTGGTAATAGCAGTTCTTTTGGAAACGTTCTAAATTTATATCTCCTTTCTGTTGGCTTTAAGAGTGGGAAAAAAAGGACGCCAGACCAAATAAATATCGAAAAATGAAAATAAAAAGATTTAGGGTTTTAAAAATAGCGATATCTTCTAAAATATTTATTTACTCCGAGTTTATATGAAAATATTACTGATTCTAAACAACAGCTATAGAGAAAAAAAAAGTTCCAATATAAAAGCAGGGACAGATTTAGATTTTGCAAAGCACAAAATATACGATATTCGGAATATAGAATACTGCACAAATAGAAAGTCCTGGGATTCTACTTCGAAAAAAAATTGAAATTTTTAAGGAAAAATATGGCAGCACTATTTGAGATTAAAACGTATTCAAGTCCTTCTAAAGCTCAAGTATTCAGTTTATTATTTTTATTTTATGTTTATTCCAATAAATATCTTTTTAAAAACAATTCTTATATTCAAATTTTATGTTTATGGTATAGGTTCCGCCCCATGATGTTTATGGCTAAATCGTAAAAACCGCCTGAAGTTGATAGTTTATTATTTAGATGGCGCAAGGCCTCGCAGGCAATCTTCAAAAGGAGATTGAGTGGATAGAGCTGTTCGATATAAACAATTCAATTATTTAAGTGTTCTCTGACATGGTTCCCCCTACCTTAACCTGGAAACGCAAGTGTTTGAAGGGATAAGCTGATCTCAATAGTGCCATTTAGTAGCTATTTACTGAAGAGGTAGGTGAGAACAGGTAGCAACGCTCTAATGGAGTGAGCTATCGGTGAGTTATCAACTAACAGGGAGCGGCGCTAGTGGATAAGCGCTAGTCTACTGCTCTCCGGGTCCTGAGTTCGAATCCCGGCTATGACATAATATTACTTTTCTGTTAATTTGGTCGGGGGGTGACCCTAGGATATGGAGACCCTCCTGGGGCAGACCCAGCCTCTTTAAAGTGGGTACCCAAATCAGGGAAAAATCATGGCGGGTGAGTGTCATTGGACGGCCGTTGGCCTAGAAACAGTATAGATCTCAATATGAACTGAGCCCCAGACCTTTCATGGTTGTAAAGTCACAGTTTTTTTTAAACTGAAGCGGGCGTTGAACCTTATCGATAAAATGGTTACTTAGTAACAGAGAATGTTTAAATAAAATATATACGATACATAATTACGCTCAAAATTATCGCACCAACATTGCGTCGCGGTCTTGTCCTTGGCTTAACAGTTACTCTGTTGATCCGTCCGGAGTCGCCCGGATGTTTGGTTGGGCACTAACTAGCGTAAGTATCATGATCTATAAAGTTGCTTTGAACTGGAAAAAAATACAACGGTCGATGACGCTAAACAAACAAGGCGCAGTAACGAGTAAGTAGGTTGCAGTCTAGAGCTAATGAATTCAAGCAACCATTGAATCTGCCAGGACTTATTTTTTATGTTATAAAAACTTTGGGTATATAAGGTACGTAAGTAGCTGTTTGTTATGAAACAAATTCATACTCGTTAAATCTATAAATAGCTATAAAGATGTAATCAACAAATAACATTAGGTGGGGATGGACAAAGATAACATGTATCACTACAATCTATGAAGGGTGTTTTCCACAATTTTTTGGTAATCTGTTTATAGAGATTGCCCTATACCACGCCATTATAGAAATATATAATCTATGTTTCAATAGAATGCAAGTCTGTCGGAAAGGAAAAAAATAAAATAAAAACAGCGATGAGGCTATGAGAAGTGTAAGTTCAAATCCATGAAATAATTACCTCAAATATAGCCAAATCATTCTTCGTTAACTGAATACGATCACGGTATGATGGGGTTAGAACAACCTAACCAAGATCACACCATCGCGTTTCGAACGAATATGAATTTTTACAGACTAATAATATATATCAAACAATTTTATTCAGTATTATTATTGTACAATTAACTACCTTGTAATAGTCAGTAATATTTATTACTTGTAATATTACAATTAGACGCTATTATAGAGCTAGATTACAACATTCATACAATAATTTAATGACTAATAAACATAACTGTGAGGCTAACACCATAATCTACAAAACCAAAGGTTGTGAGTTCGAATTTCAGTCCCGGGAGGAATTTTCCAAGCATATAATTAAATAGAGATTCACTCACAATCTTCCCCCCGGAAATACGAGACCCGTCAGCCAACTGGTGGCAACTCACAGAAAAAGGCGTAGGGAGTGATGACAGTACGACACTATATATACCGTATCACCGAGAATCGCGGTGTATTACCCACAGATCACACCGCGCGTATAAGGGTCTCCATGGCCTGTCGCTCCAATAGAAAAAAAAAAAAAAAAAAAAAATATATATATATATATATATATATATATATATATATATATATATAGATATACACACCTAAGATATACACATGAAAGCAATTCCTCAATAAAAGCACAAACATACTCTAAAGCTTTAAAAATGGGAATTTGTTGACACTGATGGCTCGAAAAGCATAGAGGGTTTAGGCACTGCTGTAGTGATAGAAAATAAATAGGAAATTCTTTCCTTGACTCAGCTCTCTAGCATCTGTATTCTGAATTACCATTAAGCTCATTGTTTATGAATATAAACCCATAAATGTCATAAGGAGAAAAGTAAAATCCTTCAATTTAAGTCCATCTAAAAAATAAATCAAAAACTTACCATATTATATAGCGAAATTTACATAAGAAAAACTTCAGTTTTAGAAAAGCAACTGATGAGAACAAAAAAGTTAATGAGCGCTGAACCGATGGCTTATCGACATTTAGATTAACCGAGATATAGAAGAGATTTGATAGGTCTAAACGGATTATCTTAGTTTTTCATAAGTAAGTCAAACAAAAGCATTGGAATATGAATCATGCAACGGAATAAGGAAAAAAATAAAATAAACATTAATAAACCAATACAAAACATTAATTTTATATTAATGATAACGTAACGAGCAAAGTTCGAAGACAAGTGTGCACTTACTGAGGAGCGTAATTATGTGCTTTCACATTTACTTCAATCGTAAACACAGACGATCAAAGTTCATAGGTCTTTGGAAGGAGAGCTCAAAAATTTAAACTAAAACAAGAAGAATGGTTTAGCTAACGCCGTTGTTTGTTTTTTTTAATATTAAAAGAAAATCTGGTGCGGGCAACACACGACTTTCACTTACCTCCATTTTTAAATCAATGAAAGAATTTTCAAAAACAGTTAGAGATAAAAATACGTGAAACTATTAAGGAATTAATTAAATTGAATTTGTATAGAAACATGTGTTTTATTAAAAAATCTGTTATATTATTATCTAAAATAATCAGTTAGTTTTATGTTCATTTCATCACTCTCTATTAACTTTTAAAAGCTTGTGTATGAGATAATATTTTTTCTAAAATGTTTAGCTTTCCAACGGTATATCATACCTGTATATTACTGCTCTTATGTTCAGAACGAAAAAGTGCATTGAAAAAATACTTTTTCTATTTTCTTCTTTAGTTGGGTATCGAATTAATTCAATTTATATATTTATCTGTTTTTCATCTGCGTTAACAAGATAATATAGTTATTTTTATTGAATCTACAAAATTAAAAGTACTTTAGGAGAAGACAATTTAAAATATCGGCATTTAAGCCATGTCAAACCATTTTAATCAGAATAAATGCATGGTAAGTGCCTCTTCTGGTAAGCTCATTTTGATGAAAAAAGTTTTGTCACGTCTCGGGCGTATAGTTGTCTTAAATATGAAATTTCAGTTTCATAGGACTTACCGTTTCTGCCCGAGAGTTACCACACACACACACACACATATAGACCTTTTTGCGGGACTTGGTTATTTGGACTCAGGGGACCCTAAAACATGTATTTCCGTTGAAAACTGGAATTCGAAAATTTTCACGATCGCAATACTTCCCCTTACTATATATAGTAAGTGAAAGTAAAAACAAATGAGATCGGTAACCATGTAAATTTTAAGGATTCTCGTTAGTAGCGGTATCAAAGCCAGGAGAAAGGTATCCATATTCATGGTGCATTTCGACCCTAATCCAAAACAAACTTTTTAATCTCTTTATAAGAACTGACGGCTTATGAATTATGCATGAATAGTTGTTTTTTTTTTAGTATTTTAACGTCGGTAGAGAGCAAATAAACTCCCGAGATTAAAATTTGCCTTGATATTAATAAAAAAAGTTCAGTGCAGTTATATTTTTAAAAACAAATTACTCCATCATCTCCTCAGTGATCAATCTTTCGAATAATTGTACACAAAAGTAAGAATAATAATATTCATATTTCACTCTTAAATAGGAACACTACAAACATGTTAACAAAAAGTTTTCTTTTTTTTTCTTTCTATGATATTAGTGTTAGAGACAATTATGGTATCTCTGCATGCACATGTCATACTTGTATGTACTATTGACTTCGTATTTACAACTTTAAAAATAATGTAAGTAGTAGTCATATGTCGTTCAAATAATCGTATTTACTATTTTTATAAATAATATAAGTATAACCTAAAGTTTGTATTTGTAATGTTTTTATTTTCATGCCAGACACAAGACTCACAAGTAAAGTTTTCATACTTTACTATTATTATTAGAGAACAGAACTTCCCAGAATAAAATTTAATTTTCTTCCTTCTTCTTTCTTATCGTGTAATATTTGAAAATGGCTATTTGGAATTTTTTCTAAATGTTTATTTAGGGTATCTAACAAGGAGAGGATCCCAAATGTGTCGCACCGATTTTGATGATTTTTTTTTTTTTTTTGTAAGCTGTAACATCTCGGGCGTCTAGTTGTCTTAGCTATGAAATTTCTGTTTCGTGCGTCTTTTCATTTTCTTGCAAACATTCCACACACACACAGACCTTTTTGCAAGACTTGTTCTTTTGGACTCAAGGGACCCTAAAACGTGTATTTCCGATGAAAACCCAAATTCACAATTTATCACGATATTTCATATATAGGTAAGTGAAAGTAAAAGTTTAACATTCTACAAAAAAAAAAAAAAAATAATAAAAAAAAAATAAAAAAAATAAATAAATAAATCAATAAAAAAAATAAAAAAAAAAAAAAAGACTAACGCCGTACATCCCCCGCATACGAAATGAAAATATGGAAAACCTTCTGCTACACAATATCTCTCTGGGAGTATTACCTTTCCTCTTTGATGTGATTTTCTTTCAAATAGAATTTTCTAAGAAGGGAAAAACCTGCTTCGTCCCTAAGTCCTTCTTTGATTCCGTTATAGCTGTACGACACTGCTACTTTTGTCGAACATATTTCTTTAAAAATAAAAAAGTTTTGCTCAGGATATTTTAGTTTTAAAAAATAAAACATTTAAACAGAATATCTATTAATGAATCAGTATACATGACGGTAAATGATTAATTGTAAAATGGATCTTTTACAGTCGTTTAAAAACCAAAGTGAATGATGGAATAACATAGTTCTTCGAAAACTATTAAGAAGTGTCTAGGATAAATAAAATTTGTTGCTATTCTAGGAGAGAACTCAGGTTGTTGACAGCAGCCGAATTCAGATCAAAGCAATCCAGGTCTGAATTTCAACAACTACCACATGAGAAAGGATCATGGATGCATCCCATGAGAGAAACCTGAGAAGCATCGAACAATGTAGTGTACCTTGCAATAGAAATCGGAAATCCTAAACCAAAAGCGGGAAGAAATAAAAAGGAAAATTACTATAATGTTGTTTTATATCCATCTTTAAGTACAGAAGTGGATCGCATTAGAAATTTTCAATCAGAAGAGGAAAATTACTATAATGTTGTTTTATATCCATCTTCAAGTACAGAAGTGGATCGCATTAGAAATTTTCAATCAGAAGAGGGAAATTACTTTCCTCCCCTAAATTACAACTGAGAAGAAAAAATAATGGCTATTTTTGTACTAAGTAATATTAACAAAAAATATTCACAAGAACGTTTATTAATAATCTCCATGTATATAAAATGATGACCCAATTTTGGTTTCCGCTTCCTCCTTCTAAACCACAAGACGGATTTTGATACAGTTTTCAACATCATTTAGAGCATTCTTTTCCGCAGGTTTATAAATAAAATACATTACAATTTAGCTTTTCTTTGAACGAGAAAAATAAATTTTCTGTAACCAAGTCATCAAAAAATTATTCCTGAAATATAAGTAGTAACATAGGCGTATAATATACCGTTGGAAAGCGCAAGATTTTGAAAAGTTTATTTGCAATAAAAGAAATCGTACAAGTTAATATAAAGCTGTTGTAAGCCCATAAACTTATGAACATAGATTATTGGTTAAGAGGGGAGTTATGATAGTTAAATGTACAGGATCGTGCAAGTTTTTTTCTTCCATTCAGTATACAAGATTTTAGAAACAACAATACGTACCGAATTGTAACTAAGTTATTAACATAAATGGTAAGTTGTTATAAATCTATAAACTAACATTGTTATTAATTATGTTAAATTTGTTACTATTTCATGAAAACGGATGTTTCACAGGAGACTAAACGGGATTGTTATGAAAACTTAATTTAACTTTTAAAATATAATTTAAATAGTTCCCTTGAAATATAAACAAGTAAAAAACCTAACGAATTTTGACGTTAGTTGTTGATTTATTGATTCGTTAAACCTAACACTAACTATGAAAAATCTAAGATACCTTAATATACTTACTTTAGAAATAGAAGAATGTCTTTCTTGAAAAGAAGCTCCAATGTTAACTGATCAGGTTCAATGTTAAATACAGGAAGTAAAATGGCGGAACCTACCCTTCATCTCCCGCGTGATTATAGATCAAGGAAACGCCTTACGAACAGCACTCACGGCTAAAGCTCTGCTGTCTACCGTAGTTTGACCTGAGGTAAGCTTATATTGAATTGAACCGAGGCTGGTGCAACTGGCCCTAAATACTCCATAATGACCTATGTCGATAGTTCATCCATAATTAGTCGTTTAAAGTATTTTTTTTTAGGTGATCATTTTGGGAGATGTGGAATTTCCTCCTTTTTCCTACTTCTCCGAGAATCCGTTATTAGATCATAACGTCATTTAGTTAAACATGAACCATACGCTTGGTCTGGCATAAGAGAAGAATAAATATTTGAATTCAAGTAAATGCTTGCTCAAGTATACTTTATATTCATTTCTCATTTCACCCTCTCTTCCATGCGACATGCCTTTAATTCTTTCTGAATTTTTCAATCTTAATAAATTAATACAAGTAAATCAGGTCACAAAATGATGGATATATAGGTGCTCAACGTTTTTTTAAGTTCAGCCAAAGTTCTCTTATTTGTGTTCGGCGACCTCTTTGGAATAGTACCTCTTCTCCTTCTCTAGTTAAAACTTCTACACTCTTCTTCCACTCTCACTGAAAGCTCTTCAAAACTTAATGAAAGGCTAGTTTTGTTGGTGATGAACGTGACAGTGAAGTGTGAAATAATAAATAGTTGTTGACCTCTTGCTTGGATCTAGACATCACTCTCAAATCCATCCACTAATCTATCTTTCCAGTAACCCGAGAAATCCTCGTATAAATGATTCAACTATCTGGAAACCCACAGCAGCCATTATCCCAAGTAGGTCCAATTATCAAATGTACCTTAATTAAACTGTGGCATCCACAGCAGTAAACCGATCTCAGTTTCGCTAAGAGGTCTAAGTGATTACCAAGTTTAATTAGCTAGCATACTTTACAAAGGATGTCTCACGATCAAAATTAACAGAAACAGGTCACTAATTAATTATTTATGAGGTGGTGATGAAGCTTTAATTAATTACTAAAATACTGAATTTTTATGAAATTTCTTACTTTAACTAGTTAAGTCTTTTAAATGTTAATTATAAGTAAGGCCTCCAAGAAAGATTTGTTTTAAACTTGTATAAAATAAAAGATATCATTTTAATCGTGTTCATTAATGTTGAAGTTAAAAATATCTTACCAGACTACTCACGTAGTGAACCCATTCTATCTGTAAAATAAACAATTTTGTAAAGTTGGAATTTACAGTTTATGCTTTAATATCCAGATAATCCTTCATGTGTAAACAATTTCTTTATAAAGTTAACACTATTCAAATAAAATATTAGAAACATCAAAAGTTTTTCTATCTCCCTTAAATAAACAAGTCAGTAATAACTAGGTTTTCAGAATCTAGATGCTATTTAAAAATATACTTCGAAATAAGCGTCATGAGCGAAACTGATCTTGATATTTTTTTTTTTTTTATCATTTGAATATTACAAGTTTTACAGAAATAGAATTTCAAAAGGGCGAATAGGAGTAAAGAAATGAAGATATGAAAAGGCAAAGAGGGAGATAAAAGATCTTTTTGAGCTGGAATTATTTATTGTCTTGGATATAGCCTACCTCTACAACGAGAACAAAAAACAGCAAACAGACAATAAAAGAACAACAAAGGGGATTATTGACAACCGAGGGGGCCTCGAAAACTCTTGTTTGGATAAAAGCCAAATATCCTAGTAGAGTTTGCTCCCGCAGTAGATTCCATTTCGAAGTTTCAAAAGTTCTCGCTTCATCTGTATTCCCCTCTATCTGTCTGAAAGAGAATTAAGTTAAGATGTAAACAATGCGAATTAAATACACTTTGTTAGGAAAACTGCATTTGATTTTTAAGCTCAGCTAATAGATTTTAATTTTAAACTTCGACTAAATGTTCAATATCTATATCATATCGACCAGTACTAATTACGAGCACTGAAGGTTCTCCGGAAAGAATATGTAATTCTATATCATGACCAACGATTTGTTATACTAGGAAGACTGCGGGCATTCCAAGTCAACTGAGTTTAATAATACAACTTAATACTAATGCATAAGACATGATTATACACATAGAACCTGAGAGTATGATCAACAGATTTAAGGCTGAAGTAAATGAACTTCAAATTTCCGTAATGGTTAAATAGTTACAGTGTTCCACACCCCAAAAGTTCCATCGAGTACCAAAGTGAAAGAAAGGGATTTAGAAAAATGTTGGTTCTTGACAATGTTCTATCAAAATACATTCAACTTTTTTGCAGAGGGAAAACGGGAAAAAATTGGAATAGTAATAAAATTTTATCAATTTTTATAGGTAGGAAATTATAGGAAAAGAAATCAATACTCATTGATTAATCGCATTTGTCTAATTAAGGCCTGATTATTATCATACATTGTGGAATGACCATATTAACTACTCATTAAAATAAAACGCTTCAAATTATTACACGATGGTTTCTTATTTCCGAATTATTATATTATGGTATTACTTTTCATATAGCTGTGTAGGCAATTAACAAATATGAAAAGCGATAAATTAACCAAAGGAAAATGGCCGCTCACCACTGCAAATTCCAAAACGCTTTATCTCTGCTATTTTTTTAACCGATTTCTATATTTTCTTTTGTTTTTCATTATTTATTTATTTTTGTAGGGAATTCAATATACTGGGTATTTATAAATTCTTGCGGCGGACTGACTTTTTTTTACGAATTTTGAATACTTGTTAAATTTTGAGGGGAGTGAGGGTAATTTATTTTTTTCCATTACAAAGTTCATTACGGCAAATAATAAACTAAAAGCATTTATACTAGTCTTCCTTACTATTCCTTTTCTTTTCCTTTGATTTGAAATAATTTAAATTGAAATTCCTGATTCCAGAACACTTTTAATTTTTTCTTTATGTTCAGTAATAACAGATTAATTACAACTATGGCCACATAAGACTTTGTTTTATTGTTTATCGCTGTGTCTTGGTCTCGTGAATCTTTTATTTATTTTTTATCAATCCTCAATAAAACCCGAGCTTTGGCAGAATATTATTTCTTATAATTTGTCAGTATTGTTTGTTCCTCTCAGTGTTCTGATGCTAAAACTTTACATATATTTTTCTTCAAATGTAACTGAGGTATAGACGTATATATGGGTAAAATTACAATTACTTTTTTATTTATTATTAATAACAGTGTATTGATGAGAAAACACAATAAAAAGTGTTTTATCTATCTTCAAACACACCTGAATTATTGAATTAAAACATTTTTAATTGGCCGCCATTTTAAAACTAATCGGCTGATATCAACGTCGAAGAGTTAGGATCATCATCGGATGCCCTGGTATTTTTGTGAAAAAACGAAATAATCGGTCTAGCGTATCTTGAATCTTGACAACCCAAATTTTTAGAGGGAGGTATTAATTTATTTTCTTCTCTTAAAAAGGTTCATAACTGAAAAAAATAAACTAATACTTCAAAACAAAGTTAAATTAATTAAACTTAAAATTTATTGCAATAGTCAATATTTTCTTCAACAATAATGGTCTAAATTGAAAGATTTTTTAAATTATACATAAAACTTTAATCAGAGTCCAAAGTTTTTTTCGTTTTGTTTTTTTTAAATAAAAGTTATATTTTCCAACCTTATATACACACATATATATATATATATATATATATATATATATATATATATATATATATATATATATATATATATATATAAACCAATCTTCCGCTACTGTTATAGAAAATACTACTAACCTAAGGATATTGTTCAACCTTGAGAATTAATCTTGAAACGACCTTCCGATTCTTACAACACGCTTACAAAGAATAAATTGTACAAGTTACGATGTCCCAGTTTCCACGACGGCAATCGAGATTTAATGCAACCCAGATTTTTTTATTTATTTATTTATTTTTTTATATTAGAGGTATTTAGTTCAGCAGCACATATAAACATTAAAAAGCTTTTAATTTATTGAATATATATATATATATATATATATATATATATATATATATATATATATATATATATATATATGTTAGAGGACTAATATATAAGCCCTACCCCACCCAATATAAAATTGTAGAAGTAAGTACATATGATATTCTAGAAAACTTACAGATTCTAAGTATAATATTTATTTATTTTTTTTTTAGAAATAATATTGCTTTATTGAGAAGTAATACAATCTGCCACTATCCTGGGCAATCAGTATTAGAGATAAAAGAAGTCATTCATTCCATATGTACAAAGTGAAAGAAACAAAAAATAAAATACCTCAATAACAAATGAAAAAATAAAATAATAATAAATAAAAATTAAAGGAAATAAATGAAATAAAAGAAAATAATTATAATCTTGGCCACATTCATACCTATATACAATATATAATATTTATAACTTAATTTATTTTAATATTTTTTTTGGCTTCGCCCAGCAACCAACTTCTCTATCATCCATTAATTTTATTTTGAATTAGGATCAACTGTTTGGCAGATTGGAAGAGCAAGAGGACTCTTTAAACGTTAGAACCATCTTTTTAATATCTAATTTTACTTTTTTTTTTTTTTTATCGAAAGCTAACCTTCTTAATTAAAACTATATAAAAATCATTCAGAAGAATTTAGTCTGTTTACTATTTATTTACAATGCGATAAAAAATAAATAAAAAAATAAAGTAAATAATAATAATAATTAAAAAAAGAAGGTGATTTTAAAAATATTAATTTTATTCTTATCAGAACGTGCCACGACTACATTTTACAGTATAGTAATTATACTTGCGAAAAATCAAAAGTATCTATACAAAAATATTAAAAGTTAGAGATATTTCAATTTTTTTTAGATTGAGATTTTTATTTTTCAATATCTTACAAGTGGCCACATGCGTCAAACTTTATACATGTTGTGGTAATTGCACCAATTACATAATGAGATATTACGAATGATTTATATAAAAAAAAAAGTGAATATTTAAATATAGAATATATTAGACCGAAATCTACTTACCACCCATCACACCATATTCAGAACCCCTATAAGAGGCTTCAAGTCTACTTTAGAGGGTTCAACGGATTTTCCTTTTTATGGAATTGATCCTTCGCGTTTGAACGGACTATGATTTAAAAAGTATATTATATATATATAAGTAACCTTAAAGCACATACATTCATTATTATTTATACTTTAATTTAAGTAGTTTATCAAATTAAAGATTTCTTATATTATTATTAGTATCAACTTCGTTAAAAATGAGTATAACTTCGGTAATATTTCCAAAATAACGTAACGAAGAGGAAGAAGTGGATAAGTAATGATGAAGTAATTAAGGATAAAAATATTGTTTGCTCTTCATTTTTGTGATCAGTTTTATATTACCTAAATATATTAAAATTTAGGATAGATAATTTTAGTAGTTTGCTACGAGCGAAAAAATGAATGAAAAATTACTAAAAGGACAATGCCCTCATTCGATCGACGCCCAGTTATATTACTAAAGCTGCGGATCAGCTGGCGTCCTCTTTTTACAATGGAGTTAGCATGATTTTGCTTAGCATTGTTTTTTGTTATATAATGAAGACGAATTGTAAGTAAAAGTAATGGGAATTTATATAGTATGTAAACTGATGATTTCTTAACATTGCATAAGTAATTTCACTTTTATATATAGAATAGAATAGAATAGAATATATATATATATATATATATATATATATATATATGTATGTATTATGAATAAACGGATCCATAAACATTACTTATGATCCAAATAAGGGGGAGAGTCTA
The DNA here is from genome assembly GCA_023052935.1 of Piezodorus guildinii. Classification (NCBI taxonomy): domain Eukaryota; kingdom Metazoa; phylum Arthropoda; class Insecta; order Hemiptera; family Pentatomidae; genus Piezodorus; species Piezodorus guildinii. The sequence continues at coordinate 113,218,115 of CM041294.1, forward strand.
AAAAAAAAACGAAGAAATACTCGTAAATTACCTTCGGATTTCTTAAGACGATATTAATAAAATAAACATTAAGACCATGAAACATTTAAAACATTTATAGGGAAAACCAAATATGAAAATATTTCAATAAAAATAATCAGTAAGGAATGTTCAAGATGGACACGATTGAGAAGAAATCATTCGCGATAAAGATTATCTCAATTAGACTTTTCGTCATCAACTACCTCAACCAGATCTAATCAAATTTAGAAAAATAAATTATTACACCATAATCCTTAAGTATTATCAGACTTCGAGAGCTTCTTATTTCATTATGTTTTGTATAGTAACGTTTAAAAAGCCTTGTTAAAAATTATTTACATGTATTAATTACGTGTAAATTATATAAATTAATTACATTGTCAAAAATTACTATCATTCCAGCTACTGTACTATACTCTACGCTCATCTCATCATAAGATATAAAGTTAGTAACTCGGAAGTGTATTTCATCCTCATTTTTTTTCTATTTATTCATAAATTTTTGATTAAGTATAATGTTGCAGTTAAGTGATTTAAAAAAAAAAAAAAAATTAAATGTAATTTGGTGTAATAAATCTTGAGCTTAATTGTGCTTTTTTAATTTATCTTTCACATCTGATAAAATTATATTTTTGTTACATTCTCTCTCCTGCTACATTTTAATATTATTGATTAGTGATAACTCATACATCACTAATTATGGGGAAGGCATGGAAGACTGTAGCAATATATATATATATATATACGTGGGAGAATCAAATATAAACGAGACTTTTTGTCCTGGAAGCCCAGTGAAGGTGCGGGAACGTTCCTACATTTAGAGGTGTTGGGTAGGGATGCCAGGAGTGAGGGAAGCAGGCGGGCGCATGCCCTCGAACTCACCAGTTACCGTCGTGATGATGTCTGAGCAGGATGTATTTCTCTCGATTGAGCAACGTATTATCATCAAATTTAATGCTGCTGAAGGTGTAAAACCGGCTGAAATCTTGAGAAGGTGGACTGTACAGTTTGGGGAAGAGACACTTTCTCGAGCCAGAGTGTTTGGATGGTATAAACAGTTTGTGGAGGGTCCTGATAGTGTTAAGAATGAAAGCCATGACCGCAGACCCCGCTCCAGCATCACAGCAGACATCAGCCGTGCTCGACAGCTTATTGAAGGTGACAGATGTCTAACCACCAGTGCCATTGCAAGTGAGGTTGGGATGAGCTATGGAAGCACTTTTTCCATACTCGCAGAGGAGCTAGGGTTTCGTAAGAAGTGTGCCAGGTGGATTCCTCAACTTCTCACAGCTGAGCAGAAGCTGAACCGTTTACAGGTCTGTGAAGGCCTTCTTGCAAGATTTCAAGCTGAGGGAGCCTCATTTTTCACTCACATTATCACCTGTGATGAAACTTGGGTGCACCATTACACCCCTGAATCAAAACAAGCGAGTATGGAGTGGAGACTGAAAGGGGAACCTGGACCAGTGAAAGCCAAGTCATGGCTGTCAGCTGGGAAGGTTTTGGCTTCCGTGTTTTTTGACCAGCGTGGATTGCTGCATCTTGATTTTTTGTATGAACGTAGGAATATCAATGCCGCATACTACTGCGACATTTTGAATGAAGTTAGACTTGCATATCGCCGCAAAAGAAGAGATCTGCCGATGAGAGTAGTGATTTTTCTTTAGGAGAATTCTCGCCCGTCTGCAGCCCTGACGAGAGAAAAATTGGAGCAACTGGGCTGGGAGACATTGGAACACCCTCACTATAGTCCAGACTCATCACCATGTGACTTTCACCAGTTTGGCCCACTCAAGGAAGCTTTGGGAGGTCAGAGTTTGTCAGTAGAGTTTCTACATAGTCTCCAAATCAGGAGACTATGTAGAAAAATGAGGTGTACTTTTCTTTGTGTTCAAAGTAAAAATAAAAATAAATTAAAAAATAAGTCTCGTTTATATTTGATTCACCCACGTGTATATATATAAACACACACACACACACATAAAGCAAATATGTATGAGACTATAATAATTATTATTATAAAATTTTAAAACTGAAGTGTAGAAAAGTTCTATATCATATCAACCTCTTCTGTAGAAGATCTCAGACAAAATCCAAATGCAATTGAATTAATCACATTGTGTTTTGATAGAAAAATATGTTTTATTATATTATTATCTAGGACAACGAGTATATCTTAACAGTATATTATACATCTGCATTACAGTTTTAAAGTTCAAAAGCACAAAAATTGCATAAACAAATTTTTTTGCTCTTCTCTCCTTTAGTTAGTTATCGAATTCGGTCAACCGGAAAATGTACCCGTTTTTTATCAATGCCAACAAGATATGGTCAATATTTTTTAATTTACAACTTACAACACACACTTGGTTGGGGCTTGGTCATTTGGACTCTGGGGATCCTAAATCCAGTATTTCCATTGAAAACGGCAATTCGAAAATTTTCACGAACGCAATACTTTCCCTTACTGTATATTTGAAGTGAAGGTAAAATAAAAACATGGGATATTTCATCGATTAAACAACGTTTCAAAAAAAAAAAAATTAATTCCGAATTAATCAACTATCTATATAACTTATTTAAAATAAATTATCTTCTTATATTTATCAAAAACTATGTTGCATTGAATTTAAACAAAAAAATTAACAAATCCTAACTGTTCTATGATTAACCATACATTTTTGTAGAATAACAAACCATTACTAGAAGATAATGAGGAAAGCTTGACCTCGCTCTTGGTCGCCTTATCGGCTGAAACCACAAGGTCGGCTGCCACTCGTATAACGTTTAAGTACCACTTCACAAATTTCGAAGGATTAACCAAATCTTTTCAATAACCATAAAATATTCATGCTGTAAACTAAAATTATTTAAAATATTTTTATCAAAGTTGTTTGTTTCTTTATTTATTTAATTTTAATTAATGATACTGTGGCTAATCGGACGATGCTACTGTGAGAGTCCTAAATTCGTCAATTCAGGTTTGATTAGGATAGGGATCTTTAACAAGCACCTGACATCACACAGGCTCGGGACCACTTTTTAACGTCCCCTCCGAAGGACGGCATAACTAAGGATTTTTGACTCCTATTGAAAAATCCTGGGGCCATAAAAGTTGTTTTTTAGGATAACAAAAGAATATTTAAACAGTTTCACAGCGGTGAACTGAGGGAAGTACTCACATAGCCCGTGAGCCAGCAACGAAAAATGCAACCCATTTAACTAAGACTTTTAGTATTCTTTATGCAAAGTATCCATCATAGTAAAGCAAAAAATACACGTCTGCCAATTTGAAACAGGTGAATTACAAAATGGCGGCCATTAAAAAAGGAAACATCACTCTTTATTAACATAATTATGTTTATTATCATGGAAATGACTCATCCTCTAAATATAATCGTTATAAAGTAAATCATCAAGAATTGTATTTGAGTGGTAAAAGACTCCGAGTTTATGCTCGGATATGGCTCAGTAATGCCTTGATGATGGCTCACAAGCTTGAGCCGAAACGTTGGCAAAATTAAAAAACTTTTCAAAAAAATGACTGATTCCTGACTATTTCACCTATAATGATTTGTATGTCTAATATTCAACGATATATAGATATTACAAAAAAAAAAAAAAAAAAAAAAAAAAAAAAAAAAAAAAAAAAAAAAAAAAAAAAAAAAAAAAATGGGCGAAAAACGTGATATCACTCTTTTCTAACATAATAATTATTATTATAGTCCTGACTCATTTTACCACGATTTTCCTTTTGACCTCATAATACGATAATACGAATAAAACTACGCTAGTCTGCCACACAAAAGTGGGTGTGAAGCAGTGGCAGACGTGTTTCAAAATTGGGTTTTTAGGGACGACACATGTAACCATTTCATTGACATTATGTTTGTGTATTACCTACGGATTTCTATTACTACTGAAATTAAAGCTAATTTTATGCCTCGTAAAGTAGTTAATTACTATTATATTGTTAGGAATAGCTGTTTCCACGGTATTAAGCAAATAATTGACAATAAGAAGTTCGTTGGTTTCTGTTTTTTTGTAAGAATCATATATCTGTAACTATTATTCATGCAGACGTGTTTCACAACTCAAATTTTTTGTTTCCATAATAGTAACTATAATTATGTTAGAAATGATTGATAGCACGTTTTTCCCCAATTTTTTATTTTATTTTATTATTTTTTTTTTTTTTGCAATACCGATATATCGTTGAATATTAGACATACAAATAAATGTCTTTTACCACTTAAATAAAAATTAATTAAATACTAGATGATTTACTTTATAACGATTATCCTTATTGGATGAGCCGTTTCCAGGATAGTAATCATAATTATTTTAGAAAGGATAATATTTTGTGAAATTCCTTTTTTGAATGGCCGACATTTTATAATCCACCTATTTTGAGTTGGCAGACGTGTATTTTTTACTTTACCATGATAGATACTTTGCATAAAACATGCTAACAATTTTGGTAAAATGCGTTGCATTTTTCGTAGCTGGCTCACCGTCTATCACGTCGAACACTAGCCGTAGACAAGGGAATTGCTCAGTCTTGTAGATCCGTGTTTTTATTTCGTGCAGTGGATGGAGATGGTTAGGCAGAGATTGATGGGAATCCGAGTCGTCAATTATGTAGCTAATATCGACGGTAGCACGAGGAAACTCTTGCGTTTACTCTACACGATTTCACAGTTACACGCCAAGAGATGGCCCATATAATATTCTAGAGGCCCGCCCTAGCTACGCACGGATGCAATTTGAATAGATAGATGATTACTTTGTTTGCTAAAGAAATGTTCTTTCACAAATATACGCAACACTTTCCCTTACTATATATTTCATATATAGGTAAGTGAACTTAAAAAAGGAGAATATGCAAAATGAATTCAAGCTATTAAAATTTCTATTTTATCTATTATCCCGAAAAAAATAACATAATTATTTAAACATATTTTCATTTTTAATATGTTCATGATAACGCATTAATCAAATATGTTGACCGTTACTATAATTTTTGTAATGAAAAATTCATTTAAACAAAAGAAGTTTTTTATACTTATTACCTAATATATATAAATGTTATATTTATACGTGTATTATACAAAAACTAAAATAACGTCATTAAATACAAGGATATATGCTTTAAAAAAACGGTCGTATGGTTTCGGAGATAATCCGTGGACGGCGAACAAACCGATTATTTTTTTTTTCCTTTTTTTTTTTATTACTGAAAAGAATAAACTAAAATAAATAAAACATGTGCAATAGTAAAGTATACACTAAAAAAAAAAAAAATATATATATATATATATATATATATATATATATATATATATATATATATATATATATATAGAGAGAGAGAGAGAGAGTGATATACATATACACACACACAGTTATTTTATATAGGATAAGTTCAATTCGGAGCGTAGTCATCATAATACTTAATTAAATTTAAACTTAATTTATTTGTGCCAACGTATTGGCATACATCAGGCAATCTTCAGGGCGATTCAATGAGAGATGATGGCCGAAACTTTGGCACAAATGAATTAAGTTTCTACTTTATTAAGTGTTTTAATGACTGTACCCATTAATATTTAAACACAGAAAACCATTATCACATCATCATATAATTATTTTATTTTAATTGTATAACATTATGTTGGCTTTCATGGCGAGTTTCTTAAATATCTACTAAAATTATATTTACTACTATTACTAAATACTACTTTGAAGAAGTAAATAAACGTTTTTGACCGATTACCTTATATTACTATTTTCAATGAATTTGGCCCAGGATTTTAAGTTGAATCCAATGTTTATAGGACTATTTATATCCGTATAGAAGAAATTATAATCATGTAATAATTGAAAAATTAATAAGATCACTCCCTCTCTCTCTCTCTCTCTCTCTCTCTATATATATATATATATATATATATATATATATATATATATATATATATATATATATATATAATTTTTTTCCCCTTCAATTTGATAAAACTAGGTACTAAACGCAAAAACTACCCATACAAAGAAACAATCTTAAAACTTCTAAAGCCATAATTCAAACAGTATTTTTATAATGCTATCCAATAAATTATAAAATAGCCTTAAATTGTTTGAAAATATACACTCGTATTTCATGCAAAACTACGGAAAATAATCTTTCAAAATAAATTTAGCATTTAGTTTATCGTGTTATCAAAACATAATTCAAACATGATTCGGTGCCCAGAGGGAAGATATGATAAAATTTAAATGAAATGAAGGACGAGGAGGCGAGATAGTACGGCGATAACCGGTTTCCAACTAGCGGTGGTCATAAAACCGTAACCGGGTCAATACTTCCAGGCCCTTCCCGGCCTAAATATACGCACCCTCAGATGGGGAGGTTGTATTTTTAAAAATCACTAATAAAGGGCATATATATATATATATGCCCTTTATAATCGAAATTTTATCCAAAAAATATGTCTAATCTCATACTAAAATCAGTATAATGGAGTATGTATAGATTCGTTACATGGCGAATTCCATAAAGTTAATCGGGTGATTTTTTATCAAGCTGGCATTGGTGTACAAGCAATTAATAAAAACATATATTAATGATAAATAAATGGTTTTCAAAACTTTATTTTACGTAATTGTTTGGAGTCAACGTTTTGGAGGTTTTCTCCTTCAGAACTCACAATACATTAACAAAATTTTGTATAATAGCACATGTTTCAAATTTTGTCAATATTAAACTTTAAAAAAAAAATTTTTTTTTAATCCAACACAAGAAATCCACCCATCGCAGCCAACATATTCTTTAGTCCTTAATGGATTATGGCTATCCTATAACTGTGCAAATGTACACATTAATATATTATTAAAATCTAGGTCAGTAATGAAAGGTTTATAATTTTAATTTAATAATAGTAATAAATACCATCCTTTACAAGAAAAACACATGGGATCACTTGTAGCTGGGTGGCTAGCGTAACAGCCTCCCATGCTAAAGGTCACGGGTTCAAACCCGCAGGTGGTTCTAGGATTTTTTATGGGAGTAAAAAATCCTTAGTTACGCCGTCCTTCGGAGGGGACGTTAAAAGGTGGTCCCGAGCCTGTGAGATGTCAGGTACTCGTTAAAGATCCCTATCCTAATAAAACCTGGATAGGCAAAATTTAGGACTCCCACTGTAGCATCGTCCGATTAGCCATAGTAGCATAAAGTGACGTTAAATAAATAAACAAACAAACAAGAAAAACACTAAACTCATTCCATCGTCGTAAGTATTTCCTTGTATCATTCCTTTAACAAGTTATCAAATCCCGCCGCACATCAAAATTTTAGACCTTCTACAATTCAAATCCTCTGTCCGTTCCCATTATACACCATCTAGGCCTTCAGGTGAATACACAACAGCCTATCAATCTACACATTTCGACAGATCGTTTCTTATCCGATCCTAAATCCTATGGAATTCTATTCCTCTCTCTATCCAACTCTCCTCTTGTCTTCGAATCCCCTTCTTATTTATACATTTCATGTCCACTCAGTCATAACAAAATTATAAATATGGATCTTTTTTATTTTATATTTTACGTATTTGCGTATGTCTGCTTTCTTATAGTTTTAGTTAACTTGTTTATAATTATTTAATTACCCTAAGAATCTAAGGCCCATTTTATATATTATGTTAATGCTATTCTAAAGGGATTTGTCCCAGGATAATAACGAATTTATTAATTTATATTTATTAAACGTGAGTGGGTTGTATGTGTTATGTTCAATTTAATAAAAACATACATTGAAATGTGGTTTCGTGATGACTAATATGTTTGATAATTTTATTACACGGTATTTATAAAATTTTTCTCTGTAGAATATAAGGATATAATGGCATAAGGGATTCAACTCAACGTAGAAAACTCATATGAACAAAGGAATTTTTCATTGAGACCTACAAAACACAAATGCTAAAACACAAAGCACAGAGTGACAATGAGGTGTATGGTTGCTAATATGCCTATAGGTCCTTGTAGTCAGAGAGACAAAAGTTATTTGAACTCTCATATCATAGGAATACCTTTTGCAATACTTGATCTATTACACAGATAATATTTTTTGTGGGGAATAAATTATAATCAGTGATGAAATTGAGTTTAATTAGACGTATAATTTTTACTTTCACTTACCTATATATGAAATATATAGTAAGGGAAAGTATTGCGATCGTGAAAAGTTTCGAATTCCAGTTTTCAACGGAAATACACGTTTTAGGGTCCTCTGAGTCCAAATAACCAAGTCCCCAAAAAAGGTCTGTGTGTGTGCCCGTGAGTGGTAACTCGAAAACGAAAACTCCTAAATAACTGAAATTTCATATTTAGGGCAAATATACGCCCGAGATATTACAGCAACTTTCTCATCGAAATTAGCTAACCTAAAGAGCCACTTTGTACCATACATTTTTACCATTTTCTCAAAAGCGGCTAAAACGATTTTGATTAAACTCGCTATATCGATGTAAAATTTAATGGGCTTTAATATCATGTAGGTTTCATTCTGATTGAAATAGTTTGACAGTGCTTAAATGCCGATATTTTAACCATATCACCTCATTACCATTGATAAAAAACAAGTAAATATATAAGTTAAACGAATTTGATGACCAACGAAAGGATAAATAAGTAAAACTATTTCTTAATGTAATTTATGGTTTTTGATGATCAGAACAGTTATATAGACGTATAATATACCGTTGGAAAGAGAAAGATTTTAGAAAAAATATTTATATGATAAAAAAGGTTGTAAAAAGTAATATAAAGTGACGAATGGAGAATAAAATTATTACTGATTAACAATTTAATGAAGTTATATGATTTAATCTAAATCATATGTTTCCAACGAAAATGAAATTACGTTCTATAAAATTAACTTCTAATATTTTAAAATTGAAGTATATCTAAATAGGTTTTAAATTAATTTTAACAGTCGTGGTAATTGAAGGTCGTTTTTTTTAAAGATTTTTTTATTTCAAAATGACAATGATACATTGAGAAATAGACGATCTACTTTTAATGTTATTTAATACTTTGGAGCTAACCTAAATGAAAGTCTGATGCAGTGTCAAGGTAATCCAGCTGCAAGAGTCTGAACTAGAACTGACATTAAATAATTACTCAAGAAAGTAGCAGGGGAAGCTAAGCAATTAAATATTAATCAATAGTGGTAGATATAATAGTTAGAAAAATCTGGTTCGCACAACACACGAGTTTCACTTACCTCCGTTGTTAAAATCAATTTAATAATTTTTAAATACATTTAGAGATTAAAAAAAATTGTTAAAGAATTAAATCAATTAAATTTCATTAGAAATGTGTGTTTTATTAAGAAATTTATTATATTTTATCAACAACATTCAGTTGATTTATCGGTTTTTCATCACTCTCCATGACTTTTGAGTCCTCCTATCTAACGGTATATTAATGATCTATACTACTATTCTTGGGTTTAAAAACCCAAAAATTGCATACACTACTTTTGACACAAAAATATAGCAAATATTTTTGAACTTTCCTTCTTTAGTTGTTTATAAAATTCGCTCAACTTGCATAATTGGCTGTTATTTATCAATTCTAACAAGATTATGAGGCTTTTTTTTTTTTTTTTTTTTTTTTTAAATATACTAAATAAAAGGTACTTTAAAGGAATAAAATTTACAATATCGGCATTTAAGCCCTGTCAGACTGTTTCAATCGGAATTAAACCTACATCATATTAAGCGAATATTACATCGATATAGGGAGTTTAAACAAAATCGTTAGAGCCGTTTTTGAGAAAATCGTAAAAATGTGCAAAATGCATGGGATAAAGTAGAACTTCTTACCAGCTGATTGTAGTGAGAAATACAAAAATAATTAAAATTTCCAGATAATTATTTTAAACGTACACGTAAATCTGTCTTGGATTTACGAGAATCTAGTTCAGAAGAAAATTGTTCATTTTTAAAATACAGAATAAAAACGTTGTCGCAAGATTTTTTTTTTTAATTCACATATTTGCGTGTCACTTATGGTAATACTTCTAAATTGCTTTTTAGGTACTCAACTAAGTTGCAGTAACATCTCGTACGTACATTCGTCTTAAATATGAAATTTCAGTTTCATACAACTATTAGTTTTTGCGCTAGACTAGACTAGACCACATACCAACACACACACAGAGACCTTTTTGCGGGAATAGGTCATTTGGACTCACGAGACCCTAAAACGTGTATTTCCATTGAAAACTGGAATTCGCAAATTTTCACGATCGCAATACTTTTCCTTACTATATATTTCATATATAAGTAAGTAAAGGTAAATATGAATAGCTGACTAGAAAAACAAGATTAGTCAATCAATTTGTTTTTTCTTTCATAACATTACGAGGAGAGGGCCAATCTCATTAGACAATTATTCTTCAAAACCTAACTTGTAATAACCCAATTAGTCTCTAAATACTGTTATTAGAACAATTGAATTGGAAAAATCATTTACCTACATTCTATATAATTTTATACTGAAATAATGGACATGTCACGTTTTCCAAGGCAGCCATTCGAATAACTAACAACAGTGATCGAAATAATGTAATAGCCCTTTGGATTGATATGAAACAGTGAAACAATAGTAAGAAATACAAAAATATAACTCAGGCAAGAGTGTATGACCAAAAATAAATAAAGTAAGTTCATATCTAAGCCTCGAAGTGCTAATCCTGCAGTGAAAATAAACAAGCTCTATCTAACAAGTCCAGAAGTTAAGCAACTGCGAAGTTCCCGAGGATCGATGTTATTGCAGGCGTCAACGCCCTCGTAGGGAACAACTTTCAAGAACTTTAGACTGCTTCCAACAAACAAACCTTGAACGAGCCAACAGTTGAATACAACCCTCCTGCAATCTACTAGATGAACAATTTTCTTCTTTTTTTTTTTCTTCTTCTTTGATCCAAGCATTTAAACTAATTATAGACATAATCAACTAATCACAGTGAATAATAAACTAATTCATCTATGGTCAAGTGGCTAGCATTAAAGCTTTCTGTGCCCAAGGTTCAAACTCGACAGATGGCCATAGGATGTTTTAAAAAGTGCGAAAAATCCTCGGTAATTCCATCCTTCATGTGGGTCGTAAAATGATCATTCCGAGCCTCTGCGATGTCAGTTACTATTGGGTTGATGCAAAATTAATGCAGGTTTCCTCTATTGCAATATCTTAATTCCAATTGTGTAAACAAAGCTAATCCTAACATTGATCATTATTATACCAAAACAAACCTTATCTAATACCCTCTCTTTCACCATGAATTTGTTTAGTAAAATCGTTTTGTTCAGTGTGTTCAAAGGTCTTGAATCGAAAATGTCAAAGTGCGATTTTCGTCAAATTTATTTTTACGAATTTAAATTAGGGCGCAGCGCAAACGGCTCGTAATATTAATGAAGTGTGGGGTCAGGGGGCTATTAATGAGTGCACGGTGCAGCGTTGGTTCCAGAAGTTTCAAGACAAGGAAGGTCGGGGCCGTCATCTTGCTCTGGACAACGACCAGCTGAGGTCAAAAGTGGAAGAAGACCCAACCAAAACCACACGAGAAATGGCGGCGGAACTTGGAACTCAAAAATTGCAACGTCTTTGCCCAGCATTGATGAATCGGAAGGGGCCGATTCTGCTCCACGATAACGCCAGACCACACGTTGCACAACCAACGCTTCGACGACTGCACGAGTTGGGCTACGAAGTTCTCCAACATCCGCCTTATTCACCAGACCTCTCTCCTACAGACTTCCACTTTTTCAGGCATCTGGACAACTTTTTGAGGGAGAAAAATTTTCAAAACCAGGACGACATTGAAAATTCTTTTCGTGATTTCATTGAGTCCAGAGATTCGGATTTTTTTTCTGGTGGAATAAGAAAGCTTGTTGAACGTTGGCAAAAGTGCATTGATTCAGATGGAAATTATTTTGATTAAATATATATGGTTAAAGTAAAGATATGGCGTATTTACAATACCTACTAAAAACCTGCATTAATTTTGCATCAACCCAATAGTTAAAGATTCCTATTAAACCAGTATAGGCCAAATTTAGGACTCCCAATACAGCATCCTGTGTTTGGCCAAAAAAAGCATAAAAGTGACATCAAATGAATAAATAAAATAAATAAATAAAAGAATATTCAACATTCACAGCTTTGAATGACGATCATTAAATAAGTAAGAAATGCAATGAAATTATATAAGCAATTAACTTGTTTATTAAAGACTGGACATAAATATTTTTGAAACATACAAGAAGAGAGATGAATACCGCATAAGCATGAAACAACAAAACCCAAAAATAATTAAAATTTCCAGATAATTATTTTAAACGTACACGTAAATCTGTCTTGGATTTACGAGAATCTAGTTCAGAAGAAAATTGTTCAAAATAATAATAATAATAATAATAGGCTTAGCGAACCCGAAGGTTCGATGCCGATACCACCAAATTCCGCCTAGACAGACTCGTCGAATGTTTACCATTCAAGCCCAAGCCCCCGAGATCAGCCTTAACGCAATCCTCCCATCTCCGCTTCGGCCTACCTTTCGGACGCCTACCAGTCGGATCAGCAAATACCAACTTTCTCGGAATCCGCTCGTCATCGAGCCCAACAACTTTACTCGCCCATTTGAGTCTCCGCGATGCAATCAGCTCAATTATATTCACAGGATACAAGTTCCGCGATTCCGCGTTGTGCAACCTTCTAAACTCCCCAGTGGCCTCATCTCTCTTCGGACCAAACTTTTTACGCAATACCTTATTTTCGAAAACCTTAAGCCGTTGTTCATCCTTCAAAGTAAGCGCCCACGTTTCACATCCGTAAAACATCCGTTGTCGCAAGATTTTTTTTTTTAATTCACATATTTGCGTGTCACTTATGGTAACGTTTCTAAATTGCTTTTTAGGTACTCAACTAAATAATACCACTTTTATAATTCAGTTAATGTTAATGTTAATCTTTGATAGCACAACATGTCATATTTTTGTAAAATAAAAAAAAAAAATATGGTAAGAAGAGAAGTCTAAGTACAGCAGAAGCGAGCACGCTACACACCATTTCCTTCTCCTTTCTTCTAAATAAGCTGCTATAAGGATGGAGTAGAGGAAGAAAAGATGACCCTAGGCTGGACGACAAGGCGGGGAGAAGAAAATATCAACTGAGAAGAACAATATACCAAGAAGTAATTATGTAGCCAAAACAAAATTGTAATATATAACCTTTCCCAATTGTTTACAATACACCAATATTTAATTATATCACTCAATACATTCAATATAGTCCACTAGTTCAAGCTGCCACTTAGTCTAGTCCTAATCATTCTTTATAATGATGGTTAGACCAAACAATCTAAAATCTAAAAAAGAATGTACATTAATCCGATAAAAATGCAATATTTATGTTTCTACCTTATAGCATAGGAGAGTATAATTATATCATACATAAATTTATCTAAAAAAATCTGGTGCGGGCAACACACGACTTTCACTTACCTCGATTTTTAAAATCAATGAAAGAATTTTCAAATACAGTTAGAGATAAAAATACGTGAAACTATTAAGGAATTAACCAAATTGAATTTATATATAAACATGTGTTTTATTAAAAAATCTATTATATTATTATCTAAAATAATCAGTTAGTTTTATCTTCTTCTCATCACTCTCTATTAACTTCTAAAAGCTTGTGTATGAGATGATATTTTTTATAAAATCTTTAGCTTTCCAACGGTATATCATACATGTATATTACTGCTCTTATGTTCAAAAACGAAAAATTTCATTAAAAATATATTTTTTCTGTTTTCTCCTTTAGTTGGGTATCGAATTTATTCAATTTATATATTTACCTGTTTTTCATCAGCGCTAACAAGATAATCTAGTTATTATTATTGAATCTAAAAAATTAAAGGTACTTTAGAGGAAGAAAATTTAAAATATCGGCATTTAAGCCCTGTCAGACCACTTTTATCCAAATAAAACCTACATGATATTAAAGCCCATTTAATTTTACATCGATATAGCGAGTTTAATCAAAATCGTCGGAACCGTTTTTGAGAAAATCGAAAAAAGGTGCAAAATGCATGGTATAAAGTGCCTCTTCTGGTAAGCTCATTTTGATGAAAAAAGTTTTGTCACGTCTCGGGCGTATAGTTGTCTTAAATATGAAATTTCAGTTTCATAGGACTTACCGTTTCCGCCCGGGAGTTACCACAGACACACACAGACACACACACACACAGACACACACACACACAGACCTTTTTGCGGGACTTGGTTATTTGGACTCAGGGGACCCTAAAACGTGTATTTCCGTTGAAAACTGGAATTCGAAAATTTTCACGATCGCAATACTTTCCTTACTATATATAGTAAGTGAAAGTAAAAATGTTCTTCTATAGGAAATAAGTAAGACCAGCGATTTCCTCAAGGAGTTTATTTAAATATACATATTTGTTTTTTTTTAGTGATCTCTTGAGATAAATTTATATACTTATATATACTTTTTTAAGGAAAAAGGAAAAAAACCCTTCAAGGAAGGTAAACGAAGAAAAAAGTGAAGAGGCCCTTTATAAATTCATCAGTAAGAGTTTCCCCTCCTGAATAATTTCCCAACCCTTTTGACGGCGGCTTACAATGACATTCTAGTCAGTCTAAGACTAAATAGGGTTTACCACTTAATAGGAAGACTATAGAAGACATCTTTTGCTTTTAAAAAGAGGAGTTTAAATGGGATAATTATCAGTTAAAAAATCTATTGATTTTTTTTACCCATCGTTCAGCGCTGAGTCAGTAAGTCTGATAGCTGTATGACAGCGCAAAGGTCACGGAATCACAGATATGGGGTTGTGTATTAACCAGCAAAAACTCTTACCAGCCTAGTGTTCATTACCGTAATTTAAAAAATCTGGTGCGCGCAACACACGACTTTCACTTACCTTCGTTATTGATATCAATTTTAGAATTATAAATCAAATTTAGAATCGAATATAAATTATCAAACAATTATTAACATTGGGTTTAAAAAAACAACACGTGTTTTATTAAATAACCTATTATATTATTATCTATTACAACCAATTGTTTTATCGGATTTTCATTACTTCCCGTTAAATTTTACAATAGTATGAATAAGATAATATTTTTTCTAAAATCTTTAGCATTCCAACGGTATATTATACATGTATTTTACTGTTCTTCTTAAATTAAAAAAACAAAAAATTGCATTAAACAAACATTTATGCTGTTATCTCATTTAGTTGGTTATCGAATTCGATAAACTTATATATTTACCTGTTTTTAAATTTAATAATCATATGATTTGGTGAATTTCATAAAAAATATTAAACTAAAGATACTTTAGAGGAAGAAATTTTGAAATATCGCCATTTAAGCCCTATCAGACTATTTCAATCAAAATGAACGCATTCGGCGATGACAGCGCCATCCAGTGGCCAAACGATGAAACAATTACATTAAAAAAAATTAATTAGTTTTCTCCTCTATTTGGATATCGAATTTGTTCAACTTATGTATTTGCCTGTTTTTTATCAATGGTAATGAGATGATATGGTTATTTTTATAGAATATACAAAATTAAAGGTACTTTAGAGGAAGACAATTTAAAATATCTGCATTTAAGCCCTATCAGATTATTTCAATCAGAATAAAACCTACATGATATTAAAGCCCATTAAATTTTACATCGAAATAACGAGTTTAATCAAAATCGTTAGAGCCGTTTTTGCAAATTCGTAAAAAGGTGCTAAAAGTACGTGATGAAGTAGGAATTCCGGTCAGCCGATTTGAGTGAAAAAGTTTCTGTAGCATCTCGGGCGTATAGTTGCCTTAAATATGAAATTTCGAGACTTACCGTTTTAGCGCTAGACTTACCACACACAGACGTCCAGACCATTTTATGGGACTTGGTTATTTGGACTCAGGGGATCCTAAAACGTGTATTTCCGTTGAAAACTGGAATTAGATAATTTTCACGATCGCAGTACTTTCCCTTACTATATATTTCATATACTGGTATAGGTAAGTGAAAGTAAAAAGATCGCTCGTCTAGCTTCTTTACAGATTCCATCTCTTATCGATGAACCGGTATCATATCTTTTATATGTCTGGTAGAATGCGAGAGTAAGGTAATAAAAGCGGTATATGTTGATTGTAGTAAGTAGGAATGTACAATTTTGTTATTTAAATACTAAGAAGCTTTGGAATACATTTTCAACCATGTTTATGTTTTCAAAAATGAGAGTTAATGTCAAAAAGAATAAATAATTCTAAAATAAATCTATCTGAGAATGAATATAGGTCCTGTTAGCATCGTTGAAGAATTTATAAATACTGTTTTAAACGCATAAAATACTTACTTTTTAGCTTCCATTCCAATATCATTAAAATAGAATATCAACCGTCATTAAAAAAAAAATATATACTTTATACCTACAAGTAACCTTAGGATTTTTAATGGGAGTAAAAAAATCTGCGTTATGCTGTCCTTCCGAGGGGACGTAAAAAGGTGGCTCCGAGGCGGTGCGATGTCAGGTAGAAAAATTATACAAGGATCTGGATTCTATTCAGCTACTTATAAAAACGTAGATGAACTACCCAGTCATAAATTTCGATTTTCTTTCTTACTTATAGCAGCTAACGAGTTAAACGAAGTAATAGGGGACGTTGATCGTTTAGACGAGACTATTTCCAGTACATCGCAAATATTAAGAAAAAATAAGGGTAACCATATACTATGGATCTAATTATATATATCTAAGATAGATGAACTAATGCTACACTAGCAACGATCCCATGCAAATATCCAATCTTCTTAATATTCACAGGACACACCGCAGACGTGTCTTCTAGTGAAGTATTTAATTATATTCAGAAACTGTCTAGGTATGAGCGGAGAGTAACTGTTCTCTTTACAGTTACTCGATGGATATGGCATCTCAAATGTTTTCTATTTTTAAATCCAACCGGTCCAAGATTAAACTTTGAGTATCTCAAGCTACTATTTACGTAAACAATGTATCATAAAGCAATAGTTTCGTTGAAAGAATTCTACGCAGTATTTTGAATAGATAATATGAATATATGCATTTTTTGTGATTAACCTGGGGAGTCCTACAAAAAATATGTCAAACGGAAAATCGGAAAAAGTTGGAAGAAGTAGATACGGTTCTATTAATAAAGCTACAGCACACATCCTATAAAAATTTGGACAGACTAAAAATCGGAACTATCCTATCGCAAATTTAAGCACCCTTAACAATTATTTACCTCAACCAAGAATTATATAGCAACAGCTTTGTTGATAGATCCTACCGAAACATTTTAAATAAAGTCATTAATTATGATTAACGCTATTATTTTATGATGAAAGCCACAGTTGAGAGACCCAGCAGAAGCACAACTAAACTAGGTCAGATGAAATACAGTAATTTTAATATAAAGTCCGCATCCGTCCAAAAAAAATCTGATGCGGGCAACACACGACTTTCACTTACCTCCGCTTAAAAATCGATTAAAGAATTTTCAAATGCAGTTAGAGAGAAAAATTAGTGAAAACATTAAAGAATTAATTAAATGGAATTTCTAAAGAAACATGTGTTTTATTAAAAAATCTATTATATTATTATCTAAAATAATCAGTTAGTTGTATGGGCTTTTTCAATCTCTGTTAACTTTTAAAAGCTTGTGTATAAGATAATATTTTTTCTAAAATCTTAAGCTTTCAAACGGTATATCATACATGTATATTACTGTTCTTATGTTCAAAAACAAAATTGCATTTTTTCAGTTTTTTCCTTTAGTTGTTTTTTAAATTTGCACAACTTACATATTTAGCTGTTATTTATCAATGCTAACAAGATAATATGATTATTTTTATAGAATCTAGAAAATTAAAGGACTTTAGAGGAAGAAAATTTAAAACATCGGCATTTAAGCCCTGTCAGACTATTTTAATCAGAATAAAACCTACATGACGTTAAATCCTATTAAATTTTACATCGGTATAGCGAGTTTAATCAAAATCGTCGGAACCGTTTTCGGGAAAATCGAAAAAAAAGTGCAAAATGCATGGTATAAAGTGGCTCTTCTGGTAAAATAATTTTCATGTAAAAAGGTCTTGTAATGTCTCGGTTGTATATTTGTCTTAAATATATAAATTTCAGTTTCATAGAACTTATCGTTTCCGCCCGAGGGTATACCCACACACACACACACACCACACACACACACAAACACAGACCTTTTTGCGGGACTTGGTTATTTGGACTCAGGGGACCCTAAACGTGTATTTCCGTTGATAACTGGAATTCGAAAATTTTCACGATCGCAATACTTTCCCTTACGATATATAGTAAGTGAAAGTAAAAATTAGAGAGAATCTGAAGAAAATGTAGTTTCAATTGGGGACACGCAGCAGATGCACTAAAAGGAGGAAATTTTTTAATGAATCATTTTAATCGGTCGAATTTAAAAGAAATAGGCATCTCGTCAGGCCCTAATTAAAGTCGGTCGTCTGAAACACCAATATACAAAAATGTTGTTCCATTGTTTCATTTAATTTATTATTACCAGTTACTAGTAATTCCTTCATCAATTTTAGTTTATAACTTAACGATAAGTTCGTTAGCTAACCAACAAAATTAAACAAGTAAGATGTAATTAGAAGATTACAAAAAATAAGAAACCAATCTAACTTTCGGCTATTCAGGGACATACAAAGACAGAACTAAATAAATGGAAAAGAAAGAAAGTACATCTCACATCAACAGTCCAGCTAAGAGCAACGAATAGAGTCAGAAAGTCAGCCAATCGTCAAGTCATCTCCTAGAAGGATACAATTAGAAATTATGATAACACCTCCAAGTCATTTTTTATTAATAAATACTTTTTGTCTTGTTTTTGTAATTGACTCATAAAAAAAAGTTAATAAATCTTTCAATTTGAGAAATATTTAAATTTAGAGACTACCAAGATATGGAACTAATCTCAAGTATATGTTTGAATTAGTAAAAACATCAAAGGTTCATAATGTCGACACAACAGAGGATACTGAATATTTAAATTTATGAGACCAATAGACTTAAATTACCAATTTATTACCTTGAGTTAACACCTCACCTTGGGTGCTGGTGATTTATAGCACTGAAGAGGATAGTAACTAACTTTATGAACTTAGAACCGAGACCGAACGATGGCTACCATTTTGCATATTCATGACCACAAGCAGGGAGATCCCTTTGCCTAGCTATCCTCCTAGTTAATGAATATTTTCCTTTAGACCCAGCTCAAACTTCATATCTCATGCATATCTGATCATGAGCGGATTATGTTGGTGATGAGCCCTTTGAAGGACCTCAAGGGCGGAAACCGCCAACATAAACCCTAAAGCGCTATCTTAGATAATAACAAGATTAAATTAACAAACTTTTGTAAAAGAATGCAGTTGATCCTTAAATACACATCCATTTACCCGCTAATTTAAACTAAGAATAAGTTCAAAAATCGGCAAACAAATTTAACATATTTTCAATACGTACAGTATGAATTATAAAAGTAAGAGAAAGTATTGGGATCGTGAAAATTTTCGAATTCAAGTTTTCAACGTTTTTTTGGAATCGCAAAAAAACACATTAAAAAATTACAGATATTTCAGGCCAAAACTTTCAGGACAATCACACGAGCCCCCTGGTATGTAAGCAACATAACATTACACAAAGACTAACACATGCAAACTGTACAAGAACAAATACAGACTCACTACAAAAAATTTCACAACAAGCTTCTAGGACATCCAATAAACTTATACAAGACATGGCTACAGAAGACATGCCTAACAACATCCACAGAAGGCTGAGAAGGAGTTGGATGAGAGACCTCCTTAAATAAAAAAAATAATAAAATAACTAAATAAAAAAAAAATAGAAAATCAAGACTGAAGAATAGCCACTGGGTAATTCTCTTCCTCATGCCTGACACGCCTTTTTATTATTGTACCACATTTTTCCAGATCTCATTCGCTGGTTGTTTATAATTAACAGTTGTGAATTTAAAAATAAAGAGAAAAAAAAAAGTTTTTAACGAAAATACACGTTTGTGTGCCACCTGAGTCTAAATAACCAAGTCGCGTGAAAATGTCTGCGTGTGTGTAGTAGGTCTGAAATTTCATATTTAAGACAACTATACAACCGAGATACACCGACAGCAACTTTTTCATAAAAATCAGCTAACCAGAAGAGCCACTTTAAACTATGTTTTTAGCACCTCTTTACGATTTTCTCAAAAACGGCTCTAAAAATTTTGATCAAAACTCGCCACATCTATATTAAAATTAAACGGGCTTTAATATCATATAGGTTTCATCCTGATTGAAATTGTTTGATAGGGCCATTTTATTTTTTATTTTTTCCTCTTAAGAAAGAAACTACATCATATTTTTAGCATTGATAAAAAACGTATAAACATATAATTTGAGCGAATCGAACGAACGGATAAAAGAGCAAACATATTTTGTTATGCACTATTTATGTGTTTTAACATAAGAACAGTAATATAGACGTATAATATAACGTTGGAAAGCTAAAGATTTTAGAAGAAATATTATCTTATACACACAATTGTAAAAGTAAATGGTGAGTTATGAAAATCCGATAAAACTAACTGATTGTCGTAGTTAAATAATATAATTAGATTAATTGACAAAACATTTGTTTCTAGTAAATCTCAATGTAATTAATCTTTAAAAAATTATTTCATATAAACAATGGACATCATTGCACACTAAAAATTCACTATGTAAGATAGCAGCTGTTATACTAATAAAATAGAACTAATTGAATATATAAGGATTCCGTTGCTGTAGTTGTGAAGAATACTAAACAACAATTTTTAAGGAATAAAAAGTAGTTGGATCTCTTTTTTTTATAACTAACATTATAATTGTATACGTATGTTATAAATCATCAGTTGTTGGCCGTGAATTATTTCAATTTATATTTTTCTATACGTTTTTTAACTTTCAGATATTGTCAAGTCATTTTTTTTCTAATTGATGAAACCATTATAACTTAACGTTTTTAATGTAACAAAACACCTTTAGTCGTGGGTATTACTTAACTTTTACATGACTAGCTGAGAGCTTTGAACAAACCTGGCCAAATATTGAGGAATTTCCTCTCATGTCTCCACTAACGTAGTTACTAACTCCTATAAGCTGTTAGGAAGGCTAATTCCCTTACCACACGTTTGATAACCTCATCAGAGATGTTCTATTGGAGTTTAATCAAGGCTAGGATATAGCAATCTTCCATCTTCCACTTTCAGAAACTATACAAAACATAACCATTAAGAATTTTTATGATAGTTTAATTTTAATTTTAATGGTATCGCACATGGATAATAGGTAATATTAATTTTACTTTTTTTGGTCAGCCGGCAGACCAACCATCAGAGTGGAGAGTTTTTCATGGAATCATTGATACCTGTTCGGGCTATTTCAGTAACACATGGAACATTAAGGTCTTTATAGATAAGCTTATTCGTGACAAAGTAAGGAGCGTTAAGAATTTTAGATTGCAAGGATTGGATACGAGAAGAATTCGATGGTTTAGTAGAGCCCCATAGCTCTACTCCGTAAGTCCTTATCGGTCTTATGATAGTCATATAAAAAATTATTTTGTAATTAAGTGGAAGGTTGGAGCGTTTGTTCAGTAATTGTTTAAGTAGTCGAAAACGTCGGACAGTTTCTTGTCGTTTCAGTCTTGTATGGGGATTCCCGGGTAGACGTTTGTCAAGGTAGAGTCTTAGGTACCGGATCTGTTCAACACGGGCTAGTGGAGTGTCATTAAAGGATACTGTAGGGCAGGAAGTCATTTGTGTATGACGAAGGGTAAAGGTTATTTGGTGAGATTTGTTTAATTTTAATCCTCCAATAAAGGCACCACACTTCAAGGTCACGGATGTGGGAGTGAAGAGTTTGGGAGGCATTAACAGGATCTACTGATAGCACACACGTATCATCAGCATAGGTAGAAAGGAAAGTGTTAAGATGGGTTGGGATATCAACTGTACAGACTGTATAAAGAATGGGTCCTAGGATGCTGCCTTAAGGAACACCAGCAGATTGAGAAAAAAAGGAGGGACAGGAACCATTGTGATTTTGAAAGATCTATCAGCGAGGTTGGACTGGATAATAATAAAATATGTAGGAGTGAGAAATATACGTAGATTGTAAAGCAATCACGGCTGTTAGACTCGGTCAAAGGCCTGTTCTACGTCAAGAAAGGCTCCAGTAGTGCAGTATAATCCGCGCTCCAACGCAGAGGAGACAACGTCCACCACACGATGACATTGCTGGATAGTGTTGTGAGATGTACGGAATGCGAATTGATGATCAGGAACAATCTTCAAAATCTCTAAATTAATTATAGTTATTCAAGATTATCCGTTAGATGTAAACACAAAAAAATTGTATTTTTATGTTGTTGTTTTTTTTCCCTATCTCGCCTTTTGAAGCTTTATAGAGGTTTAATCGGGCGAGATGGTGAGCGCAGGAAAATGCCAGAGTTAAAAGTCTCCCCAGGACTGATAAACTAACACTTATTAATTTTACCTTCTTCAACTTTATTCATAACCGTTGCTGTGCACGCGCGTAAGTTTGCAAGACCACCCGCTCCTCACACAACAAATTAATATTCTATTGGGTTGATGCAAAATTAATGCAGGTTTCCTCTATTGCAATATCTTAATTCCAATTGTGTAAACAAAGCTAATCCTAACATTGATCATTATTATACCAAAACAAACCTTATCTAATACCTCTCTTTCACCATGAATTTGTTTAGTAAAATCGTTTTGTTCAGTGTGTTCAAAGGTCTTGAATCGAAAATGTCAAAGTGCGATTTTCGTCAAATTTATTTTACGAATTTAAATTAGGGCGCAGCGCTGCGCAAACGGCTCGTAATATTAATGAAGTGTGGGGTCAGGGGGCTATTAATGAGTGCACGGTGCAGCGTTGGTTCCAGAAGTTTCGCAGAGGAGATTTCGACCTCGAAGACAAGGAAGGTCGGGGCCGTCATCTTGCTCTGGACAACGACCAGCTGAGGTCAAAAGTGGAAGAAGACCCAACCAAAACCACACGAGAAATGGCGGCGGAACTCGGAACTCAAAAATTGCAACGTCTTTGCCCAGCATTGATGAATCGGAAGGGGCCGATCCTGCTCCACGATAACGCCAGACCACACGTTGCACAACCAACGCTTCGACGACTGCACGAGTTGGGCTACGAAGTTCTCCAACATCCGCCTTATTCACCTGACCTCTCTCCTACAGACTTCCACTTTTTCAGGCATCTGGACAACTTTTTGAGGGAGAAAAATTTTCAAAACCAGGACGACATTGAAAATTCTTTTCGTGATTTCATTGAGTCCAGGGATTCGGATTTTTTTTCTGGTGGAATAAGAAAGCTTGTTGAACGTTGGCAAAAGTGCATTGATTCAGATGGAAATTATTTTGATTAAATATATATGGTTAAAGTAAAGATATGGCGTATTTACAATACCTACTAAAAACCTGCATTAATTTTGCATCAACCCAATATATATGACAAATTATGGTGTGTGCACAAAATGAAACGCCTTCCACTACTATTAAATTTACATTGATATTTCGTATCTTCATTCGTTCGTTTTCTCTGGAATCTCTCAGGTGTAAATATTTTATTAAGTATCATTTGTTTATATTTATTGATCCATATTTGCTGTAATATATTAGCATGCACAGTCATTCATTCGAATTAAACCATAAATTTATTTTAATGATGGAGTTTTTTGTTGACCGTTGAGAAATTAGATGAGGAAGGTGGCTGGGGGTGCGGTCATAAATTAGAAACACACATTTAAAACAAGTGCTATTTTAATTAGTGAATTAACCATCTTCCTCATCTAAATTTATTATAATTTTTTTTAATCATTTATCATCAGTGAATTCGGAAGCTTAGCACTCGATACGATGAGTTAGCAGGGCATGTGAGAGTAAATTGTAGGAGGGGTTGGACAGTAATTCCCCACTACTCAAGCACATTCTTTCACCTTTTTAATTTTTTAACCTAACGAGAGGAATACCTGGCATTCATTAACATCAATGGTTATCATTAATTTATCATTCGAATATCTCATATTACCCTCACTATCAGATAATCATTATCATTATTAACAGGCCTGAGGTAATCATTATCACGGTTAGATTCCAAAAAGAACTTGATTATGATGACCCAATTTCAATTAGGAATACGTCATCACCTTATCAGGATCTTTCTTGAATTATAATCATTATCTTGATTTTAATTATACCCATCTCAGATGGTATCAAAGGACCATTAAAAATCCTAATATATATTTTTATATATTTTGGTAATTACTGCAGTAGCGCACGTTTAAAAATTAACTTAAGCTAAATAGAGTTGAATTTTGAATCTGGGCATTAATTTTGACTAGAGAATATGATGGGAAAATCATATTCAAAATATTGTAAATAAAACTAAATATCTTATTTTTCTTTTCTTTAAATTTTCAAAAATCAAGTTACCAGATACTTTTTTGATGAAATACTATGCATTCTTCCATAGTATTGTCAATTATGTTATAATCACTTGGGTGGTTGTTTACTTCCACATAAAACTATGTAAGAAAAAATGCAATATAAGTTACTTAAAATTAACTTTAAAGATCAACTTGTGATTTATCAAATCGCCACTTAAGTTGGATCAAGTTTTTGCTCTTGAATCTATAAGTTTTTTCATTATAACTTATTGAAAAATAATCTACTACATCAAATGTGTAAAGCCTTCTGGTAGTAAAAATAGTTACATAAAGGATTTACATATTTTCAACAACATTCTCTATAATCTTAAATTATTACCTTCTTCTAACGCTAGTAAAATTAAACTTATAAATTGGGTCATATCAGAGAATAGTCATCCATCATCCAGTGGCGCGACAGACCGTGTAGGCCCTGGGCCTCGCGGTGTAAACTCCGGCGAGTTTACACTCACGTTTCATGATGTAGTTTTTAGTGTAGGGTCATCACTCTCTACGACTAATTTTGTTAGTGGCCACCCTTTGGCTGACGGGTTTCACATACCCGGGGGAGAGGTTGTGAGTAAATCTACATTTTTTACATCCTTATAAAAGCCCCGCCGGGACTGGGATTCGAACTCAGAACCTGTAGCATGAGAGACTAGCGCGCTAGCCACTCAGCCACGGGGCTCCCCTAGAGAATAGTAGCTAATAATATTATTATTTACTTCAGAATTTCAACGTTGATAACTTTCAAATCTGTTAAGTTCTATAAAAAAATATGTTTTTGTTTAGCACAGTGAATTTTATATGAACTTCAAATTTATAATTGCGCAATATGATTTCATAATTGGGAAATATGATTTGTACCTTTGGTATTCAAGTTTAGTTATTTAAGATGCCCAAGCCTCAGATATTTTTATACCTCGATAGGGTTAAAAAATTTATATACATAAAATATTGTACTTATATATATGTAAACTTTTGGAAGAAATGAAAAACATTACCGATATTTATTTTTAAAATAAAAATTAGATATATGAAAAATAATAACAGGTATATGAAACTACTTTATTATAAGTAAATAAGTAGTTCAACCATTACATTTGATGCGAAAGGGCCTGGTTTTAGTGACTAAGTATCCAGGAATAGGTTACTTGAGAGTAAAATGGTTTTATTGTTTGGAATTTTATTTTATGTTTTTACTACAGCTCCTAAATTAATTTTACATAGGGGATGGAAGCGATTTTTAAATTAAATTAACTGTAGAGAACCCATTTGCAATGACAAATCCAGGCAAGTAGGGGAGATAGTGATCGTACATGACATCAGGATAAAGTAATTAACCCATCCGTCGCCATTATCGTAGAGAGTTAGCTGATTAGGGACAACATTAATTAACGTATCGGAACAAGGGTCGCTACTTTACTGATCAGTCTCGTCGGTATTCACCTCGCTCGCGTGTGACAGAAAGAAGGAGAGAAAAAAAGAGTGAATGGAAAAGCGGACTGGAGTATCAAAGTAAGGACAAGAAAAAAAAAATAGTGTTTTTTACATTAAAACGTTCTCGCGATTCACAACCAGACAATATAAATTTTGAGGATTTCATTAGGACAAGTCCCTTCAAACACGCCCAATTTAAATTAATTTTTCCGCTCAACATTCTTCATTCTTATTTACTCGTTAGAAGGATGTCAGACGAATGCTGGCCGAACCGTATTCTGGATAGGGTTTCACACTGAATAAGAGGACGCGGACTACCCAGAAACAGATGGACAGGAGTCCAGGAACTGTTGGAGAAGGATTTGGATGGACCAAAGCGCATGGGGATCTACGCTGACTAGTTGAGGCAACTCTGGTTGGAACGCTTATAATGTAAAGTAAGTATATCCTTTTATGAATTTAAAATCGTAGATAAAACATTTTTCTGGCTAATACTTATAGTTTTAAAGCCATTTTAAGTCAGCTTCACAGTTGAAAACTTAGTTCTCGCTAACGGGTAATTTTGCAGGTATCTAACGAAAATTATTTTATAGCAGCTGTGGGGCACTAAAATGGTTAAGCCAGAAAGGATTTTAAATAAATAAATTTAAAAAAATTATAATAGCTCCAAAGTACCTAGCATTACAAAATATGGTCCAATAGATCTCAAAGTAATTACCGTCATTCAACTTTCCCTATACCGCCTCTACAATTACCCAGGGCTTTTCGCATACCATTAACGCTAATAACTGAGCTTGAAAGTAACTATATAAATACTTGGGCCTAACTTCCAGCCATCTAATAAGTTCCAGGCCATCGCACGATCAACTTTCAAGATAATGATCCACGTAGCAATTAGTATATCCATTACCTGCATCCGCTGGATGGGGTCGCTCAGCTCCGAGGCGGTGTTGAGGAGGTGAGCGTACTCCATGTACTCGACCATCCTCTGGAGGAAGGACAGCGGCTCGTTGAAGACGACCGGCATCGTGATCTTGGAGAGTTCCTTACCGATACTGTTCTTCAACACCGACCAGATGCTGAAGTCGTTCCTGCTGAACATCGGCACTGGAAGGCATGTTCTGTGAACAAAAAAGAAAAAGAATATCATCACGAAAATAAAAAACTATCTGGTAAAATATAGTAAAAATTATTCAAAATTAATTTTTTTCTTATGAAACTTTTCAAAAATACAATGTAATCGACAATTTCAATTAAAATATAAATATATTAGAAATTTAAGCTGGGACAGCAAAGAGGAAACAGATTGAATGCTATGAAGGCGCTGGCTAGGGACCATGAAAAACAGAAGAAGAAAGAAAAAGAAGAACTACATAAAACGAATCTATAAATATATATATATTATTTATTTTTTATAATATAATTGGATTTTAGGTCATTAAATTAAGTTTATTGGCCTAAAACCCGAATTATTTCAAACAAAATTATATATATAAAAGGGTCGATGAATTAATTTCTTGATATATTTATATAATATATATATATAATATTATATAATTATTTATATATATATATATATATATATCGATTAATTCCTTTTTCCCTTGGTGATCGAATCGCGCTTGAAAGGCTTGGCCGATTTCGCTGATTCTTTTTTTATTGTGTTTTATATCAGTCAGGAGAAGGATCTATAGAAACAAAAAAAAGAGAAAGATAGATCGTGTTAGTTTTTTTAAATAAAAATTGTTCAATGGTAATATTAGTCTAGCTATACTCGTATATATTAAAATCAATTCCTTTTTCCCTGGTGATCGCATCACGCTTTAATGATTTCGCTAATTCCTTTTTTGTTGTGTTAAGAACAGTCAGGAGAAGGATCTTATGAATAAAAAGGATTTTGATACATTCTTTATTCATAAGATCATAAGAAACATGAGGAAAAGTTATTTTGTTGGGTTTGGTTTTTTTTTAAATATTTATTTAGGTAATAATAGTCTCTCTATCTATTTATCTATCTCATCTATATAAAATTTAATCATAATATCCATCCCTTTTCCCTTGGTGATCGCATCACGCATGAATGGATTGACCGATTTCACAAGATATAGTAAAGACAAGACATCGTCTGTCGGGTCTCGATCAATCGGCTAGTCGATTTTAAATATTAATAATGATGGTTAGAGTGCTTGCAATGGAAGCTTCTATACATGTATTTCATGTCATTGTATTATATAACTATCACATTTACTTGATGTATTTTTTGTAAATACAGTTGTAAATATCAATAAAAATGTTTTAAAAAAATAATGGAGTTTAGTTCAGTTGACTGGTGAGAATATTAGATTAGAAACCTAATATTAATTGAAATTTGGTTGTATTGTTTCTCTAAGCCTTGATGAAGGCCTCCAATGTAGGCCGAAGCGTCAGCACACAATAAAATAAGTGTTACTTATTAGTGTATACTTTTCTTTTGATGACCGCACTCCCAAACATCTTCTTATCTATTAAAAATTAATAATTTAAAATCGGCCAAACTATAATAAAATTTCAAACCAATTATTATTATTTTTTTTAAAGGAGTATCAATCAATCAATCGGTAATTATTTTTAAGACTTTTAAGTTAGGATTCAGTTTCAGATGCCAACAGAGTAGTTGAGCATAGAAAATTGGTTTGTATCGGAACGGGTTAATTACATATTCTATAAAAATACAATTAACTAAATTTTATAACATTTTTCTTTATTTCTTCCAAAGAAGACATGCAATAATATCTTTGAAGAATAAAATTAAGAACTTAAGTCTTGTCTTCTTCTCAGGTATTTTTATTTTCCTCGAAGATTCAACGTCAACACTAAAATACTTTTGCTTAAACAAACATTTGGTTTTTTTTTTTCAAAATAAATAATCAAACTTGGTTAGATATAAAATATGTATGAAAAATATCTGTAAATAAGACAGAAAACTTTGCATTTAACCAATTGGTACCCATTTTTTCCCTCAGGATATAACGCTATCTACTAGAAATCATATCATGATGTTGCGAAATCGAATTAGAAAGAATCTAATTAATGTTGCACATGAGAACCTGACTAATTTTAAGTTGAAATACTGGAGTGTAATTTCCTCTAAACAATCCTTCGCAACATTGAGGTGTTATGTTTTGCAGGAGTAAGATAATGTAAAGGGTTAGGGAATGTATTAGCTTTAATAAAATTTTTTTTATTATTTTCAACAGCGAACGTTCGTAATCGACCAAAAAACACTTACCTCTTTCCTCCCACAAAATTTGATGGCTTACGTTTCAAGATACTTGAACACGAATAACGAATGAAAAAAAGGTTTATTACCTTCGCGTAATGAAAGGTCAGAGATCCTCAAAATATATGTATATATTTATTTGTAAATAATAATAAAACCGGAGAGTGTGAAAAAAAAAAAATCCGTTTTTCCGCCGTCCCCGCCTCGGCATTTCAACGAAAATACTGGGCATTTTTTAAAAATTAGCCATAAAATAATACAGCATGCGACGATGAAGTCAATTTCAGAAGGTTATTTTTAAAATAGAGACCGATTAAAAGTGATTTAATTCAATAAGTGAGTTATTTTGAAGATAGAGAAAATATTTATCAGTGTTTTCTATTAAAAAAAAACCGGAATAATTATAAAAAAGTGAAAAAAAGAAAAGAAAGATGTTGAAATTTTAAGCATTAATACGCATATAACTCAGTTGTTGTTTTTTAGGATAGAGAAAAATGTATAGAGTATTAAAATCAGTAAAGCGCGGAAACAGGAAAAAAAAACTTGATCTATGTATTTATGTCAAAAACATTAATAGTTTTTAAACTTTCAAAAAATCCGTTATTATTGAAAATTTAGAACAATTGGAAAGATTATCAGCTAAAAACAATACATAAACAGGCATATTCTAATATAGATATTTGAAATAAAGAACCATTGCGTAATAATTGGAGCTTTTATTTATTTATTTTTTTACTGACTTTTAATATGCAGTAATAGAGGAGTTATAAATGAAGATAAATCGATAATAATACGGAAATATAGCACCATATATATCACTGATATGTATGTACTGTAAAAACAATTATAACAAAAGATCGTAATTAAAACGGCAAGGATAACACTGGATTTCATCAAATGAATTGAATACAACAAAAAAAAATGGTAGAATTCCATGAAATATTAATTACGTAATTTAAAGGGAATATTTTCCTCGTCGGGTTCAAAAATTCCCTTTCATTATATTACGTTTTAAACAGAAGAGAAAGAAGAAATAAAAAAGTAATTTCACCAGCAGAATCAATACCAATCCCATTTATTAAATTGTTTTAGGAATACACTAATTAATTTCTCTTTGTTAAAATCAAATACACATTTTTTTTTTGTTTTCGGAATTCACAATAAAAGTTTTATAAAACCATTATTAAAATTTGAGCAAATATGCGATTCAGGATTTTAAATGTAATAGTATAAAAGTAATACTGAATCAACTGAGAATCTCAAGTTTACAAACTGAGATGGAAGCTTAAAAAATAGGGTTTACAATCAATATTAATAACTAAGGAAACTCATTAGTATCTCATGGTATGAACCATGAATACATAGTAGATCCCAAGGGACCGCCTTGTGGTGTGCCTTAACCTAGAAGGATAGATAGAGGTTAATCTTAAAGGCTAAGCTAAGATAGCGCAGTACATTAATTAAGAAGGATAGAAAGAATAAATAAAGTGAACTCAATGCTAGATGGCAAAAAGACGAAATAAAATACAAAATTATAATAAATATCAATAGACGGTTTAAATACAATGGGGTGACGGAATGAATGTTAACTTTTTATTGTGGCATGAATTGTCGACCTGAATAAATTATTGCGTGTGTGTATTCACAAACTTAATAATAAAATAAATAATAATTACCAAGGTCAGTAAATGGATGATGCAATAGAAATAATAATTATTTATATACCCAATTGAGGAAATTGACTGGTCATAATAGCCTTCCTAAGCTAAAGGTCCGGGTACAAACCCGCAACCTAGGACTTTTTAATGGAGTAAAAAATCCTTAGTTATGCCGTCCTTCGGAGGGGACGTCAAAAGGAGGTCAGGAGCCTGTCCGATGTCAGATTCTCGTTAAAGATCCCTATCCTAATTAAACTGGATAGGCAAAAATTAGGACTCCCGCATCGTCCGATTGGCCACAACAGCATAAAGGGGTTAAATAAATAAACAAACAAACTGGTCGTAATAAAAGTTTAAGATGATGATTATTTTAAACAAAAGGCTAGTTTATTTTGCTATAATTCTCTTTATCGTGTACGTTCAAATACATTTCATGAAATATACGGCAGCTAAGATATAAAAGACTAGTAGACTGCACCCTGATTCGCACGAGTGCAATTTGAATGAGGTGTATTAATGTTTTAAAAACGTCCTGTCTGAGCACTTTAGAGTTCATACATAACTTAGGGAGTTTTATTTCATCGTAACAGAAAGTAATAATAGCAGGAAAATGTGTTTATTTAATAATGTCTATTCATTATTATATTCAATCGTCGGCAGAAATGAAAAACATAAATCAAAATTAGTGAAGTTTATTTGTTTATTTTTTAAAGTGAAGCATAGGTAATTTAATTTTTTCATATAAAAAATTTCATTGCTATGTATGTATTCAAAACTAAGGGAAACAAAAGTTCCATCTATTAGGTTTAATAATCTATTTTAATATTTAAATACATTTCAAAGTTAATTCAGTTTCCATAGGAATTCTAGTTAATTGGAGATTTATGAAAACTTACTATTTATGTTGACAACTAAGTTACAATTCGTAAGTAATATTTTTCCGGAATTTCGCCTACTAAATGGAAGAATATAACTTGCACGATCCTGTACGACGGACACATAACTAACAGCCTTCTCTATACAATTAATGTTCATAAGTTATGAGCTACAAACTTTATGTTAACTTGTACGATTTATTTTATTACATATCAACTTTTCTGAAACCTTCGTTTTCCAACGTTATATATACACGTCTATTACTACTTTCTTTCAGGAATAATTTTTTGATGTCTTAAATGACAGAAAATTTATTTTCCCATTTAAAAAAATCTAAATTGCAATGTATTTCATTGTATTGAGGATGTAAAGTCGACTGTAGAAAGTATTATAGGTGGAATAATCAAGAGTCAGCCTTTTTCTAAATATTTTATCTGCGACGATTCGCTCAAGTTGTGAGCGATCACAGGCATTATGAACCATGTCCAAGCATAAACTCAGTATGCTTTATGGTTAAGCTTGAGCCGAAACGTCGGCAAAATTAAAATATTTAGAAAAAGACTGATCGATATTCCACCTATAGCAATGTATTACACTTTTAAACCTTCAGGAAAGAACGCCCTTAATAATTTTATATATAGAGACAAGAAGAGAACTTTGTGAAGAGAAACTAACATTTTATGAAAAAATATCCATTAACTTAAAATTGTTAGCTTCACATAAAACACAGAAAATTGTCACATTCTACCTGTCATATAAAACACAGGTTTGCAAAGAAACAGAAGTCGATTAAAAACAAGGTCATGCGTAAAAAAACATAATGTGTAGATGACATGAAAAACAATGGTGAGAATTATTTTTAATTAAAAGCAATGTAATACTTTTTATGTAGTGGTTCCTTCAATGAGTTTATGCAAAAAAGTCACAAAGACTTAGAGGTATTTTTAAATTGTCAGACTATTACCAGAATCGTCTGAATTCATGATAATCTATGTGGAATCGAATCTCTATCATTTTAATGTTCTAGGTGACGAAAACTATATATAATACGAATATCCACGGCACATGACTATTCGTACGGTACTGAATAAATAAATCATTGAAAAAACGCAATAAACTTTTTTTTTTAATTTAAAATCATAGAATACATCCTGCTTTTCAGTTGAATATTTTAAAGATACAGCTGAAAAGGCAAAATAAGTAAAAATGTAAATAATAATGTTCACTTACGTTTGGTTTTCTAAGGCCATCTGTACAGAATGGACCATCACAGACTGTCCCATACTTTAGGGTAGCCAACAAGGGAAAAGCACCTGGAGATCCCAGTGGATCAAACAAGTTGAGAGGGATCATGCGGATCTTAATACCATCAATGACAGAAGTCGCTACCGCCTGATCATTCAAACAAGGCCTTTCCTCAAGTCCATTACAGAGGTTAGGCACAACGCATCCAAGAAATGGTCCGAGGAACGTAAGGTAGAGTTTAGCAGAAAAATGAAAGAAAACTGGGCCAACAGAAGAGCTAAAGGTATCGGCAGGAAAGCAAAAACTCAACACGCCAGAAGAGGAAGACAACAGATGTAAACACAAGCACGCAGATAGCCCAAACGAAAAAAAAGTTCACATTGAGGATCAATCTAGTTAATTAAGTTCATTTCTACACAATCGGCTAAAAGAACCTGACATTTTAACGTACACTATAGAAGCATCCAATCCATGAGTAACATTAAAAATGCTTAGCTTTGCGAAGCCAGCCATATTTTTCAAAAATTTAAATACTTCAATATCGTATTCAGCTTATTTTTAATTAGCTTTTACAACCTTTTGAACTATATAAAGTAAAATACGCAGGTTATCAACAAATTTTGACACAACGACTTTTGTTGTAGACTAATTGAATTTAAACGTCAGACCCTTGTCAGACGTAAATTATTCCGTCAGCAGTGATTGGATCAATTACTAAAGTTGTTCTCTCGCTCAAGACCAACAATGTCAGAGGGGACTTATAGAGAGGTTTGCTTCCTTCCAAGAGTTTGAAGTTTAAATAAGTTACATTCACGTGTCACAGTAGCACGGAAACAACACTGAAGCTTAAATGACTAAATGTAGTGTTAAGCAATCTACAAATACTATATTTTTTTCATCTCAAACAAAATGAGGTATGACAGGACGAGTGAGAACCCAAAAACCAAACTTATTTACGTAAATAAGAATTATACTAGTCAATAATAATCAATACTTAATTGCCAGTCATTAATATTTTACTCCCAAACATCCACCGCTTTCATTTTTTTGGAGGTCATAGCAGAATGAAGAACTATTTGGCCTCAAGACAGCCTTGAATCGTCCAATATTTCTTAATTCACACGAGATTAATTCCATTGCCTTTGTTAGACTAGTAGTCTTGTGTGTTCCTGAAGTTGTCAGTACGAAATGAGTTATTCATAGCAACCGCAAGTGAATATTTTAGGAAAGTGATGGACTCGTGAAAATCTTTTAATTCTAGTTTTTAACGGAAATACACGTTTTAGGGACTCATCACCTGAGTCCCACAAATGAGCGAGTCCAACAAAAAAGTCTGAGTGTGTTGTAAGTCCAGCTCGAAAACAAATAATCGTATGAAGCTGAAATTTCATATTTGAGATGTTACAGCAACTTTTTCATCAAAAGCTAATCAGAAGAGCGTTTTTATAGCATGCATTAGGTACCTTTTTACGATTTTCTCAAAAACAGAACTAACGATTTTGATTAAACTCACTATACCGATATAAAATTCAAAGGGTTTCATAAAAGCTTTCAGGGAAGAGTGTCTTAAATGATAATAAAAACCGTATCAAAATCCATCCAGTGGTTTAGAAGGCGTTTGCGGTAATCAAGAATTGTCGTATTGTTTTTATATATATAGAGAAGAGAAGAGATTGTCTTAATTCATTGTTATAAAAAACAGTAACAACCGTTATTTTCCTTACATTTGTTCATGAAGGAGATATAACCATTGCACAACCATCGATCGCCACGACAGGCCCACGCACGCTGGCGATGCAAAAACATGGCATAAATTTAAACCCTTATATAACAACAGACCGGAGACATAGATGGCTTCCACCCACTTAGAGGCAATCGAGAACGAGGCGTCCAATCCTGTTAAATACAATCAAATAAAAAAAAAAATTGTTTGAGAATGACACGATTATGACTACAAGTAAACAAATACCGCTGAAAGCGAGAGAATAATAATTCTTTGGTTGAACAATCCGAAATTATAAAATAACTAAGCCATGATGATAGTATTGAAGGGGTGGTACTTTATTTTAACACCTAATAAAGTGCAAAAGATACAATACTTTAGAGAGGAAAAAAAAAAAATAAATAAAATTCAGGCAGTCATAGGGACTACCGATGGAAGTGAAAACTTTGTTTATATTCACGATTTGCACTGGAATTTCGTTGTAAAGAAGAGTAAGTTTGTAATAGTAGATTATGTTGAGAATGCATGTATTGTTATAATTGTTCCATTTAATTGTAAAACATCATCACTCTGTAGAGATATATCATCTTGACTGAAGACTGTTTGACGGTATATTACATTTTTTTTTTTTGTATGCAACTGCCATTAGTATCACAGAAATTCAGACATTTAGAAGCATGCTTTATAACTGTTTTAAAATATTGATCTATCTGTGATAGAATTAAATTAATCGCTCTTTTTTTTGTCTTTGTCGTTGACTTTTTTGCTTATGTTGATATTGACGACCCATAATTTCTCTTAAACTTGAATTTCGGCATTATAATTAGAATTATTCTCTATTAGAAAAATTAAAATGGATGATTTTTTCTTATATCTCTACCGCCGTTTTTATTTTATTATTATTATTATTATATTTTTTTTGTGTCAATTTTAGGACGCTTAATTTCCTCTTCTCTTCAGCCGTTATTGTTACTTTGTTTGTTAATATAGAAATTTGTTGATTAGACTATTGCATAATTTTTCTTCTCATCCCCATATCGCTTAAACCGAATTTAATATTTTTAAAGTTTCCTGCTTAAAATTGAAATTCCCAAATACAACAGGATTTTTGACTCAAAGGAGGGGAACTTCTCCCTTTATTTATTATATATAATTTAATAAAAAATGAAGAGTCCACTGCGCATGCTCCAGTCTAGAGAATGTCGGTAACGTCAACGAACTTGAAGATTTTACCCCTGTCAAAAATCTCATAACGCGCCTAAAGAAATTTTCACTTCAAAAATTAAATGCTAACATTAAACTTGTTTTCCGTTTAAACTAGAAGCAGTTAGTCTCTCGAAGTTGCCATTTTTATTAGCCTTATCCCATCCATATTGCCTACTCTCCCCCGCGAAATTGGTACAAACGAACTTCAAGCGAAAAATTTCATCACTTCGAGCATTAGCTAATTGGAGCTCGAGATAAAAGGGTAAGGGCTGCTTCCAGGAAAGAAAAATATATTTTTACGAAACCGAGAGCCGGTTTCGTTTTAATGAAAAACACAACTTTTATTAATTAAATTTCATCTTTTATTCTCGGGTTGTGGACAGAGTTATTGGATTTTTTTATGCTAAACTAAGCATTTGTCATTCATCTTAAAAGGGATTTGAATAATTAAATCATCAGCAGAGATTTAGTGTTTCTGATTCTGTTTTTTAAAATAAATTATAAAAAGGACTAAAATCTTTCAGTTATATAGGTAGGTAACCTATTGCAACCGTGAAAGCTTTCAAATCCGAGCTCAATTTATTTTAAAGGAAATACACGTTTTAAGTTTCCATCCTATGTAAAAAAACAACAAGCAAAGCAGTATTTGTGTGGGTGTAATACCGTACCATAGCAAAAATTAAATAAAAAACACTGCAACTTATTACACAATGGTTTATTATTTCCAAAAAACTATATCAGGGTATCACTGTTAATATAGCTGTTAATAGACAAATAACTAATATAAATAATCCAAAGGAAAATGGTATTTACGACTGCTAATTTAAATACGTTATATATCTGCTTGTTCTGCACCAATGTCAATGATTCTTTTTTAATTTTGTAGCAATTCTATATGAAATATTTTAGTATTTATTTATTTCTTTGTTTGACCAATTACCAAGGTTGATTATTGAAAATAATAAACCAAAAGGATTTATACTAGAAATCGTTACTATTTCCTTTTCTTTTCTTTTGATTTCCATTCAATTAAATCAAATAAAATTTCTTGATTCGAGAATACCTCACATTTCTTCTCTATCATCCATAATAACCGATGCGTCAGGGAATCACATCTCTTATAAGATTTTTTTTCCCTTAGTTCATGACGGTTTTTATTTACCGTTAATAATAACTGAGTTTTATTTGGAATTACATCGATTATAATTAGTGACTTAAATATATAGATCATCTTTTTTTTTTGTTTTTCGCGCTTTCCTGATTATAAAACATTCTACATGTTTTTCTCCATATTCAAGAATAACTGAGTATTGGGCGTATGCGTGTTTAATACTTTAATTTATTTCTTTTCTTTTATATCTTTTTCATAAATACTTGCGGTTTTTTGGTTAAAAAATACTAATAATAAGTTTTTGTTTATCTTCAAAATTAACTGAGTTATTGAATGAAATCACTTTGACCGCCATTGTAAACATTACTAGCTGATATCAACAGCTAGGTGTTAGGACCATCGTTGCATGCCCTAGAATTTTTGTGACGAATTAAAAAAAAATATTGTCCAGTAGTTTCGGAGAAATGCCACGGACGCCAGACGGCGGACAAACGGATGTTTTAAAATTCTTTTTTCGGATTCTCCTTGAAACGCATTGGCTTAGGTTATTGGGTATCTTGAGACGTAAGAAAACAAATTTTGAGGTGAGAGAGGGGGTTATTTTTTGTATTTTTTTTTTTTTTTTGGTCGTTTAAACAGGTTTATAATTGAACATAATAAACCAAAAAAATACAATACAGAGTCAGGAAAATTTGGAGAGTGAGGAAAAAGATATCGAAACCTACCGAAAACTATTTCATGGTTTCGCAAAACACCGCTTGAGAAAATATTGTCTGTATGTCAGATTTTTTTTTTCTTATTGTTAGGGATATATGTTTCATCAAGAATATCATAAACGAAAAAAAACAAATTCATTTTATCGGACTGCCATTTTATTAATTCTTCACATTCTTTTACAAGAAAAAAAATATATGGTTTCTGTTCCAACATAATCAAAAAATCGATATCTACGTGTTGAGTGGCAGAAGCTAAGTCCTTCAGAACCTCATTAGGGGAAGGTAGGGAGGAGCCAATCTCCTGAAGTAACAATACCTTGAGGGATCTCGTGTTTCCTCAGCTCTTGTTCTCGGGCAGGCCTCTTCCAACTAAATCCAGGTTCTGGAGCATCAATACTATTTCTTTTGTTGGAGAACTATTCAAACAAAATAATACGAAACCTTTTAATCTTATCAATTCCTCTCCACAAGTCTGTAAATACAGAAATAAACTTCTCACAACGTTTGAATTACCTAAAGGTTACAAAACTAAGTAGCGGAATGATATCAGGAACTGAAGTAATCATCAGGCCCATTCTAAAGGAAAACAATATTACAAGACAAGCAGTAACGCTAACACGGACTAAACTGCAACTTTAACATTGTCCCTTGCAAAACAATGGAGAAGAAGACAGAGGCAGTTAATGACATAAAGTGGCCCAATATACGGGCCAAGTTATGGGCTTCCAGGTTCCATTGTCCCATGGTCTACTAACAAAGGGATTGGTGACAATGGGCGCTGGAACTATGTCATGTCTACTCCGGAAGGTGAGCTCCGAATTTAATCTCATTAGTTAACCATACTGGGGATTATATATTGAACCTTCTATCTAATCGTTAGTGATTAGATAAATAGCGGAGTATGTTATGTTCGAGTTGAACATTTGATCTAACTAAATAAACTTTCTGATGAATTGAGTGTTAATTTATTTAAGGGAAAGTTTTAAATCTAGTAAATAAACTGACCGTACCAGCACTTTTATATTAAAACTCTAACTACTACGTTTCAGCTTAAATGTCATCATCAGGTATCAAATATTTCTCTTTGGTGCATGGGCAATTTCAATATAACTAGTATGCTGTTGGATTGAATTTGTCGATACACCACGCAGAAATAGATGTTAGCAGAAATAATTGTCCATTGCAGACGAAGTAGTTTAAAAGATATTTAATAAAGCGTTGGAAGGAAAGCCTTATTGTTTATCTACATTCTAATAAAGTCCAAAGGTGTACGATATATATTCCAAAATAATGTCAGCACATAAACAGTCTATTTAATGCAGTATTGACATGGTGGGCTATACCAATTCCGGAACTTTAGTGTTCTTAATGCCCGGAAGGGGGAAGTACTTAAGTTCCGGGGTTTAAACCTGGCAGCTATCTGATCCTAAGATTTTTCAATGGGAGTAAAAATCCTTAGTTAGACCGCCATATGGAGGGGACATAAAATGTTGGTTCCGAGCACGTGCGATGTCAGGTATTCAGTTAAAGATCCTTGACAAAACATAGGCAAAATTTAGATCTCCCACTGAACAATCGTTCTATTTTACAGAATGGAATCATAGTAAAGATAATAATTTGTTAATATGTTAAGGTGACGAAGTAGAGTTTTGGGGCTTTAATAAACCATCAAATCGTTCTGGAATCCGATCCTTACAATTCAAATTGTCCTAGCATTGTCACGAATAAACTCGTCCATAAAGACCTTAATGTTCCCTCTATGTTGCTGACTTGGCCCGAGCCAGGTACCATTCCTTTCATGAAAAACTCCATTCCCACTCTAATCCATTAATTTCTATCCTTACTTCCTCTACAATTCCTGACAATCCTCCGAAGCCTCTGAAAAGAGATGCCAATGGGTAGTTTTCTAACATATGTATCATGGACTTAGTTTAATATTGTCTCTCAAATACTAGATCTTCTCCATAACACAGTTGTAAGTTTTAATATATATATATATATATATATATATATATATATATATATATATATATATATATATATATATATATATATATATTTCTTAAAAAGTATTGGTTAACTCATATTTGAAAGATTTTCTATGGTTATCGACCGATTTTAAAACATTAATTACTACTTCTAGTTCGTGAATAATTGTATGCAAAGCATTTTCAGCAATAGTTCAAAGAAGACATTACTTGTACTCGAATTTTGTATATTGTTTGCAGCTTTGAAAGGAATTGGATAATTTAAGTCTACAGATTCCTTATTTTCAGTAGCCCCGATGAGTTATAGGTAATATTGTACAAAGAGATGATAAGGTTCCGACAAGTGGGTTTGTATAGAAATCAGTTTTGGAATAAAAAAAGGTATATCATCTTTTTCGGACAAAGTTTGCAACAAATAAGATTTTGAGACGTTTTTAGATGATATATATATTTATAAGTGGGCTAGTTATCAATTTTGTCTTTCAATAGTCGTTGTTTTGGTTTTCATAAAATGATGTACCTAGATGTTGGAAATATACTTTCCAACATCTAATTACATCATTTTAGCTAATTTCTATGGGTATAATGTCTTTAATTTTTTATTATCTTTATTATATTTTATTATTATTATTGTTGTTTTTTTAACTGCACAGATAATAATAACACTTTAAAGTTTATTTTCTTATCATAGTCAAGATTTATTTTATAGTAAAATAAAAAATAAAAAAATTTATGGAGTTTAGTAAATAAGAAATACTATTTAAATTATCACATCATGACCTTGGATATTTCAGGAGTTTCCCTTAATGTTACTGTGTTGATTCAGATCTCCTTTCCAACAGGGTAAACCAATTCCTGTTCCATATTTGCGTCCGTCAACGATGTTTGGAGAGCACACATCATTAAGGGAAACCTCATGGCTAGAGGTGGGCAAATATATTTTTCCTTTTGAAATAGATACGGACTACCTAAGGAGCAGAGGGTCTCTAGTGACCATAATAAAATACGCAATGTAAATAATCAAGGTCTTTTTGTAAGAAGAAATCCTAATTTTTTTTTTTTTTTTAATAACTCGAAACTTTCAAAATAAAAAAACTTATAATTAAAACAAATCTGGTACGCGCAACACACGACTTTCACTTATCCCCGTCTTAAAAATCAATTTAAGGATTTTCAAATTCAGTTATGTTAAAAAAACAAAAACATTATTAATATAAATCATTATCAACAATAATCACTTAAATAGATGCCATTTTCGTTTTTCTGCATTACGACTTACAGCTTTGTGAATAAGATAATATTTGTTTATAAAATCGTCAGCTTTCCTGCGGTATATTATTTATCTATTTATTATATGTATATTATTATTTATTGTTACTGTTGTTATGTTATGTTAAACACGAGAGAAATAAAAAATATATATATATTGTGCTCTTTTTCCCGTTAGTTGGTTATTATATTCGTTCAACTTCTATACTTAGCCGCTTTTTATCAATCGCAATAATATATTATGGTTATTTGTTTTTTAATCTACAAAGATACTTTAGACGGAGATATTGTGAAAAACATCGGCAATTATGTCCTATCAGATTATTACAATCGGAATGGATCCTACATGATAAACAAAGCCCATTAAATTTTAAATTTTATTTATCTTTAAGTTTTCGTGCTATACTAACCACACACAAATACACAAACCTTTTAAAGGCACTTAGAGAACCCTAAAACGTGTATTTCCGTTGGCAATTGGAATTCAAACATTTTCTAATCGCAATAATTTCATATATATATATATATATATATATATATATATATATATATATATATATATATATATATATATATATATATATATAGAGGTAAGTGAAAGTAAAATTGAATTCCATAACAAGTCTATCGATTATTTCAACGTGAAAATACAAATCCCAAAGCATAATTAAGCTTGAAAAGTAATTATCAGGCTTTTGAAGTGAATTCTCATTTTATTTACAAGAGAAATTCGTTTGGATTTCCTCAAGCTAAACTCTAAACAGGAAAAAAAAGGGTTTTTCTCGGTAGGAGGCGGATGAAAAGGGCTTATTTCGGTATTTTACAGTCTATTTGTTTTCAGAAAATAAATTAATATTATGTTCTTGGAATAATGTTCTAAAACAAGGAAAATACGTAAAGCTTTTGGAAATTATTATTTCTGAATTGATTAGCAGCTTTATGTTATAAAAACTTTTAAAATAGACAATACTAAAGGTATTAGTAATAATTATAATTATTATAGGTATAAGTAATTATAATAATTATTAAATATGAAAGCTGGATATATATCATAACCTTTAGAAGTTTCAACAAATACATTGAAGGTTCAATTGGATGAAAGTGATAAGAAACATTTTTTGAGCCCTGATAAAGCTGAATGCAAATCGCCTTTATCAACTGTAAGGCAGACTTGTATCGTCTCTTCGTAGGTTTATCAAAACAGTTCTGAATTGAACTATTGAATATTTGTGAATGGGAAAGAATCAATTTATAAACCTTTCATCTTTATCAACAACAATACTTCATTTCTTTACAATAATTATCTTCATTTATCTTAAATGTTATACATTAACGTCAGAAAGCAGACACATTTAATTATTCATAAATTCATATGCGTGTAAACTTTAATTAATGTGAAAATTGTATATACTCAGTATTGTTTTCGGTACTTGAAGCTTATACCCAAAATAAAACTTATTTGATGGAAGTGTTTGGATTTTTAATAAAATTTTTACAGAACTATTAAAGACCTACGCTCACAAAAATGTATCAACTCATAAAAAAATCAATAAATAAATAAAATAAAAAGTAATTTTTTTTTTTTTCATCGTGAAAGACACACAAGTAAGATAAACTTATTTTGTTGTGTGCCGAAGTTTTGGCCTACATTGTTGGCCTTCATCAAGGTTGTGAAAATTATACTTACACAGTAATGTTTTCGCTACTTGAAGCTTATACCCAAAATAACACTTATTTAAAGGAAGTGTTTGGATTTTTAATAAAATGATTATACAACCATCAAAGACCTACGCTTACAAAAATACTAAAAAAAAATAAAAATAATTATAAATAAATAAAATAAAATACAAAAGATATTTTTTTTTTTTTTCATCGAGAAAGACAAACAAATAAGATAAACTTATTTTGTTGTGTGCCGAAGTTTGGCCTATATTGTGGGCCTTCATCAGAGTTGTGAAAATTGTAAATACTCAGTAATATTTTCGGTACTTGAAGCTTATACCCAAAATGACACTTATTTGAAGAAAGTGTTTGGATTTTTAATAAACTGTTAATAAAACCATTGAAGATCTACGCTCACAAAAATCCAACTCATAAAAAAAAAAAGTTTTTTTTTCATAGAGAAAGACACACAAATAAAATAAACTTATTTTGTTGCGTGCCGAAGTTTCAGCCAACATTGTGGGCCTTCATCAAGGTTGACTCAGTGAGATTACCTCAAAAAGTGAGTACATTTTTTTTTTTCTTGATAACCACTTTAACCGACTTCCCCCATCATATATTCTGAGCAGTCAACAATTACTCCAGCATTTGAAACAAATATAGTTTAAAGTAAATGATTATTGAAGTGTCTTGAAAATATTTATTATGTAATTAAGATTTGAAAATAGTGAGGCAAAGAACTATAAACTTTCGTTGTTATAGCCTCATTTCCAGACCCAATAAGATTTAAATTGACACTTCTGGCTGCAATAGAGAGAGTTAAATTAGAGTGCGACCTTCTGGAAAAGAAAACACGCAACTGCGCATATCTAGAGCAAACTTGAACATAGAAGATCTAAAAACAATATTTGCTAAGCTATGTCAAATGAATCTTTTTTGTATTATTATTATTATTTTAAAGCCTTATTACAGTGTATAAAATCACATACTATACACAACGTTGCATCAAAAGTAGACCAGTCACCTAATTTACCACAAAACTACATAAACATAAAATATAATTTCTTTATGAATAAACGAAAGAAAAAAATAATATAATAACTTCCCCAACCGAACAAGAAAAAAACTAAAAAATGTACCTTACAGTAATATATTTTATGTTCTTTTATGGACACACCATTTTGTATAACTTCCAGTATTTCTTATAAGATCATTTTTGTTTGTCGTACATTTGAAGGAGAACTGCTTACAAAGCTTGGTGATATATTCTTTAATATGAGGTACTATCTATCCTGAATGCATGGTTGTATTGCATGTATAATCTCCACTGATTCTTAAATAAATGAATTTTAAATATCGTAAGAAATAGTAGTTAGGTAGATATATTTAAGCGAGAAAGCCGTTCTAAAATATTTAGCATTAAAAAGAATGCAGCCAAAATAGGTATTGTTCGGCACTGAACCAAATTGCAACAAACCTGGCTAAGATCATGTATCCTAATCGTGAAGCTAAAAAATAGGGCTTCATACATCGCGTTCTAGCGTTCGTGCGTAAGATATTATTGTTCTCACCCAATTAAATATTATAAAATATTACAGTTATAATATCAATAAAAAAAATAAGGATATTGGTTTAATAAATATAATGGAGCACAATAACGGCGAAATTATCTTATCCCATATTTAAGGAGAAATCTTTGAGAGCGAAACGATGGACCTATAAATGGGAAATGGAAACAAAACTCAACTTAAATAAAACTAATTCAATCTTTTCTCAAATAAATCATTATTTAGTTAATTTTATATGTATATATATATATATAAAAGTATATAAATGATTTAATTTAGATTG
Organism: Piezodorus guildinii; assembly: GCA_023052935.1. Lineage (NCBI taxonomy): Eukaryota > Metazoa > Arthropoda > Insecta > Hemiptera > Pentatomidae > Piezodorus > Piezodorus guildinii. Next base: position 113,262,813 of record CM041294.1, read on the forward strand.
CAATCTCCCTCCTACAATTGCCGTGATGATGGCCTACAGTTTAGACTGAAACGTTGGCACCAAAAAACAATTTTCTACTTAATTAATGTTTTTCCTCTACTGCATCCCAATTCACTTCTTCATGTTCTAATTTAAGTTTATTTAGGTTATTATAAAAAATTAAAAAATAAATAAAATTAGCCTAAATAGAATCCCAGGAAAAAAGAAAAGGAGATGGTTGTCGCACCAAGACGTTTCAGTCAAGCACTATCTAAGAATTGCACTGTTTCGAGGCCAACGGCTGTTAAGGAGGTGATTAGGCCAAGATCACGCACAAGCGGCAGGCTATCCCTAATTAAGGGGTTAATAGAGCATATGGTTAATGCCAAGAGTCGATCCACGGTAGTAGGTGGATGTATAAGAATGAAAATGGATTGGTGGTGGTACCTGTACTGAAATTGCAGATCAGCTAGCCTCCTTTAAAATTATAATTAAACTAATATTTCTAAAAAAAATGGAGTCACCTGTGGTGTAGTGGCTAATATTATCAGCCTTCTATGTCGAAGGTAGCGAGTTCAAACACGGCAGTAACCTTTTGTTATTGAAACAATGGACTGACGATTTAGTGACCGAATTTGAAATAAATTGTTAAAGATAACCAACGATTGTAAATGAGTAAAAAAATTAAATCTATATATTTTTCATTTAGGTAATTTAAAATAATTATTCAATGCCATATCGTGGAACTCCTGACTTTTAAACCATTTGCCTGTACTCCAATGGAAACACGTTCAATGTTCATAAGATTTTTCCTAAAAGACTACTTATTTCTAAAACATAAAAACTAATATTTTTAAAGGCAAAAGGCTTCACATAAGAATGGTATTAATTGACGTTTACATTACACACGATTTGGAGGATATTTAAAAAAAAAAAAAAAGTTTTTAAAAGGAGTTAAAAATCCTTAGTTATGCTGTTCTTCGGAGGGGCGTACATTGGTGGTCCCGAGTCTGTGCGAAGTCAGGAACTCATTAGTTAATACCCAAAATCCTTTAACAATATAGGGGTTACCTTTGATCAAAACTAAACCTGGAGTAACCATATTTCCCAAATTACCAGGACATCCATATCAATCTTTAAACAGCTCTTACGATTCCGCAATTCTTTTTCAAGAACTATTCGTCTACGCTAAGTATACTATGTCATAATCTTCTACTTCCACTATGGATGCCCAGTATATGGATGACTCAGGGGCGAAAAATAAATGAGGCTAAAAAGATCGATGTATAGGTTTATAAGATTTTCGTACGGCCTTCCCAGACGGTCACACGTCTCTCGCTGGTATTCTGGTCAAAGGTGGCGTTATCCTGAATCCCAAAGAAAATACTTACTTGCTATCTCCATATTTTAATTCTTTGCGAGCCAGAAAGCCTTTCTATATCTTTGAACTTCTTGCTTCACGCTCTTCCCCTACACACCCTAAACACAGATCTCAACCAACCAATCTATACCTACCCTCCAAGAGAACAGCATCCTTTGAAAAGTCCTTTATTATCCGTGCTATCACAATTTGGAACTGTTTACTCACCTCCCTCCGTAAAGTGTCGTCTCTAACCTCTTTTAAACACCATTTATTTATTCATCTCGTCAAAAAAATCAATGTTGCGCAAATATGTAATATATCTTGGCTTAATAATACGCAACTAAACTAATTCGAAGTTGTCATTTGTCTCTATTAGTATCTTTTGTTTGTTTTGACTAAATAACCATGTAATAAATGAAGCCAGACAAATAAGACTCTGTTCGTAGAAGATTATTCTTAGAGAACGAAATGTCCCAGAATAAAAATTAGTAAGAATTCACCCATTCATTCAAAAACATTTCTGTCCTAATTAAACCGGGATAGGCAAAATTCAGGACTACCACTGAGTTGCCCGCTTAACCACCGTAGCATGAAGTGATGTTAAAAGAATAAACAAACAACTATGGACTTTTTTAAAATAACGTCTTCTTCACGGATCCTTTACATTGGTTACTACAATTAATCTACTTTTGGAAGATTATGAAAAGCGGCACAAGAATATAGGAATTTATTCGGCAATCCTATAAAACAATTCAATCAGCTGGTTTACCCGAAAAGAAGCAACAATACCTTAAATAGTAAAAATAATTGATGGTGCCTCGCACTTCGGCTGATAGGGTTAATGTCTTCATCGGATAAACGGTTCAAAAGAGGATGAAACAATGGTCAATTATAGCCTTCAATGTCTGAGCTGCTATAGGAATCAATTGATTTATATTATTTCCAAGAGATAAGAAACAAAGAACAACGAAGGTATAATACACAAGAGTTCAATGCAGTGCAATCCAAGCGACAATTAATCGTTATGAAATGTGGTAATAATAAACAAATTATAATATAATATGAATTATTCAAGAGATAATCTGATGATATATTTAAAGCATTATATATGTGGTGGTCATGAATAACTGGTTAAGTCAAAATCTTTCATTTTACATGTGAACAACTTAAAGTTTTGCTTTAAAGCGACTTAAAATTTTTTACCAAGAGAGTAATTTGCGTAAAATAGAGTTATTAATTATAGCTTTCTTTCCACCTGAAAGCTTTAACCACTTTAAAACGACTTAGGAGAAGGTCTGAGGGAGCGATACGTGAAGTTAACTCATTTTTGATATAGCTCGAGTTATCTAGTTTTTCACAACCGCCACAGATATAAAATTGTACGATGATTATAAAGAATTTCTTTCTTAGTATAAAAAAAAAAAAAAGAATATTTCTTAGAAAATATTCCCAAAGCTGTAAACAATCAACAGCTCCTATCCAGCAAGAAATCGACTCTCACCAAAAGGATCCAAGCGTTAAAGGAACAAGACGGACACCGCAGGCTTTATTGTTATTTAGTTCTTTTACTATCTAAAGGAGTTGTATAACTTGTTTTGTTTTTTTATCATAAGGAGTTGTATAACATTCTTGAGAATTTAGAAGAGGTTTTAACAATCGAAAATGAGAAAATAATGTTAATAATAAAGTACGTAATTACTGCATTGTAAGTAAAACTCGCCAGGAAGAAAAAGATTTAATTCATCAAAAATATTTTCAGAAAATGTCTACTTATGAAACAATAGCAATAATAAAATATCTTACAATATCAGTAATAAGTTCTTTCAAATTTGATTGTTATTTCTTTTGTTTTTAGTAACCACACCCAATGAAAATTGAAATTGAATAATAATGTTGGTATATTATTATATTTTATAAAGTTAATATACACTCACTCAAAAAAGTTTCGATACACCCAAATATAATTGGATAAATGGAAATAAAGGAATTAGAGAAATTTGATACTTTTGACCTTCCACCTGGCCTAAAAATACTAAGTTTAAATTCGTCAAAGAATATAGTCTTATCTCCGATATTCTTAGCTTTTTTTTTATAAACTCACTGGCAAATTGCAGCCGCTTCTTCCGGTTTATTTCAATGATAAAGGGCTTTCTTCTTGCGACTTGACCACTGTATCCTTCCTTCTTAGAATATTTCTGACTGTTTCTTGAATTCCATAGTACCTATTTCTTCTGATGGCCAACGATGTTGCGTTAGTTCAAGGATTTGCATGGACTTCAGCAAGGATGACTCGCCTATAGTGATTCTCCAATTTTCTAGGTCTTCAAGCACGTGGTCTATCCTCCAGAGATTATAACCCCCTATGTATTTTTAGTACATTCTGTACAGTAGAATGTGACTTATTCAACAGAATTTGAATTTTTATTTATTTATTGAGAAATATTACAATCTGTTTTAGAATGAACAATAGTAATAGAGACATAGGACCACATTCATACAATGTACACAGAAAATAACGATAAAGTCAAATTACATAAAATAGAAAAAAAAATATTTATATGTACAATAAAATAAAACAAAATAAAAAAAACAAACAACAATCTATAAATGAGATAAATACAAAGTTGGCAGATAAATAAACATCATACAAACAAACATAACTATATATAATATATACAACTGCTAAGGGTACCCCAGACTGGGCTTTTCCCTCCACTTGTGGAGGAAAAAAGCGGAATCCAAGAGATCCCAGCGCCTTTTAATTTTTATTTTTAACCCCTAAATATACACTATATTGTACTGGAGGAATAAACAATCCTTAAGTCTGGTTTAAAATAAAATACGAAACATTTATTTATAATCATTTAAACAAAAAACATGGAAAACAGCTTGCAGAAAACAATTTATTACAGCTTCAAAGACAATGAGCAATGATATAATTATAGATAATGATATCAGAATAATTTGAATGTAAAATAAAAAACATCAGAACGTAAGATTTCTTGAAGAAGGTTTATTTATAATTTGTTTTCTTCAATGTTTATTTTATTGTTTTACTCTGAACGGTCTATTTATATTTTTTTTTTTATTTATTTATCACATTTGTTATTGTTAAGAATTCAAGCATTCAACAACCAAGTCTTTTTATGGGAGGAAATTCGACAAATATACAACGGACCTCAACAATGAAAAGGTACAACTCACTGGTAATAAATGAAAGTCAAAACTATTTTTAAGCAAACAAAATACTTCAGGGGTATCACAAGGACGCGTAAACAGAAAACATGCATAAAAACAACCATCATGGAATGTGTATTTGTAAGAGAATCTTCAATAGCATTGACATCCTCATGAATAGGGGTCCCCTATTGAATATTTAAATCGATTATACCCCACTCGATGAAAATTGGGCTAAATAAAAAAAAAACTTAAACGTATAGATCATTTCAAAATTTGTTAAAAATGAGTACAACTGACTGATTGAGGAATATGTAATATTAATAATATAATACTGATGTATAAATTTGTATCTACAGGAAAGAATCAATAGAACTTCGAAACAATAGTTTTAGTGAACACTAGGGCAAACATCACAAAATCGTAAGACATTGATTTGCTATCCTCGGAAACGAAGAATTTTTCACTCCTTTAAAACAATCCTAGGACCATCAAATTTAGTTATTCATTGTTTCGCGGACTGAAGTCAACTCTTAAAGCCTGGTGCGTTTTTCTTTATTTCCATTTTTTCAACTAGACCATTTCTAGAATATTTAGGTATTTTACACGCAATGTACGTACGTGATCCGGTTTATTCCACTTAAAATATATATATATATATATATATATATATATATATATATATATATATATATATATATTATTTATCATAATATTTTATATATCATTTTACAACTAAAATAACTGTAATGTCCGCGAAATATTTTTGGTGGGAACCACTGCTCTAAGTACATGTATTTATTTTAAAACATTTTATTCATTGAAGAAAAAAAAAAATAACTTGGGGTGACCTGTGGTTTAGTGGCTAATATAACAACTTTCTATGCCCAAGGTCGCGGTTTCAAATCCGGTAGATGACCCTAGGGTTTATGAAGGGAGTATAAAAATGGGAAAGCCCCTGGTTGAGTGGCTGGCGCGCTAGTCTCCCATGCCAAAGGTTGTGAGTTCGAATCTCCGGTGGGACTTTTTCAAGCACTTAATTAATGGGTATACACTTACAGCCTCTCCCCCGGGTATGTGAGACCCGTCAGCCAAATGGACACAAAAAAAAAGCCAAAAAAAGAAAGAAACGTAGTGAGTATTTATAACCAACAATATTTTCATGGAGTAACGCGTATGAATTCTGCCAGCAGATTACACCGCGCAACCAAGGGCCTACATGGCCTGTCACGCCACAGAAAAAAATCCTAGGTCAGCCCTCTATCAGAGTGGACCTTATATATTTCGTAAAAGATCCTTATCTTAATTGAACCTGGATAAGTAAAATGTATGGCTCACACTATAGCATCATCTGATTAACCAAAGTAGCGTTAAATGAATAAAGAAACAAATGTGGACTTTTTAACCTCGCGATTCCCCGTAACACTTTTACAGTCTGTACAACAATGAATTTATTATGGTTAGATTAAGAAAGCCGAAGCGGAGATGGGAGGATTGCGTTAAGGCTGATCTCGGGAGCTTGGGCTTGAATAGTGAATATTGGACGAGTCTGTGTAGGCGGAATTTGGTGGTATCGGCATCGAACCTTCGGGTACGCTAAGCCTATTATTATTATTATATTATGAAAAACGGTCAATTCCTCTTTATTGTTACAAGCGAATATCAAATAAATATAAAATACATTATTTGAATTAAGTGCTAAATGCTTTATTATACTATTATTAAACAGGATAATATAAAGTGTAAAACTATAATTTTAATACAAGACTATTCGACGTTTAATCAGAAGAGACGAAACGTTATAGTTTTATATGCCACTATAGTTTGTTTTATATTATTTCAAACAAATATAATATCAGTAAAAGGGCTGTAGTGATGCAAATAATCAAAATAAAAGGGGACACAGTTTGTCGAGTAAAGAGTCGGCAGTAACACTTAGTTTTTACAGCCCGGCAAGTTTGTGGCCGCCAGTTATGAGCTCCTAAGCTAGCACATTATTCTAGCCTAAGGCTCTTATCAGCCCCTCAATAAAATTTTGTCCTTATACTTCGCCTTTCAACTCCAAGTACTTTGCAACAACAAAAGGAATTTAGGGCTCTAAATAAAACATATATATTTAATAAAAATGAAACAACTTTAATTAAACTGGGACGTTAACCCGTATTAACAGATTATACCAAAAATTCCCGACAAGACGATGTCAAGAGAGTCCGCTAGACATCATTGGGAAATAATATTAAATTGCAGTAGTGTAGAACGTTTGCGAAGCATTGGATTTTGATCACAAATGCTCAACACAGATAAATTCAATATTCTGAGTAATATAATTAGCTAGTAATCAGTGACCAATGGCTGGTTCAGCACAGTCACAATCTTAAAATGTTCTAACGTTTCGAAAATAATTAGCTCAAAGGATAAAAGTAACTTCGCACAAGATAACGAACAATACATGCTTTGTTTATCAGTATTTGATTAAATATCTATCTTGATTAGTTTCAAATTTAAGTAATTTAATGTTTCGCGAGTTGAAGTTAACTAACTCATATAGCCTGGTTCTTTTTTATACTTGGCCATTTCTGGTAAACAGAGATATGGATATTTTGCATATAAAGTACATGATACGGTGAAGCCCACCAAAAATTTATCTACCTATCACCGGCCTTAAAATAAAAAAATTATAATAAACTAAAAACAATTCAAGAATTTAAAATTAACTTCTACACTTCATAAGTTCACAATTTCAAATCTAACATGATAAACGAAAATAAACAATATTATTTTCTCCGAAAATTTATTATTTATTGAACATGGAATAAATAAGTAAAACTTTGGACCAAAAATAAATAAATAAATAAAATAAGCCAACTGAAGAACCAATACTATACTAATACCGCGAATCGCGTTTATACTAACCAAGGGATTTTTTTTTTTTAATTTTTAATGTCAAATATATAATTGAAGTGATATTATTGCTAGGAATAACTCGTATTCGTAATGTCGTCGGGCTGAATAGTTTTAATAATTGGTGAGTATCTGTGGGTTGGTCGAAACGGTAGCAAGGATGGTAATATTAAGGCTGATTTCAGTTTTGACAGATGCTGCATTAATACCACTCTTCACTTTTCTCATGTAACCACCAAAATATAAAATATAGTAAAAAGGTTACATCTTTATTGCTGGTTACGATTTTTTTTTTTTTTAAATGGCACTATTATACAAAATCAAATTAAAAAAAAAGTAATCCTGAAAAGGCTGACCCTGATTTCGAAATAAAAAAGAAAGAAAATTATTTTAGAAAATCGAAAATACATATCTATATTAAATATTTAAAATAAAATATACAATATTGTATTTAATACATACGATTATCATTGATAAAAAACAGGTAAATATATGAGTTGAACAATTAGATATCCAACTAAAAGAGAACACTGAAAAAAATATTTGTTTTAATGCAATATTTTATTTTGAACATAAAAACAGTATATACATGTATAATATACTGTTGGAAAGCTAAAGATCTTAGAAAAAAATATTATCTTATACACAAGCTTATAAAAGTTAACAAAGAGTGAAGAAAAACCGATAAAACTAACAGATTATTTTAGATAATAATATAATAGATTTTTTAATAAAACACATTAAATCAATTTATTTATTAAATATATTTAAATACACAGACTCAAGTATTTAATATATAATGTTATTATTAAGTAATATTAATTATACCCTTATATATATTTATATTTAATATATTAAATATTCGCAATTAAAATAATATAACTGGTGTTTAAATTTAGAAACATTGACGATAATATCATGCGATGGATTACAGCAAGTCATCATTTGGGATGTTTTAAAAAATGTTTCGGTAAATTCTAAAGGGAAAAAATTTATTATTTCTCCTAAATTTTTAGCTGCATTGAGCGTGAAACTTGAACTGCCCTACAGATTTAATTGAAAAGATCTTAATTTCAAAATTGAATGGCAGTAGAAGATTTAAAAGCTGTTAGGCCATTAAGGAATCATTAAACTGCTGCTAAGCCTTATACTCTTCGAACAAATCCCAAGTAGGCAAGTTTGATCAGAGATTACGCCGACAGAGAAGTGAGGCATGCGGCGCCAGAGTGGCTAGCGTGAGTCGGAATACTGAGGTCGTGCCATTGTGTGCGTGTCCTACATTCCTTATCTGGGTTAGTCTTTGTCGGGAGCCAAGTTTAATATGTTTGAGCAACTTAAGTGCTTCACTATAAAGTATTATAGATTCTTGAAATTGGCATATTTTATGTCGGGACAAGTACAGGGTCGTTTCATAGACGTTAACAACATTTAAAATAACATGAGTTATAAACACTTTATATCTGTTAGGATGTGTATCTATAAAATGAAGTGTGCATCTATAGTTAAGTAGATTTACGAGAAATTAACCCGATGATATTAATTTATTTTATTGATACGGTGGATCCACACAATGGTGATGTCTGCCGATGTACAATAATGCTATATTAAAGATATTAATAATAACAGTTCATATATGGAGAAGGTTAATAAAAGAAGTGGCAAACATAATTTACTTTTTAAATCTTGCTGATATCCCCTACCCATCCTAACATATTCCTTTCTACCTCTGCCGATGACACTTGCGTGCTATCAGTTAATAACGATCCTAGAATTGCCTCTTCCTACATCCGAGCCCTTGAGGTATAGTGACAGAATTGGAGAATTAAAATCAATTCCAATAAATCCCATTAAATCACCTTTACCCTTCGTCGTAAACCTATGACATCCTGCCCTAGTGTCCTTTAATGATATTCCGCTTGTCCCGTTTGAACTTGAAATCCGTTATTTAGGCCTCCTGCTCGATAAACGTCTATTTGGAATCCTCATACAAGACAAGAAACTGCTCGCCGATTTCGGTAACTTCAACATTTACTTGACAGACGCTCTAACCTTTCAGTTAACTACAAAAGACTCATTTACATGAAAATCATAAAACCTATCTGGACCTACAGAGTTGAGCTATGGGGCTCTACGAACCCATCAAACTCTTCTCGAATCTAATCTTACAATCCTTAATGCCCCTTATTTTGTCACGAAAAAAATCATCCACAAAGACCTTAATGTTCCATTTGTTGCTAATTTGGCCTGTACCAGGTATCACTCCTTTCATGGAACACTCCATTACCACTCTAATTCACTAGTTTAAATCCTCGCTTCCTTTTCGATTCCTGACAATCCGCCGAGGCGTCTGAAAAGAAGATGGCCACGAGACCTTCCTTAGATTTACTACTAGAGTGATGTCAATGAGCAGTTTCTCTACATGTTTTTTTAAATATATTTTATCATTAAGTAGCATATTTACTTCTTGTATGAAAATATGCAGTTGTAAATTTCAATAAAATAAATTTTTAAAAACAAAAACCTTTTTATATGAATAACACAGAGAAAAAGAAAAGAACGAATTCAGATGAATTCATATCACTTAATTTGTTGTAAATGATTAAATAAATTTGAAATGTATGGGTTTTTGTCATTTAATTAGTTATTTAAATGATATAGGAGATTGACACATATTAACCGTCTGCAGTCTGTCAGTAAGTGTTTTATGGCGATATGTACGTTACACTGTGCACAGTATGGTCTTGGTGTTCCAGTCAGTAAATATTGGTGGATTTAAATATTTGGGTCCTATCCGGTATATTGTCAATAAGACATCCTCTCTCCTGGTATTTTGGATTGATGATTTCCAAGATAATAATGGGTCTTTTATTTCCCTAAATTTGTTATCTGTTGTTCTGCACCAATTGAGCTGCCATTTATTCATAATTAGTAATTTGATAAGACTGTAAATGTCTTTGTGTAGAGTGTCTAAACAATCAGACGGGGGAATCAATGACGTAGCTTATGCCACCTCATCTGCTTGGCAGACAAATAATATTGGTAAAAACTAAATATAGAAGTACAAAGAATATTAATATGTTGAGTAAATTTATTTATATTAAAAATTTAATTGCTGTAAACTGAATATTTTATAGTCTGCTTATTCGTTTAAAGTCACTTTATGCAACTGTGGCTAATCGGACGAAGGTAGGTGTCCTCAATTTTGCCAGTACAGGTTTAATGAGGATATGAATCTTAAGCGAGTTACTGACATTACACAGAACCGGGAACTCCATCGATATATTATTTGTAATAGATGATTGTTTTTATCTACAACATACTTATCTAAACCAGCTTCCATATCCTACTGGAACTGTAGTTATACACAGACCATATGAAATCATATGGTTTTTACTATCACCGTAATTAGCAGCTTAAACACCTTTGAGTTTCTACGATAGTACAAATTCGTGTAAAAAAAAATACTTTAAAGCTTATTAAATTGCACAAATATTATTTATCGTACTAAAAAACGTATGAATATGACTTTTGAAGAAGAAAGCTAATGCATTATAATATACGAAATCAGATTGGTAATTTTTAATAATCATTAAGACAAATAATAAACCTTAACATTAAATAATAAAAAAATTAAGAAGTAATTTCCAATTATTTAATTTATTAGAAATATTACGTAAATTAAATTAAACCCATTGAAAAGTTAGTTTTAAATATAAATATAGAAATATAATATGTGAGAGTCCAATCCGGAGAAAGAGGTCAGTGATACCTAGACCTTGGCATGCATACCGGCCAATGTCCCACTGTATTTAATTTTAGAATGCATTGCAGAATTCATATATTACATTCCACGGAGGTTTCATGTCAATATGAAGATAACACGCATCAAAAACTATTTAGAATGTTTAAAAATACAATATTTATGTTATCAGAAATTAATTTTGACGATTGGATAGACTACTCAATAAAATTTTAGAAGAAGATGTCTCTTAACCATGCTAAATGTAACGAAATTTAGGAGTAAGATAGTACTGCTTTCGATCTTTCACAATTTCTAAATTAATGACTGATTTTTTTTAAATCTATTTTTTATAACTATGACCCAGGTAAAAACACAAACTTTTGTAAGAATTAATTCATATAAGCTCACATTGACTAACGTAAAATACTACTGTCTCTATAATATAATAATAATAGGCTTGCCGAAGCCAATCACTAAATGTTCAGTCACAGATTCGTACAATGATCACCGTTCAAGTCCTAGCCCCCGAGATCAGACTCAACACAATCCTTCGGCCTACCTCTCGGTTTAGCACATACTATCTTTTTCGGAATTCGCTCTTCATGGAGCCCAACAACTTTACAATCTCATTAAAAATAATACTAATATACAATAAGTATGATGAATTTCCAAAATATATAATAATATTATTTAACTAAAATCACAAGTGGTTAGAGTTCGTCTCCTCCTCTCCAGGAATATTCCTTTACTAGAATTGTCGTCAAATAAATATACAATAGTAATAATATACAATAACCGATAATAGACGTCCCAATAATAATATATAATACGTTATTTATCGAATGGACTCTACATCTTGCGAAAAAGTAGTATCAATCTATAGTGGTGAATGTTCCATTTCTAATGCAACTGCAGATTTCGCTAAACGGTTGAGGTTTAAAACAGTCTTGTAATCTCTAAAGGAAAATCGTGCAGCATGTGGATCAGTTTCCATTAGTTTCAGAATAGTCTGCGGATTCCAAGTAAAAGGCCTGTCAAGATCGCCATTTAGATAATTTAATTTTATAGTCCGAAACGATGGTTAAAAATCTCAAAAAATAATAATTTCAAAGTAATAACTTCCAGCTAGCTATTATAGCCGGTAGCTACCCGATCAATTGGAATATTAATGATATGGCGGTATGATGCTTAATTTGTTAATTTAATTTTATTCGGAGTAGAGCTATGGGACTCTACTAAACCATCGAATTCTTCTCGTATTCAATCCCTACAAACCAAAATCCTTAACGCTCCTTACTTTCTGGCGAATAAACTCATCTATAAAGACCTTAATGTTCCATATGTTACTGAATTAGCCCGTATCTTCTTTCAATCAGGCTATGAAAAACTCCAGTTCCACTCTAATCTACTAGTTTCTATCCTATCTTCTTCTTCGATTCCCGATAATCTCACGAGGCCTCTGAAAAGAAGATGGTCCTGAGACCTTCTAGTTAAGAATATTTTTAGAGTGCTGCCGATGGGTAGCGTATCCATATGTATTTCATTTAAGTTTACTTCGTCCATCACATATACTTGATGTATATAATACAGCTGTGAATATCAATAAATATGATTAAAAAAAAAAAGTATTATCTACAACGTTTGACTTATGCATTTAAATATATTTTACAAATAAAGGAGAGGATAAAGGTGTGGACTGTTGGTCGTACTTTCAATAATTTTGGGCCATCCTTTTTTATGTAATATAGTCACGCCACCATGAGGCCATAGTGCACCTGCAGATCACACCATATTCCTTGAATCTTATTCAGCAGTCCTATTAACCTTTATATACCCTGTCCCTTCTCCCAGGGATCACTCTCTTCAAGTCCTCGCAGTAATTACGGTACGTAATCTATGTCAGATCTAGTATAGCCATATTGTTATTATCAAGATTGTCATTATTGTCTTTTAAAGTGTTATTATCGATATTTTGTAACTTTTGAATAAATAAAATATTTTTTTTTTCAATAACGAGCACGAACACCAAAATTGGCGCCCAAATAGGGACTGCATATTTTTATCGCAGTTTTAAGAACCGAGTTTCCGCAGATCCGAACTTTTTCCGCAAATCCAGAATTAGGACTACCGCCTAGGATTCCTCACCTGTGAAGACTCAAGATTTTGGCTTACCTACCGAGGACTACCACCTTCGAGATCTTCAGATTCTGGACGAGTTCACTCACCCCGAGCATCTCGCAACGCAGGCAAAGTCTCTTATCTGCACTCAACCTTGGCCGGACTTCACTGTCGTCAGGTATCCAGCTCAAGGACAGATCTTCACACCCCGTCGAAGATTATTTTGACAGCGTACTCAATTTTTGTAAGTTAATTTCCTTTACTATTGTAATTTTATGTCTGATGATTATTTAAATTCTTTAATCCTGCGAGTAAATAATTTAATATTAACTACAAATATGGCAAGCTTTCAAATTAAATCGGCAGACTACGATCATATCCCTAATTTTAATGGAAATCCACACAATCTGTTAAAATTCGTGACAGTTTGTAGACAAGTTTACCAAATCGTGTGTAAACCGGACAACTCGTTTAAGGAACTAAACGAACAAAGATTATTAAGTAAACTTTTAGCAAAACTTACGGATGAAGCTGATTATATAAATACAACGTGCGAATTTAGTCGTGTTGAAGAATTACTAAATTATCTCGAAAGAACCTTCAGAGACAGCCGCTCAATTGAACAATTATCGCATGAATTATTTAATAACAAAATACATCATAAGGAACACCCTCTTGATTTCCTTCAAAGAATTGATAAGATCCGCACTTTAATAATTTCTAAACATCGGATAGAAAACACACCAAATAGAGAAACAATTATTAGCGCATTAGAGAAAAGTATTCTTTATTTTTTTTACACTAACATGCCCCTTCACATAAGAACATATCTTATGACTAAAGCAGAAAAGTTAAGAACATTAGATGATTTGAGAAATTTAATTCAGAATGAGAACCATCTACTCTTCGATGACCTCATAAATTCGGGAAATATGAGAAGACCCGGAGAACATGATTACAAAAGAGGCTTCGACCATAAGAAAAAGTTCGACAAAAAACATCACAAACGATTTAATAATTGGCAAAATCCCAATAACCCGTATAACCCACATAATCAAAGACAAGAGCATCAATATCGACAACAAGAACCTCCACAAGACTACCGGCAGAATAATAATAATAATAATTATTACCAACAATGGCCCCGTCAAGAACAACAAAGGTATTTCAACGGTTCAGGTCGATACCGGAATCAAAATTATAATAATAATAAGAAAGATGAAAATCCAACTGTATCCATGAGAACAGTTAGCGCATTCGGGAATAAACCGAAACAGCCTAATTTCCAAATTCAGCAAGAAGACCCGAAAGACCAAGAAATCAGAGAATTAAGAGAGAAATTAGAAAAATTAGATCCAAATAATTCTTTTTTAGAGAAAGGCCCGCCAGACAATCAAAACACATAAAAGAAGAGAATAAAAGCCAACTGCCTTATGTTAAAGACCACGCGAATCGTAAATGGCTTATTGATACCGGATCTTGGAAGAATTATATAAGACCAGACATTGTACCACCAGATGTTGAAAGAGAAAAAGAAAATTTTACAATAAAAACAGCAACCGGAGAAGAACTTGGCACGGAATCTATTTCAGTTTATTGCAGAAATAATTTTCTTAAAAACCCCGAAAAAATAAAATTTTATCTATTTAATTTCAGTCCCAATTACGAAATACTACTAGGAAATGAGACAATGAGGGAAATGAAATTTAATATCGATTTCGAAACCAACAAAATAAAAACTCGCTATACAGAGTTTGATTTTATTATGGAAGACGAAGTTTTAAAATTAGTTTTGAAAGAAGGCGAAAATCAGATAAAAGTAGAACAAAATAAAAATCTATATTTTATTGACTATGAAGATGATAAGATTAAAATTAAACCTGGCATCTATGATCAAAATATAATAATCGACAGTAAAGTTAACGAAACCATATATTTACCTTTATACTATTTGCAAAAAGAAGAAGTAGAATTAACAGATTCTAATAAAAAAGGAAACCATGAAATAATAAAACAAATCCCCCAACTAATCAGAACCGACCATATACCTCCTCAAGAAAAATCAAATTTAATTAAATTATTATCGAAATATCCATCAGTATTTAAGACTGAAAATGATCCCCTTTCAGCCACTGATTTATTGGAGCATAAGATTAAAACAAAAACCGAAGACCCGATATATTCGAAAAATTACAGATATCCCCACCAATTCAAAGAAAATATTAAGGAAGAAATTAAAAAGATGTTAGAATCCAAAATAATAAGACCCAGCAATTCCCCTTACAATTCTCCCGTTTGGATTGTCCCGAAAAAGCCAGACGCATCAGGAAAAAGAAAAATACGAATGGTGATTGATTACAGGAAATTAAATCGAGAAACAACCCCGGATAAATTCCCCATTCCTAATATTGAAGACCTTTTAGGCAAATTAGGAAAAGCGACGATATTTACAGCAATGGACCTTTGCTCAGGCTTCCATCAAATAAAAGTCGAAGAAAGTTCTATCCCAAAAACAGCATTTTCTACAGATCAAGGCCACTTTGAATTCCTTCGCATGCCATTTGGACTCAGTAATGCCCCAGCAACGTTTCAAAGAGCCATGAATATCATTTTTTCAGATTCTATTAACGTTTTAGTCTATATGGACGATATTATAATTTTTTCTGAAAATTACAAAGATCATTGGAAACATTTAGAAGAAACTCTTAAAAAGTTAGAAAAACATAACTTAAAGATTCAGCTCGATAAGACAGAATTTTGCAAGAAAGAATTGTTATTCCTCGGACATATTATCAGCGAACGCGGCATAGAACCTAATCCAGAAAAGATAAAAGCAGTAAAAGATTTTAAACTCCCTAAAAATGAAAAAGAAATTAAAAGCTTTTTAGGATTAACTGGTTTCTATAGGAAAATGATACCAAATTACGCAAAGATAGCTTCCCCATTAACGAGATGTCTTCGAAAAGATCAAAAAGAAATCAAACCAGAGTTATATGAAAACGCTTTTGAGAAATTGAAACAACTTGTATGTAGTAGCCCCATTTTGCAAATTCCAGATTTCAATCAGGACTTTTTCTTAACAACTGACGCAAGTAATTTCGCCATTGGTGCAGTATTAGCACAGAAGAAAGATGGAAAAGAACTCCCTGTATGTTTTGCATCCAGAACACTTAATAAAGCAGAACAAAATTACTCAACAACGGAAAAGGAATGTTTAGCCATTATTTGGGCTTGCAATCATTTTCGACCCTACTTATACGGTAGAAAATTTTTCATATATTCAGATCACAAACCTTTAGAATATTTAAGAACGTGTAAAACACAGAACGCCAGATTAATTAGATGGAAATTATTGTTAGAAGATTTCGAATATGACATAAAATACATTGAAGGAAAGGCTAATAAAGTCGCCGATCATTTATCCCGTTACCCTATTGAAGAAAGGAAATTAAAAGAACCAGAATTTGATATTTTTCATACAGAAAATTCTCCTAATAACTATTCACAAGAAATCGTAGATTTATTACAAGAAATGGGAATAGAAGAAACCCAAGAAGAAGCTAACAATGAAAACTTAGAAGGAATTAATAATGATGAAAACATAGAAGAAAATAATAATGGTGAACACCAAGAAATAATTCAAGATGATATATCTTCTTTAGCAACGCAGCACTCCACAGAATCCTCCGATAACAGAATCTTAATAGTTGATGATAAATCTAGACCAGTAAATGTTGAGAAAAATCAAATAATAATAAAAAAGGGACACGCGAAAATTCAACGCGAAACAATATTCAATAATAAGCAAAGAACAACAATTGAATTTACTTGGCCTTATCATGAAAAAGATTTTGAAATAGAAGAAAAACTTTTAGAAATCTTAAGACCAAATATAACTTACGGCATATACTGCTCACCCATATCAGATTCTATAGAAAGTGAAAATAATTGGTATAAAGCATTATTTAATAAAGTTGCATCACTCATTAGAGAAAAATTTCCCACAAATAGAATTAAAAGATATTATAAACTATTGCCAGATGTAAAGAACACGGAAGCCCAGAAATTACTTATCCTTGATTATCATATCGCCAAGACATGCCACAGAGGTATAAATGAAACATATTTAGTTTTGAAAACCAAATTTTATTGGCCCAATATGAAAGATCATATCACAGAAATTATAAACAAATGTGACACATGTGGAAAAGGCAAATACGATAGAAGACCTATAAAACAAAAATTTAAAATTACTCCCACACCTGAGAAACCCTTTACAGATTTAATGATTGATACCTTACACATGAGTAATTATTACATTTATTTAATAGTAGATACTTTTTCCAAAAGAATATTTTCTTATTACGCAACGAGTTATAATGCCATAGAAAGCATGAAAGTATTGAAAAAATATTTAGCATATTTTCCAAAACCCCAAAAAATATCATGTGACAACGGAAGAGAATTCGACAATAACTTGTTTAAAGATTTTCTAAACTACTTAAATATTGAATTACATTATACTACCCCCAATCACCCTAACTCTCTTGGATTGCTTAATCGAGCAAGCTCTTCGTTATTAGAAATTTTAAGACTTATAAACATAGAAAACAAAGATGATAAAGAGGAAGATAAGTTAGAGAAAGCAACGACAGCATATAATAATTCCCTTAATCAAGATCTTAAAATGACCCCTAACGAAATAACTTTCGGTATCACTAATGAAACTTATAATGAATCCCCGGAAATAAAAGAATATCTTGTTCATGAGTACCATCGGAAAATGAAGCAGCTTTTCGAAATAACTAAGAAAGGTATAGAACAAAATAAAGAGAGAAAAATAGGCAAGTTAAATGAAAATAGAGAAGACATAGAAATCCCGGAAGATGTGTATATAAAGAGACAACAGAAAAAGAAAATAGATCCTAAATACGAAAAAGGAAAGTATGTTGATAAAAGATTTCAAAATAGAAATAAAGGTAGAAAGAAAAAACTCCACCCTGATCAAGTCAAACGACCGAAAAAGGTCACTAAGAAAAAGAAATCAAATAATAATAATAATAAACCTAGTACAAGTCAAAAAAACCCAGAAATAACTGATGAAGATATTGAGAATGTCATAAAAGAAATAGAAACGTCTAATGTTACAGGAGTCAGCCAAGATGACTTTGAGTTCGACGACGAATTGTTTCAAGTATCTTCTGATCGCAGCGCTTACGGTTCAGATACAGACCCTGCTAATACAAGATTTATCTGACGGACCAGGAGCATCCATCGTACAAATTAATCCATCTTTTATAATTGAAGATTGGTACACATTTTTACATTATAAGAATCTTACAAATTTAACAAGAGAAATTCAAACCCTTAAGATTAGCATTGACGTATTAACAATTAGTAATGAATATAAAACTTTGCATAATATTATTGAACAAAAATATAACAAGATATTAGAAAAAATTAATCATATTGTAAATATAAATCGGAATAACCGATCAAAAAGAGGTTTAATTAACGGACTAGGCAATGCTATTAGTTGGCTCACCGGCAATATGGACGCCGATGACAAAGAAAAGTATGATAATATTTTAAATAAAATCGAGAGAAATATGTATCACATAGAGCATAATGAAAATGTTAGATTAGGATTAAATAAAGAATTAACATCTAAACTTAATAAAGAAATAATTGTTTTAAATAAATATAAGGATAGTATAGAAAAAATAAATAATTTTACAGATTTAGCTCTTACTAAGTTAATGTATCATGATTTATTAGCCGTATTAGATTTAGTAGAAAATCAATTAAATGATATAGAATTTTCCTTAGAACAATGTAAATTAGGAATTACCCATCCAAGCATATTAACGACTAGAGAACTAGAACAATTAAACATACCGTTCGGAGAACCAATCACAGAAAATGTAGAATTAAACTGGTTACTTAGCTCCACATTTTGTTCCCTATCAGATACAGGATTAATTTATTATTTTATTAAAATCCCTTTGAAATCATTGCCAAAAACAACTTATTATGCTATGTCATATCCAGTTACAAGGAATAATAAAGTCATTACTCTAAAGATTAAAGAACAACTAATCATTAGATTTAAAAATTCGTTTTACAATGGAAATTGTATTAAATTCAATAATCATCATTACTGTAAAGACATGATAGAGATTAAGGACAAATGTATTTTAGAATTATGTAAGAATATAGAATTAAATGATTGTAAAGCTGTAGAAATAAGAACAAACCCTATAATCAAACTTATACCCACATTACACCAATATTTAACCTTTAATATTAGCAATGTAACAACTAGTGTAACAAACACACAAATGTATCATCTACCATCTACTAGCCTCCTTAATCTTAATGAAAAAGAGAAATTTGTAAATATAAATGTACCACTTTCTTATGTTGACAATGTAAATATTCCTTTTATTTCCTATCATTCTGTTAATAATAAAACTATTGTATCAACAAATTTTACTTTTGAGGAATTACAACAAATAGACTTAAGTAATATAGAAATAGAAGAATTAGAACCTTATGATATAACTGTATCCCAATTTATTTCTTATATATTTTATGTAATATGTTTATATCTTTTATGCTATAATCTTTATCGTCAGTATTGTAAACTGGAATTACTGTGTTCTAATCCTTCAAATGATAATCCAAGTACCCATCCTCAACCACCTGAATGTTTTGATGGCAGAGCCAGAGCTTGGTTTCAATATTTACAGAATAGACAAACCGTCCCAAATCCTTAAATTTAGAGTTCAGTGGGCTTCACTCTCATAAGGACGGAGGAGTCACGCCACCATGAGGCCATAGTGCACCTGCAGATCACACCATATTCCTTGAATCTTATTCAGCAGTCCTATTAACCTTTATATACCCTGTCCCTTCTCCCAGGGATCACTCTCTTCAAGTCCTCGCAGTAATTACGGTACGTAATCTATGTCAGATCTAGTATAGCCATATTGTTATTATCAAGATTGTCATTATTGTCTTTTAAAGTGTTATTATCGATATTTTGTAACTTTTGAATAAATAAAATATTTTTTTTTTCAATAACGAGCACGAACACCAAAATTTATTAAAAAAAAATGTGAACATACTGTGATTTGCATATCTTAGAGAATTATCAACAGCTTAATAACTTTTTTCTAATAGAAATACGAATTTCAATGGGTACCAATACATATATCTGATTCGATGGAGGGGATTTTATGGTGGTAATACATCATACCTGATAAATAAATACTACAAAAAAAAGTATTATTTTCTTAGATTAAAGACAGAGGATTATAAATATGGAATCTTTATGATGGCAAGAACATGATAAACCATAACTAAATATTATGGAAAATAAAATTTTAAAAAACAACGTATGAGCAGCAAAAAATATATAAAAAAACTGGAATACATAATTTATGTACCATCTGCAGGGACGACAGATTGCTTTCAAATCTATTTAAAATAGATAAGGTGCTAAACGTAATAGAGAGTAGGAGCCGCTGAAGGTTCAGTGTTAAAGGATGTGATGGTGGAAAAAATAAGAGGTCAACAAATTTCAACGAGAATACTGCTGGCAGTCCATTTCCATAATACACTCCCTCCTTTCACCTCTTCCTCACCATCTTCGTAATTTTTCAGCAGAGGAAAAAACGGGAAAAGAATAAATGAGTAAGCTTCTGGAAAGGAAGTGGAGCATAAATCTGGCCCTAGAAAAATTTTAGGGAAGAGAATTATGGAAGAGCATCACAGAAGAAGACAAAAACTTGCATTTATGACAACCATTGGAAAAACAAATTAAATAAACAATTTTATTATGCAATGTCATATTTTCAATTAAAGTTTTCTCACACCCCGTTTTAGCAATCTCTACATATATAAAATGATAACGGGGTTCAGGTTTTCACTAACTTTTTTAGTATTTGTTGTGTTCTCTCATAATATTGCTGGAACGATTCCAAATATAAATTATTGATCCCGATTCCCAGTAATGCGCCGACATAAGTTGTGTAAGTGCGGCAATTTTCATTTTACTTAATATACTAATCGGGGAAAACTGTTGAATTACGCCTTAGTGTACGATTCTGTGGGGCATCTGATCAATACAAGTATAATCCCAACACAGAAGTTTCGTTTTCCTTTGTTATAAACTGTGGCGTGTTTGCGTCGTACGGGTGGGCTAAGCATTTGTGTTGGGTGCCGATTTTTGGAATCATTATGATTACACTTGAATCCTAGCCACTCCCCTCTGCTAATTGGTAGGTGCGGATTTCTACCACGACGAGCACCATTTTCATCTTACTCTCTTCCTTGCATGAACACGCTATTGTCGAAGACTTCTGAGACCCTTCCTCGTCCATCATAATAACCAAACCTCGACAACTTCATAGCGATGCCTATACAGGCCACGCCTTCTCTTTAAAGGCTTATGGACTTGATCAATGTACCGTAGTATCGTAGTTCATATTCAATATAGGCACTCAGTTCGTTTAATTGCATGTTAATTAACCTAAGTCATTGGTAATGTCATTAAAAAAAATAACAATGATAAATAATTGCTTCTTAATTCATCCATAAGTTTATTATACAACAATAATTATTTTCAGTCTACGTTTCGGATCTTTTTCCCATTTTGAGGATTCACTATAAGATATTCCGATAACAAACAATTATAATAATAAAATAAACACTATTAATAAATATTTAATTTTAGACAAATACAATTTTCATTATAAATCCTACAATCATATTAATTCTGAATTGATTTAAAATTAATTCTATTCCTTAAATATAATTATATTTTAATGAGTGTTTTCTTCATTTATCTTTTTAATTATTCAATGTTGAGCTCAAATAAAATTACAGTAGATTATCAATCCCTTCTTATCCATTTCCACAACAAATATTTCTATATTGAGGTATATGGTCGACTGTTGAATTTCATAATAGGCAGAAATAATAAGGAGTCAGCCTAATATTGAAATTCATATTGTTTCTAAATTTATATAATTTCATCAGTCGACCTTACATCTTCAATGTAGTATAGACTGATAGAATTATTTCAAGAACTGTAGTATACAACTTATAGATGGTTTATCAATAAGCTTAAGCTGATTTACCGTATATTCTTAGCAACTGATTATAATTCATTGGTAAAGCCTCAATAGGGCGGAAACCCTTGTTTGAGTCCTGGTTGTCTGACTCAATACCTCAATTCAGACTCACACTTTCCAAATTATAAATTTCTAATATGCACCATAGAACTTCATAAATATTTATCTATGATCTAAAATATCAAAGGTTAATTAGCTATTTTCAGAGAGCAATACCACAGAAATAAAACGAAACTTCAATTAATAAAAGTTATCGGGTATAAATAAGAAATTCAGGTAAGAGCCAGAAGTGAATTTTTCGTAGCCTATAATATTCAAGTCTTTTATAGAAGAATATAATTAAAAACGTAACAAGCATACATTTTTAACATGTATATTCAATAAAATAAGATGCTTTTACACTTAAAAACTTGTTTAAAATATTATAATTCAAGTGTAATCATACTGATTACAAAAATCGGCACCTAACACAAATGCTTAGCCCAACCGTGCGACGCAAACACGCCACAGTTTAGAACAAAGGAATACGAAACATCTTTGTTGGGATTATACTAGTATTGATCAGAGGCCCCACAGAATCGTCCACTGAGGCGTAATTCAACAGTTTTCCCCGAATAGGATATTCAGTAAAATGAAAATTGCCGCATTTACACAACTTATGTCGGCGCATTACAGGGAATTGGAATCAATAATTTATATTTGGAATCGTTCCAGCAATATTATGAGAGAACATAACAAACACTAAGTGTACGTTTGGCTTTAACAGTAAAATTATGTTAGCAAATGCATTTATGATTTCGGGCTTTCTATTATTTCATGGTTTAGTAAATTATTTAAATATATAATAAATTAAAAATTACTATGAATTATATAAGTTACAAAGGAATTATATATAAACAAAAAGTAGTATAACTACTAGTTATAAAGTGATATCAGTATCCTAATTTATTGACACACAATATTTTTAAAGTGTTTTTGATTACTTCCAAAAAATATTGAAATTTTAATAATTTTGGTTTATTATTTCCAATAATGAAATGTTTAATTGAATAATAAAAAAAAAAAAAATCACCCCTGTCGAAATTTTCCGTTCAGTGATAATATACAGAAAATTAAACTCCCCTAATAATAAAAATCTCTTTATGAACCGTAATGCCCTAAAATAATTGTTTGGAAATCATAAATCATTTTGTAACAATTGCAGCGTTTTTATTTCTTATAAATACACTTGGGAACTTACAACTTATTCACAATACATACATACAATACAATAACATACAACTATAAGAAGCAATACCTACATACAGAGAATAGAAGTGTGCAAAGAATCTTGTCTCATTCAAGAAAAATGTTTCCGTTATACTATTTCATTAACATAACCGGTTTTGTATTTTCCACATTTATTTACCGCTTTATTTTGTCTAGCAATAAAAATATTATAAATGTTATGAATAACACCGTTATTTATAGCTTCTATTAACAAGTTCCCTTATTTTAGTGTCATTCCAAATTGCCGTAATAAATACAATATTAATAGCCGTTACAAAATATAATATTAATACATAGCCATAACAATCTTCATGGAATGTAGTTTATTCCTACTGTTTACCCGGAGAAAAAAACTTTGTAATTATATCGATGTATGGTCAGCTATTGAAATTATAATCGGTGGAAGTAACAAGGAGTCAGTCTAGAAAACAATAATTTAATTTTTCCGACGTTCGGCTCAGTCAGGGCAGCAATGAGCTATTGCTACAGCTGCCAAGCGTAAATATATTGTAGGTGAGTTCTACCTATTTAAAATATTGCTAATTCCAATTTTCGTTTCTTATTTGCAATATATTTAAAAATTTCACGCTACGATTATTGATAAAATTCATTAAAACAAGCCTAAAAAATCTGGTGCGGGCAACACACGACTTTCACTTACCTCCATTTTTAAAATCAATGAAAGAATTTTCAAATACAGTTAAAGATAAAAATACGTGAAACTATTAAGGAATTAATCAAATTGAATTTATATAGAAACATGTGTTTCATTAAAAAATCTATTATATTATTATCAAAAATAATCAGATAGTTTTATCTTCTTTTCATCACTCTCTATTAACTTTTAAAAGCTTGCGTATGAGATGATATTTTTTCTAAAATCTTTAGCTTTCCAACGGTATATCATACATGTTACTGCTCTTATGTTCAAAAACGAAAAATTGCATTAAACAAATATTTTTTCTGTTTTCTCCTTTAGTTGGGTATCGAATTTATTCAATTTATATATTTACCTGTTTTTCATCAGCGTTAACAAGATAATCTAGTTATTATTATTGAATCTACAAAATTAAAGGTACTTTAGGGGAAGAAAATTTAAAATATCGGCATTTAAGCCCTGTCAGACCATTATTATCCAAATAAAACCTAAATGATATTAAAGCCCATCAAATTTTACATCGATATAGCGAGTTTAATAAAAATCGTCGGAACCGTTTTCGAGAAAATTGAAAAAAGGTGGAAAATGCATGGTATAAAGTGCCTCATCTGGTAAGCTCATTTTGATGAAAAAAGTTTTGTCACGTCTCGGTCGTATAGTTGTCTTAAATATGAAATTTCAGTTTCATAGGACTTACCGTTTCCGCCCGGGAGTTACCACACACACACACACACACACACACACACAGACCTTTTTGCGGGACTTGGTTATTTGGACTCTGGGGACCCTAAAAAGTGTATTTCCGTTGAAAACTGGAATTCGAAAATTTTCACGATCGCAATACTTCCCCTTACTATATATAGTAAGTGAAAGTAAAAAACAAAAAGGAAGTGGATAGGACAAAATACGGCCACTATCGATTATGACTAGTCTTTTCTTTGCTGAAACAGCGAATAGTAATAATAAAAAGCGTGACATGCATAAGTTGCATTTTTAAATTGAGCCTATGTTGATTAATCAACAAACACCAATATTTAAATGGCGTCCTTTCATGGCCAAGAGTAGATTTTTTTCTTATTTTATAATCTAGGAATATGATCTAAAATCAATATTATATGCGAATGACTGCAAATCAAAATTAAAATTAATTATGGAACTAAAAAGAATTATAGATCATAAAAAATAAGAAGTGAACTAACTGTATATAATGCTGTATAACTGCATAGGATGCGTTATCTAATATATTAAAAGCGTAATGAATTTTCAGGAACAATTCAAATAATATCCTTGTCAACGTTAGATAATATAGTATTTGAAAATGAAAGAGCAACAATATAATTTAAACTTTTACTGTCCATCGTATTTAAATTTAACAATAAAATGAGAGATGAAATAAGATAGAAGTGGCCTTATTTCCCGAGGGTCTCGGGAGCGCTCCAATTTCCTGTAGCACTGAAAAGAGTTCCTTACAGCCACGTAGCAATTTTTTAATAGCTTTGGGAGAAATGACGTTTCGTAAATGAATATCTATTTGGTTCGTTTCGCCTTACTCTAAATTTGAGCAGTACCTATGAGATATTTTAATAATTGTTATTGTTTCCAAAAACAATCTTCAAGATTATTTCTCAAAAAGAAATCTCAAGTTTCTTTTCCAGAATTTTATTGTGCAACATATAACAGGTTTTTTTCTCCTTTTTTTGGGTACCCACTTAAAAGAGGCTGAGTATGCCCCATGAGGAGCTCCATACCCCAGAGTGGCCCCACGACCAAATTAACAGAATAAATAAAATCCTGACACAGTCGGGTATCGAAACCAGGACCCGGATAATCGAGTGCTCTATTCACTAGACCAAGCCGCCCCCTATGACAAATAAGCTAAATCTTTTTAAAATAGGTATCAACCACAGGTCTCACTAGAAAAATCGTCAGAACTCTTACATTTCGAGCTAAGCGTAAATCAAGAATTCTTTTCCTCATAAACATTTTCCTCAATAATAATATTAAAAGAAAAATGATTTAATAATTATAGCCCTTATAGATATAGATTAATTAATAAAAGAAAAACTAGTTGGACTTATTGTAGTTAGATAGAAATAAAGTCAATTCACACAATACAGAACATTCTCTACATCAGATTTTTGAGACAAGCAGTTTAAGGAATAAAAATAAGATTTATAAAATAAGCTATTGATATTGCAATATCAATTATTTGGTACATTTATCAAAATAATATACATAAGAATATTCTTAGTTCTTGGCTGTTGATAATTTATATTTTCTATGGGACTCAAAAAGTTGCGTTAACGCTGAGTTTCGAGAATGTATTGTTCTCATATTCAAGTTAAAAGATTGCAAAAAAAAACCTATATTAAAATTTGCATTCAATGATTAGTAGATGGTTATTTATTTAATGTCACTTTATGATACTGTGGCTATTCGGACGTTGCTACAGTGGTAGTCTTAAATTTTATCTTCCAAGTTTAATTAGGATAGGGATCTTTAACGAGTAACTGTAACAGTAACATCGCACAGGCTCGGAACCACCTTTTTATTTCCCCTCCGAAGGACGGCGTAACTAAGGCTTTTTTACTCCCATTAAAAAATCCTAGGGCCACCCACGGGTTCGAACCCGAGACCTTTGGCATAGGAGGCTGTTATGTTATGACATAATTGAGAAAGAAAACATTTATTGAATAAACCTAAGAATGCAGTGAATTCACAGTGAGAGGATGTAGAGTGATAATATAGATATCATAATCGGAATTAAAATTTGTTTTAACGTTATAAATAAATATAAAAGTAATTATTACAAATGTGGATCAGATGGAAAAATCGTATGTGTGTATATATAGGAATGTATATATATATATATATATAATATATATATATATATATATATATATATATATATATATATATATAATAATAACAATAATAATAATAATGGGCTTACCGAACCCGAAGATTCGATGCCGATACTGCCAAACTCCGCCTGCACAGACTCGTCCAATCTTCACCTTTCAAGACCAACCCCCTGAGATCAGCCTTAACGCAATCCTCCCATCGACGTTTCGGCCTACCTTTCGGACGCCTACAAGTCGGATTAGCGAATACCAACTTTCTCGGAATGCGATCCTCACCGAGCCCAACAACTTTACTCACCCATTTGAGTCTCCGCGATGCTATCAACTCAATTATATTCACAGGGTACAAGCTCCGCGTTTCCGCGTTGTGCAAACTTATAAAGTCCCCAGTGGCCTCATCTTTCTTCGGACCAAATATTTTTCGCAGTACCTTATTTTCGAAAACCTTAAGCCATTGATCATCCTTCAAAGTATATATATATATATATATATATATATATATATATATATATATATATATATATATATATATATATATATATATATATATATATTGAGGGTGTATAGTCGACTGTAGAAACTATTATAGGTGGAATAGTCAGGAATCAGTCATTTTTGAAAAGTTTTTAATTTTTTAATTTTGCCAACGTTTCGGCTCAAGCTTGTGAGCCATCATCAGGGCATTACTGAGCCATGTCCAAGCATAAACAGTTTATGCTTGGACATGGCTCAGTAATGCCCTGATGATGGCTCACAAGCTTGAGCCGAAACGTTGGCAAAATTAAAAAATTAAAAACTTTTCAAAAATGACTGATTCCTGACTATTCCACCTATAATATATATATATATATATATATAAACTACTTTATTACAACTTATGTTATATGTCGTTTCCTAATAGCCGCCATTTTTCTCTGTCCTTATAATCTTCCTCGGTGAGGCCCCTAGCCGCCATAGCTTCATACAGCCCTTCCATCCATCTCTTTTCCGGCCTACCTCTCTTCCTCCTTCCATATGGTACCTGGCGGAGTATATTTCTTAAATTAGACAGTACCACAACCGACTACTGTTTCCGGCTGAAGGAGGTGATATGCTATACAAATAGAAAATCAATATCCTGATGAATATTTTAAAAACTTGTCAAAAATTAGCATAATGAATTTAACTATTCATCTACATTTTCAACGAATAAGAACACCAGGCATTAATTACGAATAAAACACCTGAATCATTAACGGACAGGAAGCGGGAATTCGCTTATTCAATACGAACCACCCACACCGCTGGTGTATCAGGTAGCGTTATTTTCCATAGAGAGGAAGGAAACAGACCCACTAGGATTAAATTCCCATAGCAGTTTTCCTGTTGAAATCAGTCAATACTTTCAGCCATATAGGAATAAAATAAAACCAGATATTGCTATTCAAAAGAGGGAAAATACACAAAACTCGGTGGGTGTTGTGAGTTGAACTTTATCACAGTTTAGGAGTAAAAAACATAAGTTTCAAAACTGCCTTTATTAGTTTGAAGCTATTTACGTAGCCAAAGTTTCTGAACCGTTGTTTTGTTTAAAAATGCTGTTGCTAAATATTAACATAGTTTATAAAAAACATGAAAGCTAAAAGTAGGAACGCAATTATTTCAAAATTAAAACATTCATTAATAAAAGTAAATTATTTAATGGAAGAATGAAATAAAACTTTTTTAAGAATTGAGAATTTTCGATCTATTTTAAGATAAAATGTGAAAAAAAAAGTAAATGCATTGACATGTCATAGAAAATAATATTTTCTATCGCCCTCACATCAATGTGAATAAATGCCAAGTTACATGTATTCACTCACACATTGGTATTTCTTTTTTAATCTAATAAATGATCGTTTTAATCAAGCACAGCTTTCATAAGCATTTTAAATGAACACAACTATAAACATAAATTTTCATTAAAAATGTTACAAATAAATGCACAAAAAGCTTCATTTCCTAAATTCAATTCATTCCCAAATAACCTTTTTGAAAATAATGCCCTGTTCCCGACAACTATTCATGGATTGCGGTGACTGCTCAGGTTTTTCCCAAAAGTAGACTTAAGGCTTAAGGTTCAGAATCACTAAATAGTATCAAACAGATGAAGCACCTTAGACTTAAAAAAAAAAAAAAAAAACGATAATTGTACTAAGCAAAAGGGGAATATTATACTAATTCAAGCACCTTTCTAGAAATTTATGTGGTTTTGTTTGTTTGTTTGTTTATACAATTAACGTAACTTTTATGCTACTGTGGTTAATCGGACGATGCTAAAGAGGGAGTCCTAAATTTTGCATATCCAGGTTTTATTATGATAGGGATTATTAACGAGTAGTTGATTTTGTACAGACTAGGGACCACCATTTTACGCCCCCTACGAAGGATGGTATAACTATGGATTTTTTTTACCATTAAAATATTGTAGGATCACTGGCCAGTTTTGAACCCGCGACATTGGGCATAGAAAACTGTTATGCTAGCCAATACACCACAGGTGACCCCCATTTATGTGGTTAAAAAGGAAAGATTAAGTTAGGGCATCAGCTAGGTTATATAAAACATATTTCTACAGGGCTACTTATCATATAAGCTTCAAAGAAAAGTCTAGTTCTGCTCGACCTCAAACATCTGAGCAGTTTAATTGAAAAAAAAAATGTTTATACATGAAATAAATAAATTAATATAATTTTTATTCTAGAACATTTCTTCCTTCAACCCTTCTCGTGCCGAACGAAAACGAGTGCCTATGCGAAGATAATCGGCTGAATTTGACAAATATGCAAGGATTTGGAAAACCGCTTATAAAAACCAAACTACAAATGATATTTACATGCTTAAAAATGCCACGTATTCGGGACGAAAAGGAGAATAAAGCAATGATAATGATTCTCCAATATCAATTGAAAATAATATGAATAGTAAAATTACAAATCTGGCATCATTTAAATAGACAATATCACGCTAGCTGATAACAATGTAAATATAATATATAATTAAATGAAAATATATCGGTAAAATGATTAAAAGATATAAATGAAACAAATGAAAACTTAATGAATTTAGTAGCGCATAAATAAGTCAAGACAGTTGACAAGTGTGCGGAAGGTTAATATTTTAGGTGGTGGGGAAATAAGTGGTGTTTGAATGTGGTTAAGTACTTCACGAAGTGGAACGCGTAATAAGTTCCGAAGTATGGTAGCACAGATGATTTCAAAGGAAGCAGTTCTGTTAGAGAGGATATATAAATCGGCAGGTAGAGATCTTGTATTTAGGGTAGATACGGAAGAGCAAGGAGTGAGGAGGTAAAATATATAGGAAGGTTTCATGGCTCTCAAGAATTTGAAATAAGAAATAGTATATTATCCGATCAATACGAATACTAAGGTATGAATGTGGTCAGAGGGGATAGGCAATAAAGATGTGGGAAGGAGGGAGAGCCACCAGTTGCCAGAGCGGGACGGAAGAGGGTAGCAGCATGACCTCGTCACATCGATCCGGACCAGCACCCAACGCCCCCGAGCACAGCTCTTCCTCCTAGCTATCGCTCCCTCTATAGTATACAAGTAGAAATATATAGAGATTTAAAATAAAAATGAAACATAAATTCAAGAAACATAATTACATTTTTCTAAATTTGAATAAGTTTTTAATGAAGTTTCGTGATATTTCATTAACATCATTAACTAGGTTTCCAGAAAATTACAAAAGGTTATGCGTATCGCTAGGAGGTTTACATAGCTCCCATAAAATATAGGTTACATAAAAAAATGAAAATATAAAACAGGTAATTTACGGTATTAAATAAATATATATTTAGAGTACTGCCGATGGGCAGCTTCTCTACGTGTTTTGCTCATGATTATTTTCTTTTATCCTATTTACTAGATGTGTTGTACAATACAGTTGTAAATATCAATATATAAGTTAATAAAAATAAATATATATAGATAATAGAAAATGGAAATTAATCTACAAATAAAGTTATAATAATAACTTCCACTTTATTCTCAAAACGTAGGGAGAAACAGGGATCTTGTGGTCATACCGAAAATATTTTAATTTCGGTACATGATGTGCGATAAGTGGGCAGGGTAGATTATTGTTATGCACTAATTTTAAATATGCGCGGGCAAAGACAGTAGGATCATAGTGGCAGTGGATACTTAGTTTTATATCTATAATTTACAAAACAACAGTAAATTGTTAAATAAATAAATAATAATAATAAAAAAAAAAACCTGTAACTCTACAACCCAGGGTCTTAGGCTCAGTACATATAGAGTTTTTAGGCCAACCGGCAGTGCAATGAGTTGATTGGGCCTTGATCACGCTCAGCCGCCAAGTTTTTTTCCCAAATTTGGAGACCCTCCTAGGGCAAACCAGCCTTGCCCTAGGAGGGTCTCCATACACTAAGGTCGCCCCCGACTGAATTAACTGAATAAATAATATTCAGCCGCAGCCGGGATCGAACCCAGGACCCGGAGAACTGTGGTCTAGTATTCCATACAATAGACCACGCCGCTCCCTTATAGGTAAATATAAAACTAAATGTGTAAGTAAAAGAGCGAAATATCAAAAGGGAACATAAAGTAATTGTTAGAGGATGTATTGGGATTTCCAAAAAATGATTATTGTTTTTAAAAATAACCAGGAAACAACGAAACAAATCTACACATAATTATAAAACTTAATACATCTCACATCACCATTCCATGTTAATTTTTGACATTTTGTATTCTAATCGCTTTTTTTTAATCAATTATTTCCTCAAGATACTATGTGGACATTTAATTTTGTTCCTAGTCATATTAAAACATTTTCTTACGCAAAGCAAAAATGATGCTACTAATCCAGTAAGAAATCAATTTCAATAAGAAAGGAATCAAATGGATTATATAAAAGTAGCCTTTCAGAAATCATCGTTTAAAAATCAGTACATAGACACGGAACTTTCAAAATTTAAATAGGTAATATACACCAAAAAATATTTTAATTTAATTTAAAAATAAATAAATAAAATAATGATAACGATTTTAATTTAATTTAAAAATAAATAAATAAAATAATGATAACGATTTTAATTTAATTTAAAAATAAATAAATAAAATAATGATAACGATTTTAATTAAATTTATTTCATTATTCCTACCACGCCAACTATCATTCCTGCATCAAATTCGCTGATTGTCAGCATTTATTGACAGGAGTGAATAAAAAATATGAAGATAAATAAATAATTAAATTTATTTTAATTTGCTTTACTTTTAAGAAGTTTTAGACTTTTAGTTACTTTCTTATATTTAAAATATTCATAATTTATAAATAAACCTGCTTGTAAAAGACAAGAATTCCCAAATTTAACATTTAAAAAAGGAGTCCACCTTGACGTCTAAAGCAATTGGCAAAAAATGTGCATATGATATTATACAAATTCAGCCCAAGAAATTACAAAATAAAATTATTTTTTGCTTATGTCTTATGTTTTAAACGTTTTCAAAAATGTTTTATAATTATATCTGTCATGGGAATAAACATGTTTTAGATCTTTTATTCTACTGCAACTCAAAGAAAAATATCATCAATCACCATATTTTTACTTTCACTTACTTATATATGAAATATACAGTAAGAGAAAGTATTGCGATCGTGAAAATTTTCTAATTCCAGTTTTCAATGGAAATGCATGTTTTGAGGTCCCCTGAGTATAAATAA
>CM041294.1:113295862-113312819 GCA_023052935.1 Piezodorus guildinii
AAACAAATATAGGAAACGCTTTTAGATCACGAGGAATTTGTAATATAATTAATTTAGTGTGGATGTATTTTTTTCTTTATACTTTCGATAAGTGGTCTTGATAAACGAAAACAATTATATTGACGTACACTATCAAAGTTTCAATGACCTTATTAAGATTCTTATTAATATTATACTATGCAATAAAAAAAAAACTCAAACCTAAAATGCAATATAAAAAAAACAAAACAGTTTTCTAAAATCTGAGATATTTAATAATTTCGGTTACTAAAGCTAATGTCTGTAATCCTGGGTTCACAAATAATCGATAAAATAACTTAGGTAAGTTTATTTTTTTCATTTATTTGGAAA
Organism: Piezodorus guildinii; assembly: GCA_023052935.1. NCBI lineage: Eukaryota > Metazoa > Arthropoda > Insecta > Hemiptera > Pentatomidae > Piezodorus > Piezodorus guildinii. The sequence continues at coordinate 113,296,214 of CM041294.1, forward strand.
TATGAAAAAATCCTCTAAGAGTGATTTCAAGCAACACAACGATAGCGAAAAATATTAAAAAGCATTCTGAATTTATTTTATTTAAGGACTTCTGGGGTCTTTAGTATCCTTTTCTATCGATAAATACAATAAATATTTTGATTTTTGTTTTCATAGAAACTACAACAACAAAGTTAAAAAACTACAGAAAGCTTGTATGAATCCAAAATTTATCAATGCGAATAATAACTAACTATTCCTGGTATACAAAAACATCCTCAATGCCTTAATAATTAGAACTCCCCACAATACAGCAATTCATTTTAATCCGAACTATCTCATACTTCGACAAATCAACTTCTAGAAATCCCATAGTACAAGAAATAGGTGACTACAGAAAATCTCTTAAATGTTACACCCCAACATAACTAAACGCATGTTGTTAATTTAATTCAAGTTATGATGTAAGTTAAATTCTTAGTCTATATTTTATTTCATGCCTACAACTTTTTTTAAGCAGGTGATTTAAACAAACAATTCGTAGAAATTATAAATAAATGAGTGTTACTTTAAAATAAAACAAAATTGATATAAGGATGCAAAGACCATCCGAAATCACAAATACAAATATTATGTTTTTTTTTCATTTATTTTAATGAAAGTATTATTATTATTATTATACAAACTAAAATAAATTTGATTTTAGATGTACATAGATATCAGTCTGTCGGGAGCTTAAAATTACATTCTACTATCAAACAACCATGGCTGCGCAAAAAAATATCTCAATTTAATGAATATAGAAAGGATGGCAATTGCCTAACATTCTACAGCACATTCTATTCAGATGCAGAAAATATAGAAAGCAAAGAGAAGTAAAGGTTCCCCTAGAAACAGAAGCCACGTTTTTACAAAAGTTACATAAAGAAAAGTTTATGATGATCAAGCAATTTTTCATTAACGCTCAATGTAAAATCTAAAAAATCACTTCACAGAGTTTATTTTAATTTTAATATTATTATTATTTTATTATTTCTATTTCTTTTGAGTCACCTTCCTCTCTCATTTACATTATTTTATTCTTTATTTACTTAATTTATTGATCTTTTTTTAATTATATTTGTTTCAGTAACCTAAGTTTTTATTAAATTATGGCAAACATGTATTGACCATATAGGATTTGGTGTCAAATATTGAAGGTCACTTGTATAATAAAAATAAATACATCCTACTATCAAATAGTTTATTAAATTAGAAACTTATTATTATATCAATAAACAAAACTACCTCGAAGCTTTTTAGAAGTTGATTTTATTTTTTATTATTAATGTTTTTCGTTCCTCGTAGAATTGTATTTATAAACATAACAAGAATCGTTTAAAAGAGATGAAATCACTGCCTACCTAAACAAAGGAAAATTCACCCTTCGTTTTGGTAGTGATAACGACACAAAAGAATCATTATCGAAATTCTAGCTATCTTCACGGCAGTGTCCAGAGGAAGATAATGAAACTAGAGTTAAATATAATGCTCGGATGTAAAAAGTATTTTCAACGCGAGGTCAAGGATATTGACTGGGAGAGAATGTCTCAATAAATTTGAATTAATAAAGCGCGATGAACACTAGCTATCAAAGCTCAAATGTAGATATATCGTATTTCAAAGCAGTAATGACATTTTATCGTGACTGGGACGGTCAACTTTCCACTAAATAAATGACGCTCACGAACTTTAATGCTTAAACAATGCTGGCCAAATAACAAGCAAACAAATATATATATATATATATATATATATATATATATATATTTTTTTTTTTTTTTTCAAATACATTGTACATTGTAAATATAAAACACAAATATTATAATTAAAATTATTCTTATCAATTTAGATTTTAAATTTAGAGATTTAAATTTACAAATTAAATAAAATATGAAAATTATAATCAACATTACCTTCAGTATCTTTGTCAGAGGAAAATTACAATCTCCCTGTTACCAAATGAAGGAGAAATTAGATGTTTTATATACATATGTGTAATATAGGATAAGTTATATAAAACTTAAATTTCAAAGTTCAGAAGCGTATGTGCCTGACAGGTTACAGCAACTTTTTTCAAAAATATCGACAAACTAGAAGAGCAACATTATACCTTGCATTTTAGACATTTTTACAACTTTAATTAAACTCGCTATACCTGCTTAAAATTTAATAGGCTTTAATGTCATGTAGATTTCAATTTGATTAAAATATTCAGACATGATTTGAATGCTGATATTTTAAATTTTCTTTAATTTTTTAGATTAAAAAAAAATTCTTCTAGTTGAACGAATTTGATAACGAACTAAAGAAGAAAAGAGTAAAAATGATTTTTAGGCATGTTTTTAAAACAAAGATAGTGATGTTCAGGTATAATATACCGTTTGAAAGCTAAAGATTTTAGAATAACACTTTAACCGACGTACAAAGTAGTCGAAAGTGATCAAGGGTAAAAAACTTAAGAGACTGCTAAAGGTAATAATTTCTGTAGTAATATTATTTAATTTCAAATAAATTTTTCCATAAAAAATCATCAAGTTGTAATTCTTTGAACTCGAAATTTACACAAATTAAAAAAAAGAACAATAGGACAAGTAAGTTAAATTCGTGTGTTACACACATCATATTTTTCATTTTAAAACTGAGCAAGAAGAATTAATAAGTAAAAATTTGCCATGGAAACACGCCTTTAAAAGGAGGGGAGTATGTGATGAAATTATTCCATTTTAACTTGATTTAAATATCTGGTTTTTCTCTCTCTCTGGCGCGACAGGCCTTGTAGGCCCTTGGCCGCGTGATATAGAGTCCTGGGAGAATATACTCACGTTTCTCGATGAAAAATGTTTGAGGGTAGGGTCATCACTCCTTACGCCTATTTTTGCGAGTTGCCACCTGAAGGCTGACGAGTCTGACTAGCCGGGGAAGAGGCTGTGAGTGAGTCCCCATTTAGTTATCTTCTTATAAAAGTCCCGCTGGGACTGGGACTCGAACTAACAACTATGGCGTGGGGAACTAGCGCGCTAGCCACACAGCCACCGGCTCTCCATGTGGTTTACACATACGAATATGTGGGTACACCTAGGTGCGGAGATGCAAAGTAAAAATCGAATGAATTTCTCCATAAAAGAACTTTTAGCGTAGGTGATAATTCATTTAGATGATCTTTTTTTTTAAATGCACTTCAAAAATAGGAAGAAAAAAACTATTAAAATAACACGAGCTAACTATAAATGTCTATATTAAAAAATAAAATAAAATTAAGAATGTAATTAATATTATAAAATAAATAAAAGATACCGTAAATTTCATAAGGAGAAACGAGAAAAGGGTATATGAATATGCTCAAAAGACTAAATTGATAAGTTTAATCTTAGTCTTAAAAATGTTAATTTTTTCTGGAAGGAATTAGTCCGGGTGGCGGTTATTAAATGAAACAACTAAATAGTTTCAACTATTTTATTGTTTGCCAACGTTTCGACCCCCTTTGTGGGTCATCATCAGGGCGCATGGTGGGAGAATCTTAATTGTGGGTTAATTTTTTCTGTTTTAAGATAAAATAATTCAGTCTTCGTTGTTGATAATCCTTCTTCACTGTAGCAAGAGATAGTAATTGCCTCTCAATTATTTTCTCTTGTATCAGCAGACGGTTAAAAATAATAATTATCTCAGAATAATGTGGAGTTGGGTCGGCCTGAGTCAGCGGTAAAAAAACGGGAGGATTTTGTTATGCATTTCGCAGTCAATCTCGAACACAACCAAGTTTTTTAAAATATTAATATTTTATATGTTTTGGAAACAATTTCTGATCTCCAGAATACATCAATGAATATAATAAATAAATGAGGGACAATAAATGTACATACGACAAGAACCAACATTTATCGATTGAATATGTTTCTTATCGAGTTTCGATGAATGAAAATTAGTATCAATGCCTGTTCGCTCAGGCTTGATGCAGAATGCATTTCAACGTTTACAGGAGGTTGATTAATGTATTCATAGTATAGCACAGTGTGGAGGAAATTAAAAAACAAAAAAAAGAAAATGTCGTACTTTTTTATTATAGGCAAGGCTCTATTGTAGAATACACTAGAATAAAAGAATAATCGAAAGGAACATTTATAATTCATTCGTTAGGCAAATTGCAATAACAATTCCGATGCAGCAGAAGTAATAATCTAGAATCATAATAGTGTTAGATAGAATTTACATATATTTAATTTTTAAAAATTTCATCTCAGATATTTGAACAAATTTACCATATTCAGTGTATAAATTGGCCGAGGGAAGAAGCAGCAGGCTGTTAGTGAAGAATTTATGGAAATAATTTATCAGGCCGGCGCTGGATTGATTCCCTTCCTCTAGAAAATTGTGTTTCACTTCGTTTTTTTTCTCCATCTTCTCCCTTTTTTCTGGTTAAACCATCGAAGTTTTTTTTTTTTTTTTTAATCATTAATAACCTAATTTCGCAACCGGTCTGAACATTTCCCTGCCTTGCAAGCTTATTATCAAGTCTCAAGTGATTGGAATTATGTCAATTAAACTTAATTATTTACTTAGTTAAAATTCTTGTCTATTCCATCGTTACTAACAACTATACACAGAAAATCAATAAATTAACATTATTAAAGTACTAACATTTTTTTTTTTTTTTTTTTTTTTCAAGACTATAATAAATCCGGAAAAGGTAATTAAAAGTTTACAAAGGATTTCTTGCAATAATTTGATAATATTTCATATTAAAAGAAATCTGGAGCACGCACCATAACAACATGAAATAGATTAAAAAAAAAAATCACATTGAGTGCAAATTTAATATTTATTAAATAATGTAACAACAAAAATTATTACCTACAACAATTTCTCAAGTTTATACAGTATTATTTATTGTTCATTACCGTAAATGAGGAATCATAGAGAAGTATGTCAGATAATATTTTTCTAAAACGTTTGGCTTTATTACAGTATGTGATACTTCTGTCATAATAAAGATTTCCGAAAAAAAAAAAAAAAAAATGTTTGAACCAAGATACATATATATATATATATATATATATATATATATATATATATATATATCATAGTTGATCATTAAAATATATCATAGCTTGAGAGTGTATTTACTATTACTAAGAGGAGGTAATTTATTACAGGTAAACAAAATTACTCTAATAGAATTCAATTTTATCATATATAATTGCAATGGTATAGATATAAGTCTTATATCTATACTATCACACTATTATTATATCTATACTATTATAGATAGAGACACAAACACACCATTTTGTGAGGTTCCGTTACTTGGATCAAGGGGACTTGTAAAAACATTTACTGGAATACGCGGATTCCAAAACCTATAAGATCACTTATTTAACTTTTCATATAAAGATAAAAGAAGGTAAAAATTGTTACAGGACAATGAAATATAAATAAAATTTCAAGCGAAATATTCCCACGTATTTACAGTAAGAATTAGTATGTTCTCAGACCGAGAAAAATAATTATTATCTGTTTTTACACTTTCCAAGGACGAAACGTTGTGGCGAAGCTGGACATTTCCGCCTTTAACTTTAGATAATTATTGTAGTATTAATAATTAAGGAGAATGAGGTTGATGAATTGAAAACTGAATTTTCATTGTATGATCTGATTCAAGAGGGCGTGTGTCAAGTAACAGACCACTAGCTTGTTTTGTTGCCTTATTATCTAACCAGGTAAGTAATAACACCCTCATACGAGAAATAGGCAATCACACAAAAAAAATGAACACATACTATAAAATATATCAAACTAAAATGTACTTCTGAAAATATTATGATTGTATTTGTTATTTATCAAATATAATTTATTTCTTATAAATATTTTATTTCAATATTATAAATTATTTGTATTATTAGTATTTATTATCCTTGTATTTTTATTTCTTTTCTTCCTGTTGGCTTCAAATAAATTAAAAACAATAAAAAACCATTGTAAGAATATAAACAATGTTAATAACAATTTTTTCAGAATTTGGAATTTGATAGGAATGTCCCATCATTGTTGACCTATTTGTAATGTATTAATAAATAAAGAAAACTTATAGACCATGTTTGTATATATATATATATATATATATGCGTGTATTCCAAAAACTCATAATGTTCCCGTAAATACTTTCTTGTCAAACCGGATTCAGAAGCAGATCCCTAACCTTGAACTTCCAACGAAATCAGTTCTTCCATTAGATGGATAGTACGAAATGAGGAACGAACAATTACATCACAAACCACGTTACAAGGGCATCCTAACTGTTCCGGCTACAGTCATTGTGAACTAAATATAATTCCGATGTCGATTTATTCTTAGTAAGTACGATCTAAAGTATTATCACTAGGATTCCTAATAGATTTAAGGACTATGTGATCAATTTCAAAATTCTTTTAATTATGCATTTTTTTTATGAAAAAGCGCTGGATCGGGCAGAACAAATAAAAAATCCCTTAATAATTTGTTTAAGAAATAAACCATCCTTTAGTTAGTAACTCGCTTTTACTCTGAATAAATCTTGACACACACATGTAGGAAAAAATCATATAACATCCTCACATACTATTTTAAAAAACTAATTTTAAGGCTTCCACGCTTCTGCATAAATTAATATGACTTTACCTCCTTTTATTCTAGTTGACTACTCTTCAAATTGAAGAATATTTAGGAAAAGTTCAGTTATTTTTTGGATGGCGCGATAGGACGAGTGGACCATTGGCAGCACTATGCAGTATCTTAAGAATTCACGATAAGTTAAAGGATAGAGTAATCAACCCCTTCGCCTATTTTTGTGGGTGGCCAGGGAAGAACCTGAGAACGAATTCCCATTTAATAATATGATTTAAAAAGTCCACCCGTGGACTCAGACCTAACAAAAACTCAACACATGAAACTCAGAACCTTTTAGCTTAGTAGGCTAGCGTTCTAGCCAAACAAAAACGGATTCCTCCTCCAAGCAAATTATATAAGGCTAATAAAAACTAGTAACAATACAATCCACGAAAAGTGAATGAAAAATGAACAATTTCACCCTAAATTTTTTTCCAAACTAAGTTTCTCTCCATGAATAAAATAAAAGAAAGAATAATTATACAATAGCCGGTTTCTAACCCAGGACTTGTAGAACCCACTGAGCTATATTATCAAAATTTGAATATTTTTCCTAAAAACAATACCACTAATATTACAGTAAAAATCAATTCTTTACTAATGAACTCGACTTATGAGAATATATATATATATAATAAATAATATATAATAAAATAATATATATATATATATATATATATAAATAATATATAATAAAATAATATATATATATATATATATATATATATATATATATATATATATATATATATATATATATCAATATTTTATACATATATTAATAATTTTAAACAAATCTCTACATTATAAATAATATCACCTCCTAAATTTATTGTTAATATATAGCAGTTAATACGATAGTTATAATTATCAGCAGGTAGCAGTGATTCACTAAGTGGGTTCAATGTGAGCCACTTACAGCCATTGAGGAACACGACATGAACTCAATGCCTGCTCTATCAGCTATTCCATTTCAGGGTGATAGCATAATTTAGTTTTACTACGATCGTCATTAACCTATTTAAAAGTGTTATTGTTTGGAAAGTACTAAAAATATGTTCTCAATAAGGTATATTGGATATGGCCCATTAAGGAGAACAGCACAATCCGAAATAACTATCCTTATGAAATCGAAATAGTAACTTTTACCCTATCGGATCGGACAGTAAAATATTAATAAAAAGATTAAGTCAAAAATATTAGTAATTTGGATAACATCAGTTCTAATGACTGTAAAAATAATAATAATAACAACAAGTCAAAGTACAATACACAACAAACATTTTATAGGACTAATATGTGTTTTGTAAATAAAACATATTTGTTGTATAAATTTAACAATAAAAAAAGAAAAATTTATCACAAAATGTTTCACATGAAAAATCAGCTTAGGAGGAGTCGCTTTATACCATGCATTTTGCACGTTTTTACGATTTTCTCAAAAACGTTAGAGCCGATTTTGATAAAACTCGCTATATATCGATGTAAAACTGGACGGTCTTCAATACCATGCAGGTTTCATTCTGATTGAAATAGTCTGACAAGTCTTAAATCCCGATATTTCAAAATTTAATCCTCTAAAGTATCATTAATTTTGTAGTTTTTATGAAATTGACCATATCATCTGATTAGCATTGCTAAAAAACAGGTAAATATATAACTTGATCAAATTCGATATCCAACTAAAGGATAAAACTGCAAACATATTTTTTAATGCACATTTTTGTTTTTGAAATCTGTGAGCCTGTTGTAGAGGATTAAAATAAAAAATCTCACAGAAATAAAAAACTGTACCAGTACAAATCAGTATTTGAAGTCCTGGTTTATCCATTCTTTACACCAGTAAAATAATTGTATCACACATAGGATAAATCGGATTGTATAATAATCCTGTTTGTTATGACATAATTCATACATACAGAAACCTAGAGTCGTGCCGTTTAAAAACGCTATATATATATATATATATATATATATATATATATATATATATATATATATATATATAAACTTCATTAATCCAAATTAATCGTTTAAAATTCATTTTCTTTTATTACGATTCTAAGATATCAAAGGTCAAACAGGTTTGTGATAATCGGAATTTTTTTTTTCAAACACAGATAGCATGGACCACTGACCCGAAAAAGAATGTTTCATTCCTTCTCTTTTCACAGGCATTTAATAAAACAATGACATTATAATTAATTAACCTAATTATTGATAAAAATTAGACGAACATTTTTATAATGGTATAATCAATGAAGCTCGTCATGAGTTTGCTAATTTAATTTTGTATACACATTAACACTGCAAGTTGATATTCTGACCTAATAACGGACAAGACACGGGAAAGGGGCTACGCTAATAAATAGGTTTCTGATACGTTACGTGCATTGAAAGGTTTCTGGCCTACATCAGCAGTAAGAGTACATACCTGTAAAAAAAAAAAAAATTAAAGTTTATTTTTTACAGCCATATTATACAGCATAAAAAAATATAAAATGCAATTAAAAGAATAGAAAAACACTAAATATTATGAATTTTTACAGCACAACGTCAAAGTAATAAAATCATGATAAAAATATCTGAATAAATAGCACATCACAGGCCATGAAATTAAAATTAAAAATTAATTTCTCTCTAGTTCAAAACTGGCAGATGACCCTAGGATTTTTAAATGGGAGTAAAATAATACCCTTGGTTATACCCTCCTTCAAAGGAACCGTAAAATGGTGGTTCCTAGCCCATGCGATGTCAGGTACTCGTTAAAGATCCTTATCCCTAATAAATCCTGGATAGGTAATTTAATATTCCCACTACAGCATCGTCCAATTAGCCACGGTAGCATAAAAGAGACGTTAAATGAATAAATAAAAAAAAAGAAAAAAAAGAAACTCCTTTATTCTTTATTATACTTTTTTTTTTCAACCACATATTTGAAGTAGGTTGATATTTAATTATGATGTTTTTCCTATGCTTAGTGTTGAGAATCATCATAGGCGATAAATAGATGATATGGAAACTAATAGAAACCGGTTGAATCCTGAGGAAATGAGGAAGCAACGAATTGCTTAAAGTGTTCCAAACCGTCGAAAGGGACAGTAATGCTATCAAGCCGGGCAGAGGAAAATTTGGCCATTACGCGGGCAAAATTCTAGCATGCAATTACCTTTCTCATTCATACCATTTACCGGATTTATAAAATGGTTATACTTTATTAATTTTAATTTTTATATATTTGAAACAAATATAAATTATCTGAACATATATAATATTAAAAAAATATATATATTTTACTTCAATCCAACACAGGCATATTAAGGCTTTTATCCTCTTCAAAAAAAAAAAAATATTTCAAAAGTTAAAAAAATAAAAAAAATTGATGAGTCTACCAAAGGTCAATAACAATTATATTGTGAAACAAAAAATAATTTTGATTAACATGAATTATCTTTATGCCATTGTTTGGCAATCGAAGACCAAATGCGATATGATTCTTTAAATTATTTTAATTCTTCAGATACTAAAATTTCTTTATTTATAAAAGCAGACAATGGCCCAAAAGTGATTTCTTTAACGAGCCAGTAGGTGACGTGTTACATTAAAAAAATATATTTTAAATAAACAAAAAAATGCGAAAATGGATATTTAACTAATTTATTTCAAACATAGTTAAATACTCAAAACAATTGAAACCGCCTCGGAAATATTTACAGGTTCATGGATAATTTTATTTGGCACGCAATAAGAAATATTAAAGATTCTTTGAAAGATTTTGGATAATATTAATATAATGTTTGGTATGGTAGAGACCTAATGCTAAATTTTAAATGTACAAATATAGCTTATTAGTTTCATAATGGAATATTTTCATATTGGATGGGGTGTATGGCGATTGCCAGGTAAATTAAGAATTGATAGGATCAGTTATTTACAAGTTTCGTTTTGTCTTGGATTCCAAAGAAGACGCTGATAAAAATACGGTTCTATATAATGGTTCTCCACTACAGGGATGACAAGTATAGTATGTTATTTTTATTTTTATTTTTATTTTTTTTTTTTATTGAGATATATTACAATTTGTTACAAAATGAACAATGATAATATTGATATGAGACCACATTCATACTATATATACAGAAAATGATAATAATAGTCAAATTACATAAAATAGAAAATAAATAAATTCATATATATATACAATAAAATAATAATAAATAAAAAAACAAAACAACAACCTATAATTGAGATAAATAAAGAGTTGGCAAATAAATAAACATCATACAAACAATCATAACTATAGTATGTTATTAAATCGCTATTAATACAATTTTTGTTTTATTAATATCATCAAGTTTTGATACAATTTATCAATGGATGCTATCAATGCGTAACTGCGGAGTGCAGAATAGTACACTTGTGTCAATATTACAAATAAAACATACGCGTCATCAGCGTATAAATTGAGGATTATATTAAAATAAAATACAAATTATATTATTAGTGTAGTAGTCCCAATAATAATACATATCTAAAACAGAATGTGGCACTGAGATGCAGTAAGATTTTTTTTTTAAAGAATTATTGATATGCATTTAATTATTGATACAGTTTAGCAGTCAAATACATCAAGACTAATTATGCAATATCCTTATTGTATCAGTTGCTATATATCACGTTTAAACTGATTCATATAATTCATAACGCAATAATTCAGAGAAAGAATAATGAGGCAAGATCTAGTTAAAAAAGAAGGAAAAAAGATTATTTATGGTCTTTATTTTACATCTTAAGATGTATTTGAAAAATCCTTGTGTTTCAATGGACTCCATAATCATTTATGAAGTCGTTATTTCTTATCGATACCGGTCCAACAATTCGAAAAATGATGAGTGTTTGAAAAAATTGAACAATGATAACAGCTGAACCTTTTCTGTACTTCAAATCATATTCCCTTTTTTCAACTAAAGTAAAAAAGTAGTGATAATCGGTCGATAAAAAGTTATAGAGCTTAATTAAATTCAAACTTTTATATTTCTCCCAAACTGTTTCATGTAGAGACTTGTTCTATCATTGTCATCGCCTTATCTTGAAAAGGAGCCCACCGATATGCTTGAATAATGAGATGTTTTTGATAGTAGTGTGTAGTGAATACGGTTATAATATCATGCTCGAAATCCTTCAGAGGATAAATAGAAAACATCGCGGATTGTTTGAAGGTTTCGGGTAGAAACTTAATTAGCTATTAAGAGGATTAATTTCCTCTAAAGATTAGCATATTATTTAAATTGCTTAGTTAATTGTTTATTAGTCTCCTAAGACGCTCTCAACCTACTATCCCGATCAGGAGTGAGATGGTTCCTTCTAATTTCTGAAGACAATACTTGGCGTCTTTTTATTTAAGCTAACAAAAAACTCCTTACACCGTAATATTCCATACATATCTTAATTACAAGATCTCGACCTATTAATATTTATTCTCATTCATAAAATAAGTTTAGAAAATCCTTGATCATCCGTGCTACCTTGATTTAAAATTCCTTACCCACTTCCATTCGCCATTTGCTTAATTAAATTAATTTATATATATATATATATATATATAATATATATATATATATATATATATATAATATATAACTGAGAATAAGTATTTATTAAGAATTAAAATTTTAATTGTTATATGAGTTTAAAAAACGGAATAGTTTAATTTTTTTTTCTTTAAATAAAATTGGTGGATGTTTAAGAAAACCCGTCAACAATAAATCCAAGATCCAAACACAGAGATACTGGGTTAAGCTAATTGAAAACAGATGGTTACGTATAGTCTAAACGATAAAACTCACGCGTGTGCACTGATAGTAGATAGTTTGAGTCATGGGAGTATCGTAACAAAGGCAATCGAGGAAGTATTGTCACAAAGGTTGAGCAGTAGCCGATTAAAAAAAAAATAACTTGCTTGATGGGGAAGAAATCGCCGCTCATATCACGACAAAATATCTTATAAATATACACATTTAAAAAAACAAATAATACAAGCATTATTAATGTTCTTGTTTTTGTCCTCATTAAACAGAATTAATAAAGAAGCTCATGGAAAAAACCAAAGGGTTAGTTTTATGCGTTTATAAAGGCGTTTTAGAACCTTATGAAACATAAATTATAATATAATAAAGAATATTGAATTTAATTTTTTTTTCCCTTTTTAAGTTATTTAATATTAGTTCTTTATCATATTTTTTATTTAAGATATCCTAGAGAGAAGATGATTGACCTATCTATTGTTTATTATTCTTAGGAGACTGAATATCATAGGTTAACAATACTTTTTCATTCAATCAGTATTAGCTTCCTCGTACACAGATTTTAAATAGAATGGAAAAAAAAATTGTTTAAATAAATTATAATACGGTGTTTTATAATAAATTATAATTATAATATAGGAATGATTCAGATTTACAAAATTAGAAAATTTCTACGACGAATAAAGTAGGTAAACAATTTTTATTTTAAGAAAATTAAAGATCTAGAGATTGGAAATCGCTCCAGCATATTATCTCATAAATAAATTATATAGATAGAATATTACAACCTTTATTTATTTGTTGATGTTTTTTTTCTTTTTATAACAAAGTAAATTAAGATCATGGGAGAAATGCGAACGGTGTAATTTTGGAATCAAAGGCGTATTCGATATTTTTCACATTTTGATATTATGGAACGTAACTTATAATGCAGCATGAAATATTGATTGATTTTATTTTATTTATTTTTTTTACCATAAGCGAGCGGAGTGGTCTAGTGGATAGAGCAGTAGTCTACTGTTCTCCGGGTCCTAGGTTCGAATCCCGGCTATGACAGAATATTATTTATTCCGTTAATTCAGCCGGAGGGTGACACTAGGGTATGAAGACCCTCCTGGGGCAGACTTAGGTACTTTAAAGTGGGTACCCAATTGGGGAAAAAACTGGCGCTGAGCGTAATCAAGGCCTAATCACCTCATTGCCCTTCTTTGGCCTAGACACAGTATGAATTCTATATGTACATAGTCCAAGACTCTCTGTGGTATATAATATTGTAGAAGTACATCTTTATATTTACTAACAGTTATTTACTGTTCTTTGTTTAGCTGATTTAAGTTAAAATAGAAAAAACGATACTTGAGCATATTAGTTATTCTTAGAGGGCTGAATGTCCAGGGATACAAATAATTTTCATTCAATGAGTATAAGATTCATCGCATGCAGAGTTATATGGAATGGAAATATATTTTTTAAATAAATAATTGTATATTAGGGATGTTTTGAATTTACAGATTAGAATATTTCTACAGTGGATAAGGTAAAGATTGAGACGTTGATTTCCAAAAGGTACTAAAGGACATTTTTTACGAAATTGATTTTTTTACATATTTGTATTCTCATCATTTAGTTTTATCTAAATATTCTATTTGATGTTATCTAATGAATTCTCAAGTCCTTAAAAAACACGATTTAGAAATGTGGTAATTTTCTATAAGTACTAATTACGCATTTATTTTCGTTCCAAATCATTCTAAAAAAACTCATTTCATAACTTTAATATGATGTTATTATTATAGTAAAAAAATAATTCTAAATTTTAAGGCAAAAAGACCCAAATTAGCTGGTTTAATAATACAGTAATGAGTGATTTTCGCGCTTCCTGTAAAATTTCCTAGAATGGATATAGTACCTTTTGGAAATCAACGTCTCAATTGACGACATTAATTTAAAAAATAAAAATCTGGAGACTAAAAATTACACAATAAACGGAAGTTGAGGTAGGTCCTGCACTGGAAAAGAAATTACATCAAATTAACATAATCTAAAATGAAATCAGCCGAGTCTCGGAAATAGCTGAAGAACGAGGGTCATGAAAAGCAGCCTTTGTCGGTTTCGATCATACTTTAAAAGCCCCTTATCTCGGAACCCAGGGATCATTTAGCACGACTAAAGTGGAGAGCAGATTCATCCTTATAGCTGGCAATGGGTTTGGCTCATCGATTGGGCCACAGCCCACCCGCCCAGTTAGCGCGGTCATTACAAAGGTAGATTCAGTTTAGTTAACTAGATGACCCACATTTCATTTATTATTATTTTTTTTTTTTTTTATGGAGAACATTAAAAGTTAAAGGGATACTCTTATATCTTATTTTAATTTTTGAGATGCTAAATTCATAGCCATTAAACACCCCACCATCTATGGTATACCATGTTATTCGTTGAGTTTCTACCATAGCATGTAGTAGATAACTACTGAATAATTGGCTCAGTATAACAAGTCTGATTGCACTTCACTACTACAGACCACCATTTTGTATGGAGCATAGTTGTTTGATGGATCAGATGTCTGAGATATTTTTATTGTTTCTGTTTATCAAAACATATTTGAATATAATCTATTCTATAATACCTGTTCAAAAATAAAATAACTAACAAAAAACAAATACATTTCACAAAAAAAAAAAAACAAAAAAAATAGTAGACGTATGTGTTTTAATTTTGCAACAAGATTTTTTTTTTATATTTGATTACTTATTTATGTAAAATTGGCTTTTTCCTGTTTTTTTATATATTCCTCACACCGATTATGCCGATATTAAATGAGAATGGTAACACCATCCAACATGTTTATTTAATTTTAGCCAGAAATCATATCGCTACCATTACCTAAACTTGACCTCCCCGCTAGCGAAAATCCTGCGTGCATTGATGCATATAAAACTATATGTATTATCCTTCCTGTTGTCATTTACAAACAAAAACTGATCTTATTACGTGATTTAAAGTCATCTGTAAATATTGTACATAAGCTCATTCCATAATAACTGGAAGTAACGGCAAAACTTTGACAAACTTTTATTCATCAATTCCCTAAAAGTAACAAACAAATAAACTGAACTAATTTTGATTTATTGACTAATATATGTATAGTTATTTTTTTCGATGATTGAATGACATAATGAATAGGCAATTAAATGACATGACCTTATAATTCAGGCATAACATTTTTTTAGTGCACTTTTTTTTTACGATGAACACTAAATTAATCAAACAGTGCTTTTTAGTGGCAAAATTATACCACAATCGAATTTCACTCGTGCGAAGCAGAGGCGGGTGCCTAGAAATAAAATAAAATATGCACAGTACGAAAGCAAAAAATTATTTTACAAATATAAAAAATGTACTGTTGGAAACCGTTTCAACAAATATTAAGGAACCCAACTGTTCCTAAGTCAAAAGTAGTCCAAAAAGACGATCTGTCTAAGATCACTTTCAGATTACAAAGGTTTTGTTAGGTCCAAACGGGTGGGTCTCCTTACCCCAGAGTCTGAGCAGTGGTGGTTTACTGGAATAAATAATTACCTCGCCATAGCAGCCGGATTTGAACCAGGTATCCCGAGTACCTTGACCATTGAATTTCCACGCTCACCCTAATAATAATTAAACCTAACGGGAAACCTGTTCTCCCGATCCTCATGAAATGAAATTCGATCACATATCACAGGGAATTATTTCAAGTTAAATTGGATTGCTAGAGCATGAGTAATTAAGGTTTTATTAATCGGAGCTGATGGAATTTCCTTTCCACTCACAATCCTGTCGATGGCATTGGAATTTCATCGAGAAACCCCGGAATTCGAATTACGCTCAAACATGATGAAGGTTTAATTTTAAAAACCATCGAAGGAATATTTTTTTTTTAATTGGTGAATCTTAAATGGTTCTGCTGGAAGTCTATTTTTGAAACAGCCGCGGTGATTCGAGGAGCCCAGAAGCGGATCTCGACCGAGAGCCTAGTCATCGGGAAGTTCCGCTTTGGCTTCTAGAAAACCACGTGATAACACTATACTGAGCAGATCTGCACGAAATCAATGTACGATCAATGTTCAGTTGTGCCATCACCTGACACACACTATTGGAGT